>JARHVA010001052.1:1007500-1505000 GCA_037957365.1 Torreya grandis
TATCATGTTGAATATAATCAATTATATTTTTTCTATCATTGGGTAACAGAGCATGATATCTTGAGAAAATCCATGAGAGTGTTTGAGAAGAGGACCATATAATTCTCAAAGATCATTTACTAGGAAGATCAAGAGAAGAAAGTGTAAAGGAGGAGCCTTGATCACTTTAAAGCTTTAATCCTTACTAAGCCTCAAGTGACAAGGATAATGTTTTCTCTCTTCATTGATTTTTATGAGAAGTTCTTCACAAGTTCCATCTATTTTATTTAGATATACTTCATTCCTTTGGTTGGATTCATGTACTAATTTTAGATCTACATGTGCAAGAGTTCCATAGAAATGATATTCAACCAATTTTTGTTTGAGTGGTTTTATTGTGTATCAAAAATTTCCATTATGTTTGAAGTACTAGATAAAATTAGTCTAAACATTTGTTTCACCTAAATTTGATACCGTGAGCTCATTTTTCAAACCATGTAGATTTTGTTTTACGTATATCTAAAAAAATAGCATGGGTAAAATTGATCATACGAGAAGGAAAATCACCTTTTCAACTAAGCTAACATGTTTTTAGGACCATATTTTACATTTTTAAAGTACATTGTGGTGAGTTATTAGCTTATATGTTTGGTTACAGGTTAGAACTGGGTTCATATGAAGTGCATTTTTTATCACTATGTATTTTTTTATTCATGTAGCATATTCATCACTCTCACTTGAGTATTTTTTAGTGATTTTCTTGCACACCTACAACTTTGACACTTTTATACATATTGAGTTTCTCTATCTTCACTCCCTAATTAATAATATGGAAGGGGTTATGTACTTATAATGCTTCTTTGGGTGTTTGATTATGATATGTACCTAGTGATTATTCCTAGTAGATGCAGAGGTTGGTTGTTTCTTGGAGAAGCTCCATAGCATTCCATTTACAATCTGGTTATTTTTTAAGAGGAGCCCAATAACATTCCATTTGTAAGCATTTAGTGATGCATTCTATTTAGAAGGAACACGTACCAATAGTCACTCTTATTCACATAACAACATTCATGGAAGATACTTTTGATTCATTCCATTCAAGTATTTATTTGATTTTACATAAATTTAATTTAGTAGCAGTATTATATTTTTTAATCTTTCATTGTACATGGATACTTCTTTAGGCCTAGTTTCTAGAACCCATACTTATGAGCATAAGGTTTTTTTTTACCATATTACCTAAGTTGATCCTTAGGGGGTTCTTGGAGTGTGTTATATTCAAACTTGATATGAATTACACCTTAGCTAGATGTGTCATGAAGGTGTGATTTATTATGTGCACACAATTATTAAATGCACAATTAATGTAATCGTTGACCTTACATGTGTGATAAAGGTAAGGTGTAACCTGGGGAATGATCCCACCTTTTACTCCACAATTAATAATATCTCATTCGTATCATAATTTTCATATATAATAACCCTTTGTGTTCTTGTGGAAAGTAAAAGAGGTTAGAGTCATCTCTTAAGCTAATAGATATGTAATCTATTAGAGAGTCTTGTTCTAGTACAAACATTTTTGGTTGTACACATACATTGTGTATTACATAATTAATACAATGTGTCTTTATGGTGAATCTCTCTCTATAATGATTGCTTTATGTTGATGGTGTATATGATAAATATCCATGGGATATGTTGTCATTTTTAATATGAACCAAATGGCTCATCCTTGTTAATCCTGAAAACTACCATCTTGAATTTCATAAGTCTTGTCATCTAGTTTTTTCCAAAGAAATCATGATTTATATTCTTTGATGTTGTCTAAAATTGAGCTTGAAACACTGAATATAAGATAATTGAATTTAGATATGAATTTTTTTGTCTAATTAAATTAAACAAGTTATATTTCACATGATTAATTTCATTATATTTATCATTGTAATCTTTTAAGGGTGAATAAATTTTTCACACTCCAATAAATTTTGTGATCATGGGTTGGAGGATAATAAAAAAATTGCATTAGTAATCATCTTGAGATGGCATTGAACAAGGATTTAGAAGCACTAAGTTGAGAATTGAATGATATATTTTATATGCCTCGTATGTGAAACAAGAAAAATTTCAACAAAATGTATCCTTGTTTTAGAGATGAGGAAGTCCCTAGTAAGGAAATGGAGATTTTTTATGATAAAGCATTGGAAATATCGATCATCAAAGGATCCTACTTACATCATGTTTATATGAAACTTAAGGTGTTTTCAGTCCATATTTTATAATATTTTGGGATGATATGAATAATTAACCCTCATAGATAGAATTATTTTAAACAAATTAAAATTACAAGATATATAGTAAAGAACAAATCTAAATGTAAAATCTTAGAAATGACTTGATACTCTAGCTTACTAAATATGGAAAGTACAATAAAGGTATATGATACTAAGTAGTTAACTAATCTATGAAGGATTGAGACTATAGACAATGGGTAGGAAGGGTGTAATATTGGACTACATACCATTCATATTAGGAATTATACCTTAGTGCATGCACATATAATATAGTTATATTCAAATCAAAATTATCGCATGTTATGTTCCATGTATGATGGTTTTGTCTCTACATATTTTACTTTTTTGTTTTGATATAATCATGCATGATTATTTTTATTTTTATTTTTATTTTGTGTTTGATCCTAAGGTCTAATTATTTGCATGACTCACAAAAATATATCTTCATTACTTGAAACCTTGGTGCACTTGTGATGATATAATTATGCTTATAAAAGGGAAATAAATGTGCATTTAGTTTACCCCAACCACTCCCCATTCAATGGTTGAGTGTTTCTTACATATCTAATACTATTAAAAGGGATGTCAACCTCTATTTATTTATCCTTATTAGGATAATTCATGTAATAATATTCTTTGAATGTATGTAACCTATAATCTAGCTCTTGGTACTTAGAAACTAGAAATTTTGTCTTTGTTCTTGAATGCTTTAGAATTCGTAAAGACCTTCTATTAGCACAACTAATTCAAAAAATGGCAAGAATAGGTCAGTTCTCTTGAATGTGCAAGAGTTTTAATATGCTTTGATAAGTGCATTCTAAATGAGTAATAAACATACACACATTTTATTTTTATAAGAGACTATTAGGGTAATTTCTCATGCCATTGATATACTAGATAGATGGGCCAACCTATAAGAAAAAAATAAATTTTAAATATGATTGTTTCATGGCATGGGGAAAAACCATTAACCTCATGTGATACCATCAAATGGTATGTTTTGAGTTTGACCTTACTATTCAAGATAAATGAACACTAATCTAATGACCTAGAGAAGTCTGAGTAAAATAAATAACTAGTTTGACAAGTATTATATGATTTTTTGTAGGTGACTAATAGAAACATGGGAAGGTTAGGACCATAGAAGGCATGTGGGTATGAGAGAATGATGAATGAAAATCATATATGTGTGAAAACATCAATGTAGGCTAAAGGTAAGTCAAAAATCAAGTTGCCAAGTATCAATTACCATATTTTAGTGTCTAAAAATACCCTCATTTTATTTTAATGTTTAAATACAATACAAATACTGGATTAAAATGATAAATAAATGTACCTAGGTGTGTAAAACTCACTTTCTAATTTGAAGATGCAACTTGAAATGAAAATTTAGCAATTAGTGTCCTTAGATTAAACTGAAAAAAACATATGAATTGAAACTTGAATTTGAAGAACAAGTAAAAAACACACCTGTACATAGGTGAATTGTGTTGAAAATAGAAATTGTAAATAGTAAATTTTCATGAATAAGTTTGATGCCCAATAATCTAAACTCCCTAGTGCTAAAATGACATAAATTATAAGAATACTTAAACTATTTAATTAATCCTTGTCTAAAATAATGTAAATGAGGTGATTGTTAATCAAGCCACATAGAAATATTCTAGTTGCCTTATTATTGTGAGTTTTTTTAACTATTTAAAAACCCACATTCATTTAAGATTTTGTTAGATTTTGGATAATATTTGTATCCTATTATTTTAGGACTATTGTTAGTTGATTTTTTTTTATAAATTATTGTTATCGCTATTACATTACCTAATGAATAAAATATGTCCAATTTGTCCTTTAAAAAATATTAGTATTAGAGCAGTGATATTTTTTGATCAGGAAGATATTAGGGAGGAGATAAAATAATAGAGGAGGAACCTCATTAAACTTGTGTGAAAGCTTCAAGCAACCCTTAAAAAATATTTTTCTCTCCACTTCATTTTTTTGCAGATCAAAGTGAAGCATGTAAGATACTTATAAAAAATATATATTGAGTGAGCTTGAAGATGTGACTAGCCGCATTAGTGAGGCATCATTTTAATTGTACATCCAACCATAGATTTATAATACAAATACCTAAAATACTGTTAATTCAGGTTCTTTAAAATTTTAAGGATCTTTAAAAAAATTGTCTGAAACCTTGTCGAACTCTCTTATTATTATTATTATTATCATTATTATTATTATTATTATTATTATTATTATTATTATTATTATTATTATTATTATTATTATTATTATTATTATTATTATTATTATTATTATTATTATTATTATTATTATGATGTGTCAAGAATCATAATAATATCACATCTAGATCTCCAGTGATTCCTAATTTTTTTTATCACACCTAAAATATTAGTCTTAATAAAAACATTAAAGTTAAACTTTAAAACTTCTATAGTGCTCCAAAAATAATTCTTTTTCAAAACTAGGCACTTTAGGTCTATTTAAAGCCCTGATAACTGAATTAATTATGTATCTTGACAACCAATAGGTGTTATGACATAAATATTTTTCAATTATGTGAAAGTACATAAAAAATCATTCCTTGAAATATCTTTGACAAGCACTCTAGATCTTGGTTCACCTACCTTGAGATAAAAACCAAATTCAAGTTAAATGATCAAGATTGTGAGCCTATTTCTGAGATCCATATGGCTACTCCAGATTATGCCTTGAAAAAAATTGGTGTTAATGGATATCCCAAGTGGTGTAAAGATTGTAATTTGTCTATTTTCACCCCATGTATCTATATCAACCCTATATTGGTTATCAAAGGATCTTTCCCATCAATTATTATTAGGAGTTGCTTAATAAACATTGGACTACTAGTAATCCCCCCTCCTTTTGGAATAGGAAGTTCCAAACTATCTAGTTAGATGTGGTGAAACCCAAAAAAGGCATTTTATCTCCCTATGGAAGATATACTTATTCACATGGGGGTTCCCTCTCCCAAATTCCTTGTTTAAGTATATTTGATGTCTCTAAAACACATGTTCTAATTTTGTGTTTGAGCTCAAAATTCATGACAACAGAATCATTCCCTTTTTAAGTGTTTTAGGGTAGATCCTTTTTATTGTAGTGTTACCCAATTGGTGGATTTTACTCTCTTCCCTATAAGATATAAGAAAATATGTCATTTTTTTAAATTGAAATTTTTTTTCTTCTTTGGAAAGACAAGAATGTAACTATATTCAATGAAAACTACTTAGACAAAGTTTTTTCATTGCTAATATAGTATATGTTGTATTTAATGTAATGTTATAGATTTAAGTTCAAGGTTGTGGTTAGATTTCATCTCTAAACTTCAATAAACACAAAAAACTGATAACAAACTAGCCCATTTAAACTAAACGGTTTCAAACATGTATAAATAAATACAAAATTTATCTACAATAGAAAATTCAAGTCTCAAATGCAATATGTTGATCAAAGACTCCATCAAGAATGTGGCTTATGAATATCCATCAAACTTATTTTTAGTTGGAATAATAGATAAAAATATCAAAGGACATTTTGAAACACAAAAACATGAAAATATCATTTAGGTAGTTAGAGGAGAATAAACCACAAATGAAACACTTAAATCTGTGAATTTCTTCTCAACAATTTATGAAAATACAAATCAAAATCTACTCAAGATTTCAAAACAACAAAAAATGTTCATTTTACCAACACTACTATGATACCATGAAATATTCATCCAAGATATGTATGTAAATAATCTAACACACGTGTGCAAGCTTACAAATGTGGAAGCAAAGAGAAGCAGAACTCCATTGTTGAAAATGAAATCAACCATGAGCAAAAACTGAGATAAAATGTATTCAGAAATGAACTTGCATTAAAAATCACTTGGTGAATAGGTACATATATAGTTGGAAGATAGGCATGACCCAATATCTTCATGCATGTGGGATTATCTTCCTAAATATGTAAAAAATACACCTAAGTGACATGTAAGCAAGATAAACTACATGTGTAGGGAAAAACAACTAAATGGAACAAACACCTACACTAATAGTTACAATGGAATTCCATTGGATTTTTTGGAGATATTGTTGATTAAAGAGTGATTAATATTCTTTAAAATGTTATCTTTTTCCATTCTCTTCTTATTACAAATATAATAAAAAATTTCATTAAAATTATGATTTAAGGGCACCTTAAGTCTTGAAAAATTAATATTTACTTATTTTTGATTTTTTTATAGTTTAATATGTAGGTTTGACTCTTTTTTTAAAATCAAATACCTTCCCCTTACACTTATTCACCCTATTTCCAATTAAATATTACAATTGAGAAGGATATTTGGATGTTTTAGAGAATGGCCTATTGAATGTTTTAGTTTTAAATGAAAGGAAAAAGAGAAAGAGATAAGGGACTACATTGAGAAGGGGCTTCTTATACAAAGAAATAAATGCTTACAGCAATGTGTTAAGTAGGGTGTGAATACTAGATAGAATGAGTGATTTATCCTATATATAGAAGACATAAAACCTATAAATAAGAATAGAGGAGGCTATGCTTAGACGGAAAGAAGGTGGTTGAACTAATAGTAGAAAGGAGAGGTTTTATCTTATATTCATTAGTGAGGTAATGCACAGGTAGTAACAGATATAATTGCTCAAGGAAAGAAATAAGGAACTATATGCAAACCTATGCATGTTTTGTTGTTTGTAAGTGACACCAATGGGTTTGTGAGCATCCCACATGAAAGTGATTATAGGAGAAGATAATGTTTGACATTAACTACAATAAATACCTTTTGTTTGACATAACCATCAGTATTCACACAAATAGAGTAAATCGTAGATAAGATTCAAGGGGACTATTTTAGGGAAATAAGATAATATATGCAAACAAGCTATTATAAATATTACTTTGTGTAGACCTAATATGTTGTACTCTAGTCTTTGTTTGGAATATATGTAATAAAAATGGATTTTCCATGCTTTATATATAATCCATGAATGTTTTCATGTTGTGATTATTAGTGCATCTAGGTTCATATATGCTTATGTTTTCTAGCCTTGTGTGTTGTGAATAGTCTTAGTGTGCTTTCAATAGCCATGCATGATATATTTGGCCTTATTGGTCATGTGATTACTTGTTCTTAAGTGTGTTTGTATTTTAGGCTACATGAGAATACCTCATTTCTATTGTAAATTTGTGTAGGTATACATCAAAATGTTATCAAATCTAAGGATAAGCTCTTAGGAGGAGAGAGATATTGCATGAGACTTGTAAGAAGACCAATAAGGTATGTAGTAGTTTTTAAAAGACCCAAAATAGGGGTGTGAAGCACATAAATGAGTGAAAGGTTAGAAATGAGTGCATAGGTCTTAGACATAGGTTGGTAGGAGTGTAACTAGGCAATGTGTGTGAGTTCACTAAATAGGATTATACCCAAGGACATGTACATCAATAGAAAGGAAATGTCAAGATAAAGATAAAATTTCTCCAAGAATAAGGGTACAAGAAGTTATAGAAAGAAATTTTGTATGGAGATGAGATGGAGTTCTTAAATCAATAAGAGATATTAAATCTATAATGCAATCCCTTGAACAATATCTAAGAAGAGGCCATACACATGGAAGAGAAGAGAGTGATACTATGCAGGAAGATATATTTGGATCAAAGTCACAAGAATAATAAGTCACTGGAGATGAGATGGATTCAATATAAATAATATTAAATAGATCCATCTCCTGAAAGAGTTTAGAACACTCTTCATCTAAGATCTCTCAAAGAGCTCATTACCACAACCATATATGCTTCAACATACACAAAGAATAAAACCAAATGTATGAAAAATAACTATTTTTTCACAAAATCATAAGAAAATCATATATAAAGGATGTATATTACAATTTTGATCCTTTTATCAAATAGGTAATGAGAAATAGGATACAAGCTAGTCTAAACAATGTGAAATATATCCACACATAGGACAAAACTAGGTAAAGATAAAAAACCTAGCTAGAACCTAGCAAGCATGAGTAATAATATACTCTAACACTTTCCCCCCCTCAAGTGAATCTAGAGGATAAAAATCAAGGATGTAGTGTGTAAACACATGTCCCTATGGATATTAATCTATCTTGTCAAAGTTCATGGATGTTGAGTCGTTGTAACTACCATGTTAAAGTAGGAATGGTGATGAATACGAAGATCACTAAATACAAATACTATGCTCTAAAATATTGAGTATAATGATGAACCCAAGAAATTATTACTTGAACACCCTCCAAAATGATAGTGAGAAGTGGGAACAAAGACTTATGGGGCTTTGACACTAGTGTCACTAGAAAGGATACCACACTTCTGTCACTATAAGAATCAACAAGAAGGCTATCTAGTCAAGTAACAGGCCTCATATGGGTTATATAAAACAGAGTTATTGAAAAGGTACTCGTGTAAAATATGCATCCATGAAATGAATAAGGAAGATGTCTTCATGAACACCCCCCAAGGATAAGTTCTGAAACCCCAAGCATGCCATGTAACTCAAAGAAATGAGGTGATGAAAATGGCTTCATGAAGATATCTGCAACCTATTATTTAGTTAGAATGTACTCCAATATAATAAATACATCCTAAATGTATTAATGAGTGAAGTTCATATGTACTTCAATGTTCTTGCTATACTGATGCTCAACTGGGTTTTGAGAGATATAAATTGCACTCTAGTTGTCACACCAAAGTATAGTGGGTGGATCCTATTTGAAGCCAAAATCTATCAGTAACTGATGAATCCAAATTACTTGTTAACTCATTGTAACTTCTACCCTATACTTAGCCTCTATAGATGAAATTACAAAATCTTGATGCTTTTTGTACAACTGAGCAATAAGAGAAGAACCAAGACAAAAGATGTAGCTAGAAGTGGATGCCTGTCATCAAGAGAACCTACCCAATCTAAATCATTGTATCCAACCAACTGAGTAGAACCCCTGGTGTAGTGTAATCCAAAATAAGTAGTGCCTTGTAGATATCAAAAAATCCTCTATGAAGCCTACCAAGTATTGTCATGAGGGTTGTGTGCAAACTCTATAAATGAAACGTCAGGGCGAGTATGATTTAAATATGTAAGACTCCCAACCATTTGCCTATAAAATATAGGATCATAAATTTTAGTAGTACAAGAGGGAGTGATAGTCACTCCAGATTGAAAAGGAGAAGGAATTAGCTTGTAATCATCCATTCCAAAATGCTAAAGAAGATCAAGGGTATTCTTTTGTTGACTTATATAAATCCATGTATCTTACTATGAAATCTATAAACCAAGGAATAAATGTAAAATATCAAGATCTATTATGTCAAACAATGCTAAAAGTACCTACTAAATAGTATAAATCTAAGATGATGATCCATCTATTGGAAGCAGATTATCAACATGCAAGACTAGAAAAATAATGTCTTCCCCAATATGTTGAATATACATTATGGGATCGGAGTGGTAGTGAACAAAGCTAGTAGAGAGAAGAAATGAATCCATTTTCTCATACCAAGCCTGAGGGGCTTGTTTGAGACTGTAAAGAGACCTCCTATGTCAACAAAATAGAGAATAATAGTGAACCAACCCAACATGCTTCTCCATATAGATTTCCTCATCCAAGTCTCCATGCAAGAAATCACTCTTAATGTCCATTTGATTTACTATCCAACCCTATTATGCAATAAGATAAAGTACAAGGTGAACATAATCCATCTTGGCCATGGGTTCAAAAGTCTTAGATTAGTTAACACCTTTGACCTATGAGAACCCCTATACAGTAAAATGTGCCTTATAGTTATCAATGGAACCATCAACTACATACTGGGTGTGGTAAATCTACTTGCACCTAACCAACTTTCTTCTCTTAGGAAGAGTGGTTAAATCCTAAGTCTAATTCTTCATCAAAGAAGACTACTCATCTGTCATTGCATCATCCCACTCATGTAACCCATGACCCTATTAAAAATAATATGGATCCCCTAAGAATGCCTGACATAAAATTTTAGTACCTATAGAATGTGCATGATGATGTTGAGTAGGTGGAAGATCCTATATGAAATGTGTTGCCTCAAAAATCATAGTACATGCCCACTTAAGCATTGAGGTAACATCAATGTGAATAGGGTCGTCATCCTTTATAACCTCTTCAAGAATCTTTTAAACTGGCTCCACAAAGAATGAATCCTCAAGAATAGTTAAATCATTGAAAGAAGAAGAAGGCATGGAAGAGGATGAAGAGTAGTTAGATGTGAAATGTTCATCAAACTATACATGTGTTTGAAAATAAACATCATAAGTATCAAGATCTAAAAGATGATAAACTCTCATGTCCTCTAAATACCATACAAAATCAAAGGTTTGATCTTCTTATCCAAGGCTTTCCTTTTCTTATTTGGTAAAAATGCCCAATCAAGGATCCCAAAGACCAAAAAAAATGAGACATCAGGATTGGTTCTAGACTAGGCCTCCTCTGAATTCATATGCTCAAGAGTTCGATGTGGGGTGTAGTTTTGAGTGTAGTTCACAAAATTAACTGCATCTACCCAATAAATAGGAGGTAAATCCCATGAATCCATCATGTAGTTATCCATTTCCTTTAGATTTTGGTTCTTCCTTTATGTTAACCCATTCTGCTTTGGAATATGTGAAACATAATACTAGTTAACAATACCATGGACAGCCAAAAAACCAAAGAACTCTTGACTAAAGTATTCCCCCACATTATATGTATGAAGCTTCTTGATGTAGCTTAAATAATGTTTCTCGACAAAATCCTTAAATACTTCAAATTCATCAAAGATATCACTCTTGTACTTGAGGAAATAAACCCAAGTACACCTCAATAAATTATTAATGAAATTAAGTACATACTTAGCTCCATTAAAATAAGGAGTAGGAAAAACCATCAAACCATTATGCACAAGTTCAAGTGGTGAATAATATCCCATGGATATGCCCTTATAAAATAGATCATGGTGTTGTTTCCCTAATGCACAATCAGGTCAAACTTCATCAAGACATGAAACTATAGGAAGATCCTCTACCATACTATGAGTGTTCAACTTCATCAAATATCTATAGTTTAGATGTCCAAATATCTCATACCAAAGCTAACTCTTAGAATATGCATGAGAAACTAAATACATCTTTAAAGGATGGATATCATCAAAACCCTCAAAATAGTAAAGTCAACAACTATGATGAACAACACCTTGTGTAATAAGTGTATGTGGTTCTAACAAAGACCAAACTTTATCACCTTGTGGTGTGAAAGTGACTATCTTTCCCTAACTAGAATGACCAATCTGATAAATTAAAAGTATATTGGTGGTGATGTTTGAAACATATAATGCATCATTACCACTTCCATAGATGCTTCAGCATACACACAAATAACAAAACCAATTGTAAACAAAATATTTTTTTAATCACAAAAGCATATGCAAAGGATGTATATTACAATGTAGATACCTTGCTTAAATAGGCAAGGAGAAACAACATGCAATCTACTCTAAGCAATGTGAGATAAATCCACACATAGGACACAACTAGGTAAAGACAAATAACCTAGATAAAACCTATCAAGCATAAGTAATAATATACTTTAACATCTCCAATATTTGTAGAGGAAAAAAAATGGAGGTCCCATGATTCTCAAGGACTTTAGACCATGAAGACATAACTAATTAGTTGACAAAGATGGAATAATACTTCAAATATGATGAAATAGAGGATTGAATGATAGTGAAGGTAGCACAAACCAAGCTAAAACACTATGTTGCACTTTGGTGGAAGGAGGTAAATGCTGATAGAAGAAGAAAAGGAAAAGAAAAGATCAAAAAATGGGATATTATGGTGACAAGAATGAAGGCCAAGTTTCTCTGAGCTAATTATCAACTTGACTTGTTAAAAATAATATAGAACATGAGGCAAAGAGATTTGAGTTTAAATAGTTACATTGAAGAATTTTACAAAATTTCCATCATGACTAGTCATCATGAATTGGATTATTAGAAGGTTTCTAGGGTAATAAATTGAATAAGGGTGAATATTCATGATGAGTTAGGTATGGTAAGGTTTTGAAAAAATTAGGATACTTATCAGTATGCACTAAAGTTTGAAGAAAAATTATCTAGAAGACAATGTAGTATAGTTAAATGTAGAGCTGATTTTTGTAAAGGGAAATGAAACCAAAGAAAAACACATCCATGATGAAGAGACAAACTCTTCTCAAAGTCATAAAAACAACAATGAATCAAGAATAATAATGTACCATGTAAGAGGAAGAGGTAGAGGTAGAGGCTTGTATGGAACATTTTTTAGGTGTGGGCAGGTTAGACACCAATATTTTGAGTGACTGCAACCCATGATAGGAGTACTAAAAATATCATAGGATAGTACACATATAGCCCAAGGTGATGAAGACTCCATAGCATCTAAAAAACAACCATATGATCCTAATAAAGTGGAGGCACTCATGATGGAGAGGTTCTTACTAAAGTTTACAAAGAAGGATAATGATCCCATTTAGAATAAATAATTATTTAGGATAGTTTGAAAGCTTTGTCGTAAGTGTTACAAGGTTATTATTGATAGTGGAAGCATTAATAATATAGTTTTAATTTGAATGTTAGAGAAACTAAGATTGAAAATATTTTCTCATCCAAATCATTACAAAGTGTCTTGGTTGTATAAATGTCATCAAATCTTGGTTGATGAGTAGTTATAGTAACTTTTCATATAGGTACTTGCAATGATGAGATCTAGTGTGACATTATGCCCATGGATGTGTGCCATGATATTTTAGGGAAGCCATGAAAATTTGATAAAAGAGTTGACCATGATGGTAGTGAAAACACGTATGCCTTAGAGAAAAATGGTATAAATCATATCCTCGGTCCATTTAAAACCAAACATGAAGAGGTGAAAAATAGTCCAAGGAAATTATTAGTAACGAGAAAATAATTTTTAAGAGAAGGTAAACAATAAACTATATATTTTTTTTTGTTTCCTAAGGTGTTATAAGTTGGATAGCAAGTGATGGCCATGAGATACCTTTAGAAGTAAAGGGTTTGTTGAATGAATTGAAATAAATTGTGACTAAGGGGCTACCAGAAGAGATTCCACCAATGAGGAGGATAAGTCACCATATCGAGTTGATCCCTAAAAAAAGCTAGCTAACAAGGTTGCTTATATATTAACCTATATATAGAATGTGGAATTAAACAAACAAGTACATGAACTATTGGAAACAAGGCTCATTTGAAAATTCTTAGCCCATGTGCAATACCCAATACATTAGCACCCAAGAAAGATGGTGAGTGGATAATGTGAATAAATTCATGGGTAATAAACAAGATAACCATCAAATATAGGTTTTCATTACCTAGAATAGATGATCTTATGGATTGCTTAGGGAAAGCTAAGTACTTTAGCAAGATTGATTTGAAGAATGGGTACCATCGAACTAATATAAGAGAGGGAGACAAATGGAAAACAATATTTAAGACTAAGGAAGGGTTGTATGAAGGGTTAGTAATGCCATTTGAGATAATAGATTCTCCTAGCATGTTTATGAGGTCAATGAATTGGGTGTTTAAACTATTTATGGGAAAGTTTGTGATTGTTTACTTGATGACTTGCAATGATGAGGTTTGGTGTGATATTATGCCCATTCATGTGTGCCATGCTCTTTTAGGGAAGCCATGAAAATTTGATAGAAGAGTTGTCCATGATGGTAGGGAAAACACATATGCATTAGAGAAAAATGTTATAAATCATATCCTTGGTCCATTTTAAACCAAATGTGAAGAGGTCAAAAATAGTCCAAGGACATTATTATTAACGAGAAAATATTTTTTAAGAGAAGGTAAACAAGAAACTATATGTTCTGTTTTGATTCCTAAAGTGTTATAGGTTGGATAGCAAGTGATGGCCATGAGATACCTTTATAAGTAAAGGGTTTGTGGAATGAATTAAAATAAATTTTGACTAAGGAGCTACCAGAGGAGTTTCCACCAATGAGGAGGATAAGTCACCATATCGAGTTGATCCCTGAAGCAAGCTTAGCCAACAAGGTTTCTTATATATTAACCCCTATTTAGAATGTGAAATTAAACAAAGAGGTATATGAACTATTGGAAACAAGGATCATTATAAAATTCTTAGCCCATGTGTAATACTTAATACATTAGCACTTAAGAAGGATGGTGAGTGGAAAATGTGAACAGATTCATGGGTAATAAATAAGATAACCATCAAATATAGGTTTCCATTGCCTAGAATAGATGATCTCATAGATTGCTTATGGAAAGCTAAGTACTTCAGCAAGATTGATTTGAAGAATGGGTACCATCAAACTAGGATAAGAGAGGGAGACAAATGGAAAACAACATTCAAGACTAAGGAAGGGTTTTATGAAGGGTTAGTAATGCCATTTGAGATAATAGATGTTCCTAGCATGTTTATGAGGTTAATGAATTGGGTGTTTAAACCATTTATGGGCAAGTTTATGATTGTTTACCTTGATGACATGTTGGTTCTTAGTAGCAACAAAGAGGAAAACTTTTTACACATTAGTTAAGTCCTATATAGGTTTAAAGATGAAAATTTGTTTATTAATTTAAATAAATATAGCTTTATGAAGGGTGAATTGTTATATTTAGAGTTTTTATCTTCGAAAAAGGGTTGTGGATGGATCCATAGAAGGTAAATCCAATTTTAAAATGGCCTACACGCAAGAGTATATTTGAAGCTATAATTTTTCATGTATTAGCAAGTTTTTAATGAATGTTTATTAGAAAATTTAGTGGGATATGTGCACCAATCACCAAAACTATGAGAGGATACAACAAAGAATTTAGATGGATAGTGGTTGCAGACAAGAGCTTTACTGAAGTGTTTCAGGTGGATTATGATGCAAGAGGGGAAGCCATTAGAATAGTTCTAAGTCAAGAATAAAGACCCATAACATATTTTATAGGGAATCTCAAGGATGTTAAGAAGAAATATATTATTTATGATCAGTAGCTTCATGCCACTATGTAGGCATTAAAGAAGCAGAGGCATTATTGTTTAATAAAGAGTTCATATTTTTTACTTATCACCATGATTTACATTTTATCAATATCTAAGGCAAGTTTTACCAAAGGCACATGAAGTGGGTGGAGTTTCTAAAAAAAATACTCTTTTGTCATTAAGCATAGAAGTGGGAAATCAAACAAGGTAGTTGATGCTTTGAGTAGAATAACAATATTGTTGACTAAAATGAGGGATGAAGTTGTTGGTTTTGATGCAATGATAGAGTTGTATAATGAGGATGTTTATTTTAAGGATGTTTGGGAAACATGTATTGAGCCAACTAGCATGGATAGAATGCCATGGATGGACTATTTTAAACAAAATATGTAACTATTTAAAGGATAACAAATTTTCATACCTCAAAGATAAAGGATGGAGAACCTAATAAACTAAAAACATTGTGATGGATTGACTGGACTTTCATAGAGGAAAAGACCTTGTCTTGGCTAAAAGAGTGCTAATGTTGGCACAAAATGAGAAGTGAAGTCATAAAATTTATTCAACACTACATAATTTGTAAGTATTCCAAAGGAGGGAGTCAAAACATAGGACATTATCTATCATTGTCATTACCTAAGTGGCTCTAGGATGCCATAAGCGTGGAATTTTTTCTTGGATTATCTAACAATCAAATAGGTAATGATTTAATTTTTTTGGATAGATAATCTAAAATGGCACATTTCATAGCTTGTAAAAAGACCAATGATACTACACAAGTTGCTAATTTGCTCTTCAAGGACATTGTTAGGCTACATGAACTACCTAAGTGCATATTTTTAGACCGAGACACCAATTTTTTAGGCTAATTTTAGAGGACCCTTTATAATTATATGAATACAAATTCAAAGTTTAAATTTGTGTATCACCAACAAACCTATGAGTAGACCAAAGTTCTCAATATGAACTTAGATAACTCGATGAGATGTTTGGTCAGTGAGAATCCAAAACAATGGGGTTTTGTGTGGCCACAAGCATAATTTGCATACAATAACTCTGTGAATAGAAACACATGTAAAACACCATTACAAATTGTGTATGGGAATAGCTCAAGAGTTATTTCATAAAATAGGGATCTTGTTCATCTGAAAGGTCATTTGAAGAGTGCTAAAGGTGAAGAGTTTGTTGAATACATGAACAATGTCCATTGGCAAGTAAAGGAAATGCTTGAACATAGAAGTAAAATTCTTAAATAACACAATGATTTTAAGATAAGAGAGAATAAATTTGAAGTTGGTGCATTATTCCTTTCTCATTTTAAAAAAGAGAGATTCCCTAGGAAGACCTATAACAAACTCAAGTGGAATAAGATTGGGCCTTATAATATTGTAAAGAGGTTTTCACCAAATGTATATAAGATAGAGTTACCAGTTACATTGGGTGTCTCTCCAATATTAAATTTTTAATTCTTGTATCCATATCATGAAGGGAAGGCAATAAAATAAGGTGAAAAAGATGAAACACTTGTAAAAATATGGAAAGATCATATGCCCGAGAAGGATCAAGATGAAATTGAGTTCATTCTGGACTCAAAATTGGTTAGGCAAACTAAAGAATGGGAAGACAAAGAATATCTCATCAAATGGAGGAATAAACCAGTTAAATATGTGACCTAATTGAAATTAACTAGTTGGGATTAAACTTGCAACATTTTAACATCTATCCATGGTTAAGGGATCATGTTTCAATCAACATGGGAGACCTAATGCAGGGACACCTCAAGTCTTAACAAATCAACATTTACTTTAGTTTGATTTTGTTATAGTTTAATAATATGTATTAACTCTTTTTGAAAATCATGTACCTTCCCCTTGAATTTATTTCACCCTCTTTCCAATTCAATATTACAATTGAGCGAGATATTTGGATGTTTTTGGCAATGACCTATGGAATGTTTTAGTTGTGTCTGAAAGGAAGAAGGGAAGGAGACATGGGACTACTGTGATGAGGGGATACTCATATAAAGAAATAATTTCTATCAGTAGCATGTTATACAAGATGTGAATGTTGGAAAAAAATGAGTGATTCATCCTATAGATACAAGACAAAGAACACAATTAGAAGAACATAGGAGGTTGCACTTAGAAAGAGAGAAGGCAGTCAAACTCAAGAAGTTAAATGAATAAATTGTATAATATTTAGTAGTGAGAGAGTGCATAGGTATTAAAATATAGAGAATTACTCGAGGAAAGAAAGAAGGTTCCATCTACAAACCTATGCAAGTTTCATTGTTTTGAAGTGACTGCCACATTTTTGGGAGCATCCCACTTCAATAGGATTGTTGGAAAAGATAATGTTTGATGAGAATTTAAATAAATCAATGCAAAATAAGGAGCTCATAATTAAGAGGTAAGGGATCTATTTTAGGGAAATAAGATAATGTATGCAGATTAGTTGTAAATATTACTATGTAGACACAATATTATGTACTCTTAACTTTATTTGACATATACATGGTAGAAATGGATATTCCATTCTTTATATACATTCCATGTATGTTCTGATGTTATGATAATTAGTGTATTTAGGTTCATATATGAATCTGCTTGTTGGCTTTATGTGTTTTTAATAGTCTTAGTGTGTTTTAATTAGTCTATGTGTTATATTTGGCCTTACTGGGCCCATGATTTATTTTTATTGAGTGTGTGTGGAGGTTAGTTTGCATGGGTTGACCGTTGTTCAGTTGGAACTCTACCCAAGCCTCCTTCAAGTTCATTATATGTTTGTTTTTTCATTATCAGGAATATGAAACCCAAGATCTATCTCTATCATAAATGCCAAGTTAGAAAAGTCCACAAGTGGTTACCTTTAGAAAAGGAGAGAAACTTGCCTCACCTTGGAAAAAAGAATTTGTAAAGATTATGAAGACGTTAAGCCTCACTTAAAATGGGTTGTTGATGGCTTTTGTAGTGAACTCTCCTACAATGACCATAATCTATGGTGGTGTTTTACCATAACCAATACTAGCCTCCTCCTAGCTGAAATGCCTAACATAAAAAATTTGAGAATTAAAAAAGGGAATTTATAAAGTAAGGATTTGGTTTTTTCTTGCAACTGGGCATGTTGGTCCTTGTTAAAATATAAATTAAGCTTAATAATATTGAATTACCAGTGATTATCTGCATTTAAAAGTTAATGCTAGATGGCATGGTCCATAAATTAGGTTTACAACTTCCATGTTTATGGTGTAAAGACTAGAGGTAGAACTGTGATATTCATTTCAAAAATAGCTACTTAGGTCTCAATTATTAGGTCATGATATTTTTTTTATCAACTCTTGGTAATCTCAATAATTTTTGGAACCTTAATTCCTTACCCGAGATGTGGCTTACCAAACTCAATCAAATTTGGAAGCTCAAGTTTGAACCCAAACCAGCTCATTTTCTTTGATGTCTAGTCTATCAATGCCTTCCACTTGGGGAATGTTTTTCTCAACTTGGAATTTTTAAAGCTAAGTGTCTATCATAATCCATAATCCATACCTTAGTCATTGAAGCACATATTTTATACATGTCCCAAAGCCCAGTCTTCTTAGTAGTGGATACCTGATCTCTTTTAGCCATACCTCCCTAAACATTTCTCTTGGCACCTGGCTCTCTTTGTGGATTATGCTAATTGGCTATCATATATAATGGTTTTTAATGTAAATTCTTCATAGTGGTTATTATGTTTAAATTTGAAAATTAGAAACTATTTTTTTATATAAAAATGACAGATCATATTTTCAAATCTCTATTAATGACAAGGTGCATATATTATTTTCAGTCTACATGCAAATTGAAGTCTAAGTAGAGAAAGATTTCATGGAGGTTTGCCATCTATAGGATTTTCTTGAATCACGAGCCACATTCCCATACCCCCGCTCATCCACCATAGGGCCCACCACCTTTAAACAACCAGATACGAGAGGAGTCATTCTCATAGTTGCAAACAATTATCCCCTCCCCCTCAGTGGGGGATGGAATTCACCGAAATAGTGTGAAAAATTTGTCATTTTTCTTTCTTGATGGGGCTCACCAATTAGACCTAATCCTTCTAGTATTGTGATGCATCTTGTTTTTGAATTGGACATTATTATTTCTTTTGCTCTTCCAAACCCCATAGATGGATGGGTGGCTTTGAACATTCTCTAAGATGAGCTTTCCTCTTGGAACAATCTTTTGCCTAAAGATGATCCTCCACCACCTCCTTTTAGTGTGGCAACCTATACCTAATCTCTTAATGTGTTAGTTATAATTCATGTGGTGTTATTTTGTTACCATGTTTTAAATAGTGTTTATACTCAATTTAGTGTTTTTTTACCCTATGTTTTCTTTGGTCAATGAGTCTAATCCATGAATATCAATCAATTATGTTACTATGTAACCTTTTGTAAATTATTATTGTCTTACTAAATCATTCCAATAATACAGTAGAATTATGATGTTGGAAGCCACTCCATTATTGTTCTTATCCTCACTTTAACTTCCTTGTTGGTGATTGTAAACCATCGTAGAGGAACTATAATAAAGTTTCCTCAAAATTATTATTTTTTATTTTGCTTGCTGTCTAAACAATAGTTACTAGGTTTCATTCATCTCAACTCAATTCATAAGAAAACTCATTTTGATTAAATAATAGAGAAACACTGTGTTAATGTGGACCATATTATGGTCACCTAGGTTTACAAAATAGATCATATCCCAAATTTTTTCCTGCAGAGAGAGGCGGGCAGAGCCAAGGTTGTGTCATTTTTTCTCTTTTATCATTTGTTGTACAATCGTATTTGTGTAAATGAAAAAAGAACTAAATCTAAGTTATTATATGAAGAATTAATATTATGCTTGCTCATCTTTGCTACAGCGTGACAATGGACCATTTAAAGTAGGGAATAATACATCATCACTTCATTGAGAGGAACATTTTGCTTAAAATATTGAACTTGTTTTTAACATCAGCATCATATCTCTGTATTGTTAAAAAATATGTTGTTTTCATTTTAGGGTCATTTCTTTTTCATTTTTCCATTATAGTTAAAGATAGAGCATTTTATGTAAATATGGATTTTTAGACTCTATTCCTTCTACAGATATCTCCCTTTTAAGCAAGTTTGTATTCTTAATTTTTAATTTTTTTTTACTTTTTTCCTTTAATATTTATATTAAAATTTATTTTGTATAGCGTTTCTTAAATTTTAGTATATTAGTCCTTTTTTACTTCTCCATAATTGCATTACATATGAGAATTGTAAAATATTTAATGTTCAATTTACAAGTCCTCTCTTTTTAAAACTATATTAAAAAATACATTTTCCTTTAAGATTTGAATTTATTTGGTATTATATTAAGACTGCATACTTTCTACACATTAACTTAGATTCATGTACTTTTTTTTTTGTTATTTTTATTTTTTTGACAGTGGCATCACATCTCTAAAATAAATAAAAATTATTAGTCAGTTTATAATTTTCCTTCGCTATTTAATATTAGAGTTTGAAACCTCATCATTTTATGTAGATTTTGAGAACAGCCTTAGATTATTTTTATATTCACTATTTATGTTCGCACATAAAAATGTCAAATCTGGTTGCCCGTCTCTCATCTCATATTTTCTTGTGATTTCATTGTGATCTTTCGTTCTCTTACTATTTAAATTAATAGCTTAATTTGAATAAACAGCTTATATATATAGGGATTTTGAATATGATTAACTATGCTTCGAAGTTTTTTTAAAGTTTTTCCCCTCATTGGGTGAGTGCCCCCTGAAATTAGCTTCTAACAAAATAATATGGCTAAAAGGTATTTTTTTTACATTGGTAGGTCCCTTATTATTATCCTTATAATAGTGCATCCTTTGTACTTCAAAATTCAGCCACCTTCTGAGAATGTGAGTCTGCTTTTTCGCAGCTCTGGCTATATGTGTTGGGAACAATCTATACTCTAAAATCATAAGACTAACTACGACTCGAAACTAGGACTGAGCTGAAAAACCTTTCATTGTGATTCATTTTCTTTTCTTGGAATTTGTTTGGACTCCAGCTTAAGACCTTCCATTTTGCTGCTCAATTGATCTAAAAGTGTTACTTTTCAATAGGATCTACTAAGACTCAACTTCATACCTTCCATCTGTTAATTATGTTGTTGTACTTGAGCTATTCGTTCCTTTATGGTCTTAATTATGGATATCTGTCATTCAACTACTTCTCCCTTTGGATTTTGTTAATTGAATTTTATCTACTGGGATTCATCTTTTGAGCTGGGCAATATGTTAGAAACTGAAGTCAACTAGAGTTAATTTCTCCAAAACTACCAGTTCCACTTCCTTCTCATGCATGCAGCAGTAGTTAACATTCAGTTAGTTAAACAACAGTTAGAGAATTTGTTAGAGAGTTAGTTTGCATGTAAAGACTAAAATTAGTCTTCAGTTTGTTTTTCTAATTATTGTTTGCTTTCAAATCTATTTAATAGACTCATGGGTGTAGTATTGTAATTGAGCAATATAAGCAAGATCAAGAAGATCTGCAAGATTCAAGAAAATTAATAAAAATCTTGTTCCATGATTGCTGTAGCAATCTGTGTGTTCTATTTTCTATTTTTATATATTTTTATTTTCTGTCAAATGGTATTAGAGCCCATGGAGAGAATTCTGGGAAGTTGCAGAAAAATTTTAGACCCTGTAGATCCACGCAGAAGAAGGTTCAGAGCCAGATTAACACTCTGGCCTTGGAAGGTGAAGTGTTACCAATGAATGCAGCCAGTGAAAGAGCCTGCTGAGATAGGCAGTTTGTGGGAGAAGCAATAGTCGCTGCTAAGCGTTCAAAAAAGAGAAGCCTGCATACAGAAGCGCAGCTGCTTAGGAACAAATGAGCAGTCTGGCAGACTGTGGGAAGGAAGCTGTGAAGAGAGAGCACAGGCGTTCGATTCCCTCGAGTGGTCGGATGCAGCCTGTCGCCAAGGTTTAGTCACTGTTCGCCGTTTGCCTATGACTCGGACAAAGAATGTTGTCGGGGTCTGGCATCCCCACCGCCGAACGTACCCGAGGGCTATTTGGTAGTTTATGTGGGGAGAGAAGTAGAGCCGAGGCAGTTCATCATTCCCACCGGTTATCTCATCTACCCGCTATTTTGGGCCCTGCTAGACAAGGCCGAGGAGGGACCAAAAAAAAACAAAAGAGCGTGACGGGAAGTGACAGTCGACAGAAGGTGCAAGCCGCACATGCTAAATTGGCAGTCAAGTGCAGAAGAAAGTAGCGAAGTTAGATGCCAAGCCTACAAACTGTTGGAAGAAGTGTCTGTTTGATGCAATAAAATAGCAGAAGGGAATCACGCCTGGCAGAAGAAGATGCACAGCAGTGCGTCGTACGATTTTTTGGCACGACATCAAATTAGAGCTAGCACAGCAGTAGCAGTTTGGCTTGAGAAGGAGCACGCAGATCATGGAAAAGCTGAGTCAGCTTGGGAGGAGCACACAGATTGTGGAAATCAGTTTGTTGTACAAAGACTTGTAGAAGTGAAGTGCAATTCAAGCTTCCATAGAAGCGAAGAAGTGGTGAAGAAGGCATTGAAGCATTCCAGCTAGTTCGTGGTCTCTGCTAGAGTCTATTTTGACCAAGCGAAAGCCTTCTGAGATATGTTTAAATATTTGTATGCTCTGAGAGAGAGTTCTTTGTATTTATATGTTTTTCTTTTCTCTGAAGATAAATGACAAGAGATTGTGAATGCCATAGCATTCCATTTTGTGTGAGTGTGTGTATTGAACAGCGAGTGAAGCTGTGAAAGTGTGTGTTGAACAGCGAGTGACGCTGTCAAAGTGTTTGAAGATCAGGCCGATCGTTGGCAAATCTAGACCAACATAGAAAGAACCCAGCAGAGTCCTTGGAGGAAACCTGAACAATTAAGCAGCGGGTGAAAGAAAGGTAGGCAAGCAGGAAGCTTGCAGTGTTGGACATAAGCATGTCCATTGATAGCCTTTCGACAGGCTACTCCTCAGTCTTAAACGCTGAGTGAACGCTCATTGAGCAATTGTATTTGTTCGTAGCCTCAATCTAGGCTATATTAGGTTTTGTATTCCACATATAAGGCAATGTATTTCGCAAGGTGGTGTATTCCACATATAAGGCGATGTATTTCACAAGGCGGTGTATTTCGCATGATTGGCAGCCACTAGCAAAGCAGTTGTGGCAAGAATGGTAAATCATTTAGGCATTGTAAATGCTGAAGTAGTTTGTGGTAGAAATTAAGGGGGAGTGTTAGAAACTGAAGTCAACTGGAGTTAATTTCTCCAAAACTACCAGTTCCACTTCCTTCTC
This sequence comes from Torreya grandis, assembly GCA_037957365.1. Taxonomy (NCBI): domain Eukaryota; kingdom Viridiplantae; phylum Streptophyta; class Pinopsida; order Cupressales; family Taxaceae; genus Torreya; species Torreya grandis. The sequence goes on from JARHVA010001052.1 coordinate 1,031,189, forward strand.
ATGCATGCAGCAGCAGTTAACATTCAGTCAGTTAAACGGCAGTTAGAGAATTTGTTAGAGAGTTAGTTTGCATATAAAGACTAAAATTAGTCTTCAGTTTGCTTTTCTAATTATTGTTTGCTTTCAAATCTATTTAATAGACTCATGGGTGCAGTATTGTAATTGAGCAAGATAAGCAAGATCAAGAAGATCTGCAAGATTCAAGAAGATTAATAAAAATCTTGTTCCATGATTGTTGTAGCAATCTGTGTGTTCTATTTTCTGTTTTTATATATTTTTATTTTCTGTCACAATATACCTAACAATATGTAATACAAGCATGCAACTGAATTGCATATATGCTATACAGACCTCTTCTTGGCCATCTCTCTATATATATACCATTTTGCATACATGGACTTCTGATCAACAGAGATGTATATGGGTTGTATTTCTGCTTCTTTGTTGAATTTATGTGTCTTGCATTGTCATGGGTTTTATTTTGGGTTCCTACATAGGCATGGCTTTAAATTTCTTTTTTTTTTTGGACTTTTTCAGGGCTGAGAGAGAGTTCAAGGTACTATTACAAATGTGGAGATCCTCATCAGAAGGCCATGAGCGCGGTCTTAAGATGCAAGACCATTGCAGCCATGGGCCCTAGGAAGTTTGTGGATCGAATTGCCATTGTAGGTGACCTTGGTCTAACCTACAATACCACTTCCACTATTTATCATCTTGCCAGAAATGATCCTGATTTGATTTTGCTCGTTGGGGATGTCACCTATTCAAATTTGTATCTGACTAATGACACTGGTTTTGATTACTGATCTTGTTCTTTTCCAGATAACATAATCCATGAGACATATAAACCTCGCTGGGATTACTGGGGAAGGTCGGTATGCTCTGAATTTTGTCTTGCATTTGTTGTTTTTCATAATTCAATTGCCAGTAACATTGAAAATTTTCCTCACCAAAAGACAAACTTCGTTTTATAAGATCCTAAATAGCATGTATTTGATCAGTTCTCTTTGCCCTGTTAACTCCAAGACTCTTCTTAGTTCCTTCTTTTTTATTAAGTTTGTTCTCATTTTGAATTTGAGGTCCTGATAGGTTTATAGAGCATTTGATATCTCGAGTGCCCATTATGGTAGTGGAGGGAAAACATGAAATTGAAGAGCGGGTCGAGCACAAAACATATAGAGCTTACTCATCTAGATTTGCATTCCTAAGTGAAGAGAACAAATCTAAAAGCCCTTTTTACTACTCATTTGATGCTGGAAAGCATCCATTTTGTCATGCTTGGAGGATACTTAGATCACAATAAAATAGGTAGGACATTTTATTTAGAGGCCTTTGTTTAATTGTCACATCAGACAAGAGTATGATGATATTTTTAAAAAAGATTTGAACACTGTGGGTCTGCTACAGTCGTGGAATAAACATATGCTACTTAAAATCTAGTGTAAGTTTCATTTGTATTTTTATCAATTTTAGTGTTTGGTTTTTTACAGGGGATAGTACAAATGGCTGAAGAGTGATTTGGCAAACGTTGATAGGAGTGTAACTCCATGGCTTCTTACTACTTGGCACCCACCGTGGTCTAGTAGTTATAGATCCCACTATCGTGAAGCTGATTGCATGAGACAAGAAATGGAAGAGCTGCTTTACAAACATGGTGTTGATGTTGTATTCAATGGCCATGTAAGTGATTCCTTTGCTTAATGATGTGTTCAATGTAAAAATTGATTAATCAGCTTATTTATAAAAACCCAATATCACCTTTCAGCTAGTGGACTGCTCTGACATTTCATTTTTGTAGTCCTCATATCTAAAGTATGAATGTTTGTGGACTGCTTGAGATCCTCTAGTTGTCTGCTGAGCAATATTGGCTTTGATAGAATGTAAAAATAAATGTGTTGATATTCAAACCAAAGACCATCAATGTGTGAGTGGGGTGCTCTACCACTGAGTTACTTGTCTTTGGTGATACAAGCCAAGCCAAGCTCTACTTATCTTGTTATAAATGTGTTTATGAATGTGGATTGTAACTTCTAAAAATAACCCCTCAAGCCAAGCTCTACTTATCTTGTATGTGTAATACTGGCTATGATACAATAATGGATAACCCAATTAATGTTTGAATTAAATGTGGGCCACCCTATCACCGGGGGTCTTTTCTACCACTAAGTTGCTTCCCTTTAGGTTCCTCTTGTGTAAGTGTGGATCAATACATATAACACTCAAGCCACACTTCCCTAGTTGTCTCTCAGACAAGACTGACTTTCATACAATAAAAGAAAAAAGGATAGTTTGGGAATGCCGCTGAGCTAGTTGCTGCCACCGAGTGGGATTTTCTACCACTGAAGTATTTGTTTTCTCTGAGGCTCCCTATTTCACATTGTGGACCATTAGCTGCAAGGCAATGTTCTTTCTCTATAATTTTTTCTCATCTTTTCTTTCAACATGCTTTTAGCGTAAGTATATACTTCAAATTGCATGCTAATAGAGCTACATATATAATATTCTCATAATAAATAATAGCTCAAAGAGAGTATTGATTTTATTTAAAGAAGCTATAAAACCTATTACAAATCTTATAATATACTAGACTTCTAAATACAAAATGTTCTAATTTTAAATTATTATTGTAGTGAGACCTGAATATTAGTATGTGCTACTGTTGTGGTGGTTTGAAAATTTTTATATTTTTATCTTATGGTACAGAAAGTATATTATTAAATTATATTTTGAATTGTTTTTCTGAAAATCTTTTAGGATTTTGTAGACCGAATATATATATGGTGGTTCTGAAATTATTTTGGGGTCTTTCTCTTCCGGGAAACTAGGGCCTTCAAAAAATGGATGCAATGAGCAACCCCAAATAAGAATAATCTTCTGGCGGAAGTCAGGTTTGAATTCTTTTCCCCTTTGTCTATTGCACAAATTGTTGTTCTTTTTAAAAGACTTTGGCGTTTTAGTCTAATTGTTTTACTATGTGAGGCTCACAACTCTGGTATATCATCTTTAATTGTTTTACAATTTCTTTGATGTTGTTGCATTTGGTATGCTAGCCTAACTATTTATAATTTCTTAAAATTTACTGTTGTATCTCTCCTAAAATTGTAAGGTGTGTTCCTTAAAAACAACATGGCTATAGCTCTTACAGATCTTGGTACCAAGGTACAACTTGAAGTTTTTTTGGTTTTATTCCTTCTCAGTTATTTTTACCTTTAGATTTTGTTTATGTCAACTAAGTTGTATTTTAGTCTAAAAATATTAAAGGAATATAAATTCAACAAAAGATTTTATTTGATCCTCCATTAGTGCTTATATTGCTGGCTTTGAGCACTATAACTACGCATGTTTGCACATGCTTAAATTTAATTTGTGATTGTAAAATGTTTTTTTGCTCATACTCTTATGCCTCTTTCAAATGCTATTTAGGTAACAGGGGATTTTGTTTCAATTTTACAAAGAAAGAGGATGCCTGAGAGGTAGAGAAATATGACTAGTGTTTTGCACCTACTATCTCTTAAAACTACTTGACACTATTGACATGACATTTCAATTAAATCTCACTATAACTGACATTCAATTCAGTAGTGGAAAAAATTACATTTACATTTAACATGCTCGATGCTTCTCATTTAATTGAACTCAATGTTGTTTATCTATCTCATCCTCTCCCTACAACTTTGTGCCTCTTTTCAAGTCAAGTGTTCGTCTTCTCATTATCTTTTTGTTGGTTAATTTTTACAATAGATTTCGTATTTGTATGCATAGTAATCATTGTAGGCTTATATTTTTCAGGACTTTTATTTAGTAAAAGCATATAAGTTGGAGAAGTTTCTATTAGTGTATGTACACCTTAAGCAATGCACTAAATTCAAGTATACTGCTTCATTGTGAATTCAATCAAAACTCTATGTATTGAATCACTGTTTTCTTTTTTATTTGTAATATTTTATTCTTTTAGCAACTTGGCAAGGCTATTAATTCTCCATGTTTTTCCATTGTGCTACCAACCTTACTCTCTTTCTATGCTCTAATTTTTCAATGGCCTTGATGAGAAACACCAAAGATTTAAGATTTTTAAGGATAATTTGTTGTTTATCAACAAGCATAATGTGGAGAGTGGGGCCTCCTTCAAATTGGGTCTTAACAAGTTTGTAGATCTGAGCCATGACTACTTCAGCTTATATTATTGTCTTGAAATTCAACAGTGTCCAAAAATTCTACATTGTACAAATGTTCAAATCTATTGCCCCATAGGGACTTGGCACTTTGTGTCCCTTGTTTATTATGTAATAATTTTATTAAACATTAGTGGGACCATATGTAATAATTTTATTAAACATTAGTGGGACCATAATGTGTAATAGATGTAAATTTATCATTGTGTGTAAAAAAGTGTTTATGTCTTTAGATATCTTGATTTAAATGGTTCACATGTACATGAGATGGTGACATATGTGAGGATCTTGTGATCACATTCTTCACATTTTTTTTTTGTTTTTGTTTAACCATAGATTATTCACCAAGCTCTGTGCAACAATATTAAGCCAAATGACTCATCCTTGTTAGTTCTCAATGCTGCCATTTTAGATTTTGGAAGTCTTGTCATCTAGGTCTTCTCCAAATAAATCTTGATTTACAATCTCTAATGTTGTGTAAAATTAAGCTTGAAGTACACCTTAAGATAATTGATTGCAAAGATGAATGTTTTGTTTAAATAAAGTTAACTAATTATATTTCACATGCTTATCTTCATTATATTTATCAATGAGTTCTTCTAGGGGTGAAGAAAGTTTTCATAGTCCATCTAAATGCTAAGATTGTGAGTTAAAAGACAATCAAAAATATTGCATTAGTAATCATCTTGAGATGGTAGTGAACAAGGCATCACATTCACAAGGATAAAATAAAAGGAGACAAGTTTTATGCCTCATATTTAAAACAATAAATGTTTCAACAAATTGTATTCCTACTTCAGAGATGAGGAAGTCACTAGTAAACAAATGGATAGTTTTTATGAGCAAGTAGAGGAAATGTGGAACATCAAAGGGTCTTACTTACATCGAGCCGATGTGAAACTTAAGATGTTTCTATATCTATATTTTGTAATTAATGTGATTAATTGACCTTAATTAGACATAATTATTGTAATTGAATTCATATCACAAGATGTACATTAAATTATAAATGTAAATGTAAAATCTTGGAACTGATTTACATTCTAACTTATTAAATATAGAAAGTGCAATTTAGGGATAAGATATTTAGTGGTTAATTACTCTTTGAAGGATTGGGGCTATGGACAATGAGAAGGAAGGGAGGAAAACTAGACTACATACCATATGGATCAGGATCTGGACCTCATTGTGTGTGCAGACATTATCATCAGCTTAAATGAGTATCATCAAATGCTATGATTCTTATCTAACATTTCTTCTCTATAGATTGTGCTTCTCTATTTTGATATAGGTAGGTACATGTATTTGTCTTTCAAATTTGTATGTGATCCTAAGGTCTGATTATGTGCGTGATTCTGAAAAATATATCTCATACACATGAAACCCTAGGTCCATTTGTGATGATATAATTACGCAAGCAAAATGGTGGGAAAATGGGTTGACCTGACTGCAACCACTCCTCGTTAAATTGTTGAGTATTTCCTACATATCCAACACTCCGAAGAGGGATGTAAAATTGTATGTAGTTATCTCTATTAGGTTAATATGTATAATAGTCATCCTTGAATGTATACAATCTATAATTTAGCTCTTAGTACTTGACAATTGGAAACTTTGGTTTGTCTCTTGAGTACTTCAAAATTGGTAAAGGCATGTTCCTAGTGACTGATTGAAAAATTGGGAAGAATAGGTCAGTGCTATTTAAAGTGAAAGAGTTTAAATATGCTTTGATTAGAGATTAATAGATATTTAATAGGCTTACACCTATTTTTTATTTATAATAGACTCTTTCGGTAATTTCTTATGCCATCGACACATTATACGAAAGGGTCAATCGTAATAATTATTTGAATTTGAAATATGATTTACTCTTGATGGGGATGAAACTGTTATACTCAAGATGCACTTCAGAACTTTTTTTTAAACATATACATAAGGTATGACATGTGGCCATTGAAGTGCACATTATGCACATGAACCTCGAAGCTCTTAAAAGAAACACTCCATATATCAAGATAGAGATGCATGGTAAGACTCTTATGAAAACCATCTAATAAATTTTTGGTCGCTATTCAAAACTCAAGGTTTACCGAAAATGATGATGCTAGGATGGGTTTACAAAATTTATTTTGAATCACTATATAGTTTCTTGAAGATTTAACTTGTGCTAAAGTTTCTTTCTCCATTTTCATTTCTTGATGTTATTCCTCCATCATCCTTATATATGTTTTGTTTAAGTACAATTTTCATGTGTTTATCTCGGGTTTTATTTGGCCAATGTGTACGGGGCACTTGATAATTAACCGTGTTTTGTTTGCTCAAATGTTTAAGTTATGGGGTTTATGTTATTTGGTAAATATGTTATTTCATTTATGTGCCAATCGTCTCCTAAAGTTTTTAGTTTCAAGGTTTGAATTCATTTTTAACTAGAGGGGGACATTTGTTTCCTCGTTGATTTTTTTCTTGAAATTTTTGGGTTTTTTCATGTCTGTCGTGCTCCATGAAAAAGACATTGAGCTATGTGTTGCTATTTTGTAACCTCATCTCACCAAAAGTCATATTAAAGGCATATTTTTATTATTCATTAGCCATAGGCTTATATGGTGGGGTGAAACCTTGAGATTTACAGTCAGCAACAGAGTTTTCATGCCTGCACAATGACACGTTGTGGACTCCTTGATAGTAGACAATCAAGAGACACCACTTTCACTATTGCATCACCCGTTTCATGAGTAAAGTTGACAATTTGGTTAAATATGAAGTAAATATTTGATGCATCGACCACCCAAAAGCAAATATTTGAAAGTAAGATTAATAGCAGGTATTTTTGGCTTGTTTATTATTAAATTATTTGCATGTCACTCCATAATCATACTAATAGCTAGGCATTCTACAATGTTATAAATGGAAATGAATATAGGTATTAAAAAAATTTGTCAAATACCTTTACAACCAGCGAACTAGGACACCATCTTCTAGATAATGTTTACTATAGTGCCATCAGATGCAAGATTATGATAAGGCAGTTTAAAATCTGCATATAAACAACTAAATAATTTAAGATCAATGCACACCTGTAAATATTTCAACAAAAAATATGTATCTCCTTACCTTTTACAAAAAATATATATTAAAAAAGAGGGAGATACCAAGGTTTTAAACTTTAAAAAGGGTTCCTTGAAAGGAAAAAGAACAATCTCAAAAAAAAAAAAAAAATTAAAAATATTTCACTACTATTTTATTTCACCGAGGTCATGGGTTCAAAACGTTGATTGCCATATCGAAAAAAAACTTCAAAAAAATTTATTAAATCACCAAAGTTTAATTACTTTGCATATGAAGTAATTTTTTTTGGCGATCTCAAGGTCTGTCTTGGTAGCCAAGGAAGAAGTCTTCTGTTGTTCTTCCTAAAGCACAAGCTCTGTTTACTTGAAACCCTCTTCTTAAAATATGTCAGCACTGATTTTTTTATTTCAGAATCTCCTACTTTGATTTTATTTGATTTGCAAAGAAGTCAGTCAGTTATTGCTTCAAATTATTTATCCACAGCCTGAAGATGAGATTAAAAAATATGTTCGAATGCCCACATTTCATAGAGATATGGAAAATATTTTAGGAAAAAGGAAGTTGAACTATACGTCTCTTAGTGAAAACCAGAATGGCCCCACATCTGTTCAGCCAGTCACACAAAAGTTGTTGAGTTGATTAGCTCGACACATTATTATTGCAATTAGTCTCTTTGAGTTAGGTTGACTTGAAGTTGAGATTGAATATAGTTACACAGTAGACTAGCTTTAAACTTAGTTGGATCGAGGCCTAAGAGATCCAAATGAGCTAAAAAGAACTTTTATTTTAGAAAAACAATAACCACCACCACCATATATATATATATATATATATATAATATCATGTCAACTGAGCTTTTCAATAAATTGATTTGGAATCCAACATCCATATTCCAAAAAAGGCATATACACATTAAAATGTAGTAGTTTAATATATGTATATGTATCAGTATATGTTACAGTTATAGCATTATATGAAACAACTTTTGGTTTAGGAAATTATGTTAAAACACTTCATACGCATTACATATTTTAATCTACTCTATTCCTCTTACAAAATACCTGCTTAATTTAAATTTTTAGTTTAATTCATTTATTTTTGAGTGGAAAACTATTTTTTTTTACGGTCTATTAAATGGTTAAATGTTCTTTGTTATTTAGGAAATCGGTATTAGTATACAGTCAAAATATATGTTTTTTTTTAATATATTAAATTGTACACTTTTTCAAAAATGTAAAATAGGGTCTATTAAATTGTAAAATGCTCTTTGTTTTCTTTGAAAATCAATGTTAGTATGCTATCGAAATATATATTTTTAAAAATATATTAAATTGTATGTTTTTTCAAATTTGCAGAAAATAATCATTGGGAAACCCATTTGGACATTTGTCCACCTCGGCATACAAATTTGCAAGTGCCTTTTTTGGTGCTAGGAGGTTGGTTTAGTGGAAGGATTTCAAATCCTACAATACTAACCCACCACATCCCTAATTGGATGTTAGATTATGTTTACAAAATGTTTTTAAAATAAGTTAATGAGGAATCAACCTAATATATAAAATATCAATAAAGAATATTAACAATAACATTTATTTATATATTTTTATGCATTCATTTAGATTAAATTATATCTTTCAATTATTTCTAAGCATCATATTTAACGCTAATAATATCTATTTTCTTATTTCATACTCCATGTTTATTTAATTAGATGTATATTTTTTTTAATATATTAAATTGTATGCTTTTTCTGAAATTGTTTTTCAATTGACAATTACTTTTTTTTGGAAATTGATATTAGTATAATATCAAAATATATTGTTTTTTTAATATATTAAATAGTACACTTATTCAAAAAAGTACAAAAAAGTCTATTAACTTATAAATTGTTATTAAATTGTATACTTTAATAAGTCTTATATCTTCATATCCTCAACCACATATATAAATATCTCTACTTCTTAGCATAACTTGCACCCTCAAGGCAATTGCTAGTATTATTTATTTACCTCATTCAAATGAAAAAGACCTTGTGTTTAGTCCTCATCCATCTCAAAAGTCACAATTATTGGTTTCTTATTTATTTTATCGTACTTTTATTAACCACTGGTAGGACCATAATGTGTGATAGATGTTAATTTATTGATGTGTTTAAAATGATATTTATGCATTTGGATATCTTGATTTAAATGGTCCCCGTGTACATGAAATGTTGATACATCTTAGCATCTTGTGGTCAAGTTTTTGGGGGTGTTTTATTTCTTTTTTTGGTTTAACCATAGGATAGGTCTTAGCATCTTGTGATCAAGTTTTATGGGGTATTTTATTTCTTCTTTTGGTTTAACCATAGGTTCTTCACCAAGCTCTATGTGATAAGATTGAGTTGTTATAATTGTTAATTAGATCATAGTCTAAATAGTTGATGGTGATAATATAAAATGTAATAAGTGATTGTGAAAATGTTAGATGTACACTTTTAGGCTAGACACATGTGTCACCACCCTTTGTAAATGCTACCATTAGTGTGGCCAGTAAGAAAAAGAGGGATACCTCTTATTTTAGTTATATATACTCTCATATCTATGTAATTTTGTTATCATGTTGAATATATTTAATTATATTTTTGCTATCATTAGGTAACATATCATGATTTCTTGAGAAGATTAGCGAGAGCTTTGAGAAGAGGTCCATATAATTATTAAAACTTAATTATTAGGAAGATCAATAGGAGAAAGTGTAAAGGAGGATACTCGGTCACATTAACGATTTAATCCTTAGTAAGCCTCAAGTGACAAGGATAATGGTTTCTCTCTTCATTACTTTTTATGATAGTTCTTAGCAAGTCTCATATATTTTATTTATATCTACTTTATTCCTTTGGTTAGATTCATGTACTAGTTGTAGATCTACATGTGGAGGAGTTCCATAGATTTAAAGTGCTAGATAAAGTTAGTTTAAACATTTGTTTCACCTAAATTTTATATTGTGAACTCATTTTTCAAGCCATGTATATTTTGTTTTATGTATATCTAAAAAATGGCATGGTAAAATTGATCCTACGAGAAGTAAAATCACCTTTTCAACTCATCTAACATGTTTTTCAAACCAAATTTTGACTTTTTGTAGTACATTGTGATGAGTTGTTATCTCCTATGTTTGGTTATAGGTTACAACTGGGTCCATCCGAAGGGCATATTTTATCACTGTGCATTCTTTTATTCATGTATCATATTCATCACTCTTACTTGAGGATTTTTTAGTGATTTTTTTGCACACCTACCACTTTGACACTTTTATAGATATTGAGTTGATCTATTTTGACTCCCTACTCAATATTATGGGAGGGAATGTTGTGTACTTCTAGTGCCTCCTTGGTTGTTTGAGTATGATATGTACCTAATGATTATTCCTAATAGATGCATAGGTTGGTTGTTTCTTGGAGAATCTCCATAGCATTCCATTTGCATTCTGGTTTTTTTTTAAAGGAGCCCCATGACACTCCATTTGTAATCATTTAATGATGCATTCTATTTAGAAGGAACATGTACCAATAGTCACTCTTGTTTACATAGCTACATCCATGGAAGGTACTTTTGAATCACTCCATTGGAGGATTTATTAGATTCGGTAGACATTTAATTTAGCAGCATTATTATATTTTTTGATATTTCATTCTACGTGGATACTTCATTAGGCCTAGTTTCTAAGACCCATACTTATGAGCATAATGTTTTTTTTACCATATCACCTAGGTTGATCATTAGGGGGGTCTTGGAGTGTGTTATATTCATGCATGATATGAATTCCACCTTAGGTGTATGTGTTATGAAGGTGTGATTTATTATATGCACATAATTATTAAATGCATAATTAATGTAGTTGTTAACCTCGCGTGTGAGAAGAGTAAGGTGTAACTAGGGGAATGATCCCACCTTTTACTCCATCATTAATAATATCTCATTCACATCTTAATTTTCATATATAAGAACCCTTTATGTTCTTGTGGGAAGTAATGGAGGTTAGAATCATGTCTTAAGCTAATGGAGATGTAATCTATTAGAGATTATTTCTCTACTACAAATATTGTTGGTTGTACACATACATTGTGTATTATAAAATTAATACAATGTGTCTTGATTGGTGAATATCTCTCTATATTGAGTGCTTTATGTTGATGATGTATATGCTAAATATCCATGGGATATGTTGTGATTTTAATATGCTCCAAATGGCTAATCCTTGTTAATCCTAAAAACTACCATATTGAATTTCATAAGTCTTGTCATCTAATTTTTTCAAAATAAATCATGATTTATATTCTCTAATGTTGTCTAGAATTGAGCTTGAGACACTAAATTTAAGATAATTCAATGTAGATATGAATTTTTTATCTAATTAAATTCAACAATTTATATTTCACATGATTACATTCATTATATTTATTAATTAGATCTTTTAAGGGTGATGAAATTTTTTACACTCCAACAAATTTTATGATCATGTGTTGGAGGATAATAAAAATATTGCATTAGTAATCATATTGAGATGGCATTGAACAACGATTCACAACCACTAGGTTGAGAATTGAAGGATATATGTTTTATGCCTTATATGTGAAACAATAAAAATTTCAACAAAATGTATCCTTGTTTTAGAGATGAGGAAGTCCCTAGTAAGGAAATGGAGATTTTTTATGAGAAAGCATTGGAAATTTCGATCATCAACGGATCCTACTCACATCATGTTTATATGAAGCTTAAGATGTTTTCATTTCCATATTTAATAATATTTTGAGATTATATGAATAATTAACCCTAATAGATAGAATTATTGTAAACAAATAAAACTACGTGATATATAGTAAAGTACAAATCTAAATGTAATATCTTACAACTAGCTTGATACTCTAGCTTACGAAATATGGATAGTAAAATAAAGGGATATGATACTAAGTAGGTAACTAATCTGTGGAAGATTGACACTATAGAAAATGAGTAGGAAGGGTGGAAAATTGGACTAAATGACATTCATATTATGAATTAGACCTCAATGCATGCACATATATTATCATTAGATTCAAATCAACATTATCATATGTTATGTTCCATGTCTGATGGTTTTGTCTTTGCATATTTTACTTCTTTATTTTGATATAATCATGCATGCCTATTTGTATTTTTATTTTGTGTCTGATCCTAAGGTTTGATTAATTTCATGACTCACAAAGATATATCTTCATCATTTGAAACCTTGGTCCACTTACAATGATAGAATTATGCTTATAAAATGGAATGAAATGTGGATTGAGTTGACCCTAACCACTCCCCATTGAATTGTCAAGTGTTGCCTACATATATAATACTATTAAAAGGGATGTCAAACTATATGTAGTTCTCCCTATTATTAGAATACATGTAACAATGATCCTTGAATGTATGCAACCTAGAATCTAGCTCTTGGTATTTACAAATTAGAAAGTTTGGATTTGCTATTGAATGATTCATAATCGATAAAGACCTTTTGTTAGTACAACTAATTGAAAAAATGGAAAGAATAGGGAAGTCCTCTTGAATGTGTAAGTATTTGAATATTCTTAGATAAGTGCATGCTAGATGAGTAATAGGCATACACACATTTTGTTTTTATAAGAGACTATTTTCTATTTTTTCATGCCATTGATATGCTAGATGGATGGGCGAACCTATAAACAAAAAATAAAAATATGATTATTTCTTGGCATGAGATAAAACCATTGACATCATGTAGTACCAACAAATGATATGTTTTGAGTTTGACCTTATTATTCAAGAGAAATTAACACTAGTCTAATGATTTAGAAAAGTCTAAGTAAAATAAATAACTAGTTTGACAAGTATTTTAGGATTTCTTATAGGTGAATAATAGAAATATGGGAAGATTATGCCCATAGAAGGTATGTGGGTATGAGATAATGATGATTGAGAATCATGAATGTAGGAAAATGTCATGTAGGCTGAAGGTAGGTCAAAAATCACATTCCCAAGTATCAATTACATATTTTAGTGTCTAAAAATACCCCCATTTTATTTTAATTTTTAAATACAATATGGATACTTTATTAAAATGATAAATAAATGTACCTAAGTGTTTAAAACTCACATTTTATTTTGAATATACAACCTGCAATGAAAATTTAGCAATCAGTGTCCTTATATTAAAATCTAAAAAATACATGAATTGAAACTTGAAGTTGAAGAGCAAGGAAAGAACACACCTATATGTAGGTGAATTGTGTTGAATTTTAAATTCTCTCTGCCTTATTGAAGCATTGGATAAAGGTTCCTCTTGTTCAACCATTTTGGAGAGTTAGGGGTGATCAAAACCTAATCTATATAATTAAGGCAAAACCCATGGATTAATAATACTAGTGTCTCAAACCCTCATTGGAAAACAAAAAACCAATTGAATAGTTCCAAGTTTGTTGAGTGTCACAAAAACCTCAAATACACTAACCGATATAACTAATTTTTCACTAATATGTATTTGATATTGTAACCCCAAGATGGAAGATGGGAGCCATATATTAGGTTTGTAACATAATGGCAATTCCATTGAGGACACTAAATATTAACCACATTCCTCAATTAAACATGAATTAGTTGCTACAAATAGAATCATATGTTCAAATGGTTCCCACTGGTACATCCCATGATATATGTTTGAAATAGTAATCATAAATAGTAAATTTGCATAAACAAGCTTCATGTCCCATAATCTAAACTCCCTAGTGCTAAAATGACATAAATTATAAGAATACTTAAATTATTTAATTAATCTTAGTCTAAAATAATGTAAATAAGGTTGTTGTTAAATAAGCCATATAGAAATATTCTAGTTGGCTTATTATTATGAGTTTTTTAACTATTTAAAAACCCACGTTCATTTTAGATTTAGGATAATATTTGTATCCTATTATTTTAGGACTATTGTTTGTTGATGTTTTTGTAAAAAACATTGCTATTGCCCTTATATTAACTAGTGAATATAATATATCCAATTTGTCCTTTGACAAAATTTGGTATTAAAGCGGTGATATTTTTTGATCAAGAAAATATTAGGGAGGAGAGAAAATAATAGAGGAGGAACATCATTGCACTTGTGCACAAGCTTTAAGCAAACCTTAAAAAATATTTTTTCTCACCACTTCATTTTTTTCATATCAAAGTGAAGCATGTGAGATACTTATAAAATATATATATTGAGTGACTTTGAACGTGTGATTAGCAACATCAGTGAGGCATCATTGTAAGTGTAAATCCAACCATAGATTTATAATATAAATCCTTAGAAATATTGTTAATTCAGTTTATTTAAAATTTTAAGGATCCTAGACCTAATAAATGACCACATTTTTTGGTTAGTTATAATAAACTTCATTAAAAAAATTATCTAAAACCTTGTTGAACTCCCTTATTTTTTTTCTATATATGTGTCAAGAATCATAATAATATCATATATAGATCTCCATTGTTTCTTGAATTTTTGTGAGCACACCTAAAATTTTAGTCTTAATAAACACATTAAATTTGAATTTTAAAACTCCTAGTGTTCTAAAAATAATTGTTTTTCAAAACTAGGCACTTTATGTCTATTTAAAGCCCTAAAAATTGAATTAATTATGTATCTTACCAACCAACAGGTTTTATGACATAAATATTTTTCACATTATGTGAAAGTACATAAAAGAATCATTCAATGAAATATCCTTGACAAGCACTCTAGATCTTGTTTCACCTAGCTTGTGATAAAAACCAAATTTAGGTTAAATGATCAAGATCATGAGTTTATTTCTAAGATATAGATGGCTATTCTATATTATGCCTTGCACAAATTTGGTGTTAAGGGATCTCCCAAATGGTGTAAATACTAGAATATATCAATTTTCACCCCATGTATTGATGTCAACCCTATATTGGTTATCAAAGGATCTTTCCCATCAATTATCCTTAGGAGTTTCTCAATAAACATTAGACTACCAGGTACCCCACCTCTTTTTGGAATAGGAGGTTCCAAATTATCTGGTCAGCTATGGTGAAACCTAATAATGGAATTTTTTTTGGTGCATTCTTTACCAAGATCTCCCTATGGGAAATAGAATTATTCACATGGGGTTTCTCTCTCTCAAAAGTCTTGTTTGGGTATATTTGATGTCTCTAAAACACATCTTCTAGTTTTGTGTTTGAGCTCAAAATGCATGGTAATGGAATCATTCCCTTTCTAAGTGTTTTAGGCTAGAGCCTTATTATTGGAGTGTTACCCAATTAGTAAATTTTACTCTCTTCTATATAAGATATAAGAAAATATGTCATATTTTTGAATTGAAATTATTTTTACTCTTTGGAAAGACAAGAATGTAAATACATTCAATGAAGACTAATTAGACAGAGTTTTTCATGTTGCTAACAGAATATGTGTCATATCTAATGTAATGCTATATAATTAAGTTAAGGGTTGTGGTTATATTTCACTTCTAAACTTAAATAAACTCAAATAACTGATAAAAACTAGCCCATGTACATTAAATAGTTTCAAACATGCGTAAATAAATACAAAATTGAATTACAATAGAAATTTCAAGTCTCAAATGCAATATGTTGATCAAAGAATCCATCATGAATGTGGCTTATTAATAGCACTCAAACTTATTTTTAGTTCGAAGCATAGATCAAAAAATTAAAATGAAGTTTTGAAGCACAAAAACACGTGAAAATATCATTTAGGTAGTTCGAGGAGAATAAACCACAGATGAAACACTTAGATCTATGAATTTCTTGTCAACAATTTATGATAATACAGTTTAAAATCTACTGAAGATTTCAAAACAAAAAACAATGTTCTTTTTACCAACACTACTATGATACCATGAAATATCCATCCAAGATATGACTAGAAAAAATATAACATATGTGTGCAAACTTAAAAATGTGGAAGCAAAGAGAAGTAGAACACCATTATAGAAAATGAAATCAAGCATGAGTAGAAACTGAGATAAAATGTATTCATAAATAACCTTGCATTAAAAATCACTTGGTGAAGAGGTGCACGTATAGTTGGAAGATAGGAATTACCCAACATATTCATGTATGTGGTATTATCTTTCCCAATGATAAAAAATGATACCTAAGTGACACGTAAGGAAGCTAAACTACATGTATAGTGGAAAATAATTAAATGGAATAAACACCTACACTAACAGTTACAATGGAATTTCATTGGATTTTTTGGAGATATTGTTCATTAGAGAGTGGTTAGTATTATTTAAAATGTTATCTTTTTCTATTCTCTTCTCATTACTAATACAATAAAAAATTTCATTAAAATTATTATTTAGGGGTTCCTTAAGTCTTAAAAAATCAGCATTTAATTTAGTTTAGATTTTGTTATAGTTTACTATTTAGGTTTGAATATTTTTTCAAAATCGCCTACCTTCCCCTTTCATTTAATTTGCCCTATTTCCAATTCAATGTTACAATTGAGAAGGATATCTAGATGTTTTAGAGAATGGCCTATGAAATGTTTTATTTGTAGATGAAAGGAATAAGAAAAAGAGACAAGGGACTACTTTGAGAAGGGGTTTTTCTTCTCATACAAAGAAATAAATGATATCAAAAACGTGTTAGGTAGGGTGTGAATACTATATATAATGAATGATTTATCTTATATATAGAAGACATAAAACCTATAAAGAAGAATATAGGAGTCTATGCTTAGAAGGAGAGAAGTTGGTCAAACTCAGAGTAAAAAGAAGAAGTTTTATCTTATATTCATTATTGTGACAATGCACATGTAGTAAAAGATATAATTTCTTGAGGAAAGAAAGAAGAAACTATATGCAAACTTATGCATGTTTTGTTGTTTATAAGTGACACCAATGGGTTTGGGAGCATCCCACATCAAAGGTATTATAGGAGAATACAATTTTTGACATTAATTGAAATAAATAACTTTTTTTTGACATAGCCATCAGTATTCACACAAAAAAATGATCTCATAGGTAAGATTCAAGGAATCTATTTTAGGGAAATAGGATAATGTAGGCAGACCGGCTATTGTAAATATTACTATGTGTAGACCTAATATGATCTACTCTAGTCTTTGTTCAGAATCTATGTGATAGAAGTGGATTTTATGTTCTTTATATACAATCCATGTATGTTCTAATGTTGTGATTATTAGTGTATCTGGGTTCATATATGTGTATGCTTTCTATCCTTGTGTGTTGTGAATAGCCTTAGTGTTCTTTCAAAAGTCATGTGTGCTATATTTGGCCTTATTGATCATGTGTTTACTTTTTCCTGAGTGTGTTTAGAATTTAGGCTATAGTGAAATACCTCTTTTTAGTTGAAACTTTGCTTAGGTCTACATAAGAATGTTATCAAATCTAAGGATAAGCTCTTGGGAGAAGAGAGATAGTGCATGAGACTTGTAAGAAGACAAATAAGTTATGTAGTAGCTATGAGAAGACCCAAAATAGGGATGTGAACCACACAAGTGAGTGAAAGGTTAGGAAGGAATGAATGGGTATTGCACTTATGTTGGTAGGAGTGTGACTAGGAAATGTGTATAGATCCACTAAATAGGATTATGCCCAAGGAGAGGTACATCAATAGATTGGAAATTTAAATATAGAGATAAAATTTATTTAAGAATAAGGGTACAATAAATTGTAAAAACAAAGGTTGTATAGAGACAAGATGGAGTTATTAAATCAATAAGAGATATACAGGCTATAATGCAATCCCTTGAACAAGATATAAAAAGAGGGCATACACATCGAAGAGAAGAGAGTGATACTAAGCATGCAAAAAGATTTGGATTAGAGGCACAAGAATAAGAAGTCACTAGAGAAGAGATGGATGCAATAAAAATATTATTAATCAGAGCCATCTCCTGAAAGATTTTATAACATTCTTCATCTAAGATCTTTCCAAGAGCTCATTACCATATCCATAGATGCTTCACTATACACACAAAGAACAAAACCAATTGTAATAAAAATAATTGTTTATTCACAAAATCATATGAAAAGCATATTAAAAGGATGTATATTAAAATATAGATCCCTTTCTTAAATAGGCAAGGAAAAACAAGATGCAAAGTAGTCTAAACAATGTGGGATAAATCCACACATAGGATAAAACTAGGTAAAGAAAAATAATGTAGCTAGAACCTAGAAATCATGAGTAATAATATAATATAACACCCCACTTTAAGTGAATATATGGGATAAAAATAAGGGTTATACTGTGAATCCACATGTTTTTATAGATGCCAATCCATCTTGTTGGAGTATATGGATGTTGATTCATTGTAACCGCCAAGTTGAAGAAGTAATGGTGATGAATATGAAGATCACTAAATAAAAACACTAAAATCTAGAATATTTGGTAAAATGATGAACCTAAGAAATTATTTATTTAATACCATCCAACATGATGGTGAGAAGTGACCACAAATACTAGTGGGGATATCACATTGCTATCACTATAAGAATGACTTAGAAGTCCATGCAGTCAAGTAACAGTCCTCATATGGGTTCTAGAAAACAAATTACATATAAAGATAGTCATTTTTAATATGCATCCATGAAATGAATAAGGATGATGTCTTCATGAACACCCCCAAGGATAACTTCTAAAACCCCAAGCATGCCATGTAACTCAAAGAAATGAGGTGATGCAAAAGGCCTCATGAATATGTTTGCAACCTATTGTTGAGTTAGAATGTAATTGAAGATAATAAATCTCTCTTGAATGTGTTAATTAATGAAGTGTATATGTACCTTAATGTGCTTGGTCCATTGATGCTCAACTAGGTTTTGAGAGATATGAATTGCACTCTGGTTGTCACACAAAAGCATAGTGGGTGAATCTTTTGTGAAGCCAATCTATGTCAATAATTGATGAAGCCAAAGAACCTATTGACTCATTATAACTATTGGCCTGTACTTAACCTCTATAGATGAATGTGAAATAGCTTGCTACTTCTTACACAACCAAGAAATAGATGAATAACCAAGACAAAATATGTAGCTAGAAGTAGAATTCTTGTCATCAAGATAACCTACCCAAACTGAATCATTGTATCCAACCAACTGAGTAGAACCCCTTGTGTAGTGTAATCCAAAATGAGTAGTTCCTCATAGATATCAAAAAATACTATTGGTATCCTATCAATGACTGACATAAGAGTCATGTTCAAACCTAGATACAAATGGAACTAAAAATGAAATATCAAGGCAATTATGGGTCAAATACATAACACTCCCAACCATCTACCTATACAATGTAAGATCAAAAAGTGGAGTAATACAAGAGGTAGTGAGAGTCACTCCAGACTAAAAAAGAGGACTTGGATTGCATTCATCCATGACAAAATACTGAATAAGATCAAGGGTATACTTCTGATGACTCATATAAATCCCTATATCTAACTATGACATCTATATACTAACAAATAAATGTAAAATATAAATATCTATCATGTTGAACTATATTAAAAGTGCTTACTAATAGTCTAAATTTGAGATTAGGAGCTACTTATGAGAAGCATATCATCAACATATAATACTAGAATAACAATGTCCTCCTTGATATGTTGAATATACACTATGGGATCAGAGTGGAAGTGAACAAATCTAGTGGAGAGAAGAAAGAAATCCATCTTCTCATACCAAGCCCAAGGGGCCTATTTGAGATGTAAAGAGACCTCTTAAGTTAACAAAAAAGATAATAATCATGAACAAACCCATCTTGCTACTCCATATAGATTTCTTCATGCAAATCCCCTCGCAAGAAATCACTCTTAATGTCCATCTTATTTACTAGCCAAATTTATGATGAAGCAAGTGAAATTAAAAGGTGAATATAATCTATCTTGGAAATGGGTGAAAAATTCTTAGAGTAGTCAATAACTTCAACCTGTGAGAACCCCTTTGCAATAAAATGTACCTTATACTTATCAATGGATCCATCAACCGCATACTTGGTGTAGTATCCACTTTCACCTAACCAACTTTATTCCCTTAGGAATATTTACCAAATCCCAAGTGTGATTCTTCATCAATGAATAATACTCATCAATCATTATATTATCCCACTTCTATATCCCATGACCCTATGAAAATTACTATGAATCCCCAAAGAATTCTTGACATAAAAGTCTAATACCCATAGAATGTGCATGATGATTTTGAGTAGGTGGAGGATCCTGTATGAAAGGTTTTGCCTTAAAAACTATAATACATTCCCATTTAGGCATAGCAGAAACATTAGTGTGAATAGGATCCTCATCCTCTATAAACTCCTCAAGAATCTCTTGAACTGGTTCCTCAAAGAATGAATCCTCAAGAGGAGGTGAATCATCAAAATAAGAAGGCATGGAAGAATATGAAGAGTCATCAGATGTGAAATGCTTATCAAATTATACATGTGTTTGAAAATAAAAATCATGAGTATCATGATATAAAAGATGATAAACTCTCATGTCCTCATAATACCCTAGAAAATCAAAGGTTTTATCTTCTTGTCGAATGCTTTCATTTTTTTCTATGGTATAAATGCTCAAGAAAGGCTCCCAAAGACTCAAAAAAATGAGACATCAGGATTGGTTCCAGACTAAGCCTCCTCTAGAGTCATATGTTCAATTTTTCAATTTGGTGTGTGGTTTTGAATATAGTTCACATAATTAACTACCTTTGCCCAATAGATAGGAGGTAATCATGTGAATGCATCATGTAGTTAGTCATCTACTTCATAGTTTGGTTCTTCCTTTCTACTAAGCCATTTTGATTTGGAGTATGTGCAATATAATGATTGTGAACAATACCATGGACTGCTAAAAAATCAAATAACTCTCAATTAAAATACTCCCCCACATTAAAAGTTTTTAAAAAAGGATAATGATCCTATTTAGAATAAAATATTATTTAGAACACGCTACAAGCTTGGTCGTAAATGTTGCAAGGTTATAATTGATAGTGGAAGCACTAACAATAGAGTTTCAATTTAAATGTTAGAGAAACTAGGATTAAAAATATTTTCTCATCCAAATCCTTACAAAGTGTCTTGATTGTAAAAAGGTCATCAAATCTTGGTTAATGTGTAGTTTTAGTAATGTCTTAGATAGGTACTTGCAATGATGAGGTTTGGTGTGATATTATGCCCATGGATGTGTGCCATGCTATCTTAGGGATTCTATTGGAATTTGATAGAAGAGTTGTCCATGATGGTAGGTAAAACACATATGCCTTAGAGAAAATTGGTAGAAATCATATCCTTGATCCATTTAAAATCAAACATGAAGAGGTGAAAAAAATTCCAAAGACATTACTAGTGATGAGAAAATAATTTTTAAGAGAAGATAAAGAAGAAACTATATGTTTTGTTTATATTCATAAGGTGCTACAAATTTGGATAGCAAGTGATGGCAGTGAGATACCTTTAGAATTAAAATGTTTGTTGAATGAACTAAAATAAATTGTGACTAAGGAGATACCATATAAGTTTCCTCCAATGAGGAGGATAAGACACAATATCAATTTGATCTTCAAAACAAGCTCATCCAACAAGGTTGATTATAGATTAACCCCTATCGAGAATGAAGAATTAAACAAATAGGTACATGAACTGTTGGAAGAAAGGCTCATTGGAAAATTCTTAGACCATGTCCAATACCTAATACATTAGCACCCAAGAAGGATGGTGAGTGGAAAATGTGAACATATTCATGGTTAATAAACAAGATAACCATCAAATATAGGTTTCCATTGCCTAGAATGGATGATCTCATGGATTGCTTACAGAAAGCTAAGTACTTCAGCAAGATTGATTTGAAGAATGGGTACCATAAAAATAGGATAAAAGAGGGAGACAAATGGAAAACAACATTTAAGACTAAGGAAAGGTTTTATGAATGGTTAGTAATTTCATTTTGGATAATAGATGCTCTTAGCATGTTTATGAGGTCAACGAATTAGGTGTTTAAACCTTTTTTTGGGTAAGTTTTTGATTGTTTACCTTGCTAACATGTTGATTCTTAGTAACAACAGAGAGGAATTCTTGTTACACATTAGCAAAGTCCTATATAGATTTAAAGAGGACATATTTTTGATCAATCTAAATAAATGTAGATTTATTATGGATGAATAATTTTATTTAGGATTTTTATCCTTAAAAAAAGGGTTGTAAATGAATCCGTAAAAGGTAAATCCAATTTTAGATTGGCCTATATCCAAGAGTATGTTTTAATCTATAATTTTTCATGGATTAGAAATTTTTTAATGAATGTTTGTCAAAAAAATTAGTGGGATATGTGCACCAATAACCAAAACCATGAGAGGATACAACAAGGAATTTAGATGGACAGTGGTAGTAGACAAGAGATTTGAACTTTTAAAGAATAAAGTCATTGAAGATCATGTGTACGCATTTTCAAATTTTACTAAAGTGTTTCAGATAGACTGTGATGCAAGATGGGCATCCACTAGAACAACTATGAGTCAAGAAGGAAGACTCATAACATATTTTATTAGTAATCTCAAGGATGCTAAGAAGAAATATATTATTTATGATCAATAACTCCATGCCTCTATGTAGGCATTAAATAAGTGGAGGAATTATTTATTTCTTAAAGAGTTCATATTATTTACTTATCACCATGCTTTACATTTTATTAGTATCCAAGGCAAAATGAACCAAACGCACATGAAGTGGGTCGACTTTCTTTAAAAAATGCTCTTTTGTCATTAAGCATAGAAGTGGGAAATCAAACAAGGTAGTTTATGCTTTGAGTATAAGAAAAATATTATTGACTAAATGAGCGATGAAGTTGTTAGTTTTGATGTAATGATAGAGTTGTATAATGAGGATGTTGATTTTAAGGATGCTTGGGATTTGTTGAGAAAAATAACATGGATTGAATGCCATGGATGGACTATTTCAAAAAAAATGTGTTACTATTTGAAGGACAACAAATTTGCAGACCTCAAGGATCAAGAATGTAGAACCTAATAAATTAAAAACATTGTGATGGATTGATTGGACATTTCACAGTGGATAAGACCTTATATTGGATAAATGAGTGATGATGTTGGTGCAAAATGGGAAGTGAAGTCATAAATTTTATTCAATACTACATAATTTGTGAGTGTTCCAAAAGAGAAAGTCAAAACACAGGACATTATCTGTCATTTCCAATACCTAAGTGGCTCTCAGATGCCATAAGCATCGAATTTATTCTTGGATTATATAGAAATCAAATAGGTAATTATTATTATTATTATTTTTTGATAGATTATTTTAAATGGCACATTTCATAGCTTTTAAAGAAACCAATGATACTACACAAGTTGCTAATTTGTTATTCAAGGACATTGCTAGGCTGCATGGACTACCTAAGTGCATAGTTTTAGAATGAGAGACCAAGTTTATGAGATAATTTTAGAGGAATATTTACAATTAGATGAATAAAAATTTAAATTTTAGACTTATGTATCACCAATAGACCAATGAGAAAACCAAAGTTGTCAATATGAGATTAGACAAATTGATGAGATGTTTGGTTAGTGATAATCCAAAACATTGGGGTTTTGTGTTGCCACAAGCATGATTTGCATACAATAACTCTTTGAAAATAAACACATGTAAAACACCATAACAAATTATGTATGGGTATATCCCAATAGGTATTTCATAATATAGGGAGCTTGTTGATCTGAAAGGTCGTTTAAAGAGTACTAAAAGTGAAGAGTTTTTTGGATAGATGAACAACATCCATTGGCATGTAAAGGAAATGCTTAAACATAGCAGCAAAATCCTTAAAGAACATGATAATTTTAGGATAAGAGATAATAAATTTGAATTTGGTGATTTAGTCCTTACTCATCTTAGAAAAGAGAGATTCACAAGGAAGACCTACAACAAACTCAAGTGGAAGAAGATTGGGCCTTATAATATTGTAAACAGGTTTTCACAAAATCCATATGAGATAGAGTTACCAGCTAAAGTGGCTATCTCTCCAATATTAAATTTTTCATTATTGTATGGATATCATGAAGGGGAGGAAATAAAATAAGGTGAATAAGATGAAACACTTGTAAAAATATGGAAATCACATATGCTTGAGAAGGAGCTAGATGACATTGAGTTCGTTCTAGACTCAAAATTGGTCAGGTAAACTAAAGAATGGGAAGACAAAGAATACCTCATAAAATAGAGAAATAGACCAGTTAAATATGTGACCTAGTTAAACCTAGTTGAGATTAACTAGTTTGGATTAAACTTACAGCATTTTAACATTTATCCATGATTAAGGGATCATGTTTCAATAGACATGGGAAGCCTAATGTAGGGACACCTTGGGTTTTTAAAAATTGACATTTACTTTAGTTTGATTTTGGTATAGTTTAATATTTTGTATTGACTCTTTTTGAAAATCACGTACCTTCCCCTTGAATTTATTTCACCCTCTTTCTAATTTAATATTATAATTGATCAAGATATCTGGATGTTTTTGGGAATGGCCTATGAAATGTTTTAGTCATGTATGAAAGGAAGAATGGAAAGATACATGCTACTATTGTCAGGAGGGGATACTCATATAAATAAATAACCACTCTAAGTAACATGTTATGCAGGGTGTGAATGTTGGAGAAAAAGGAGAGATTCATCCTATAGATATAAGATAAAGAACACAATTAGAAGAACATAGGAGGTTGTTCCTAGAAAGAGAGAAGGCAATAAAACTCAAGAAGTAGAATAAATAAATTTTATAAAATTTAGTAGTGAGAGAGTGCACGGGTAGTAAAAGATAGAGAATTACTCTAGGAAAGAAAGAAGGTTCCATCTACAATCCTATGCAAGTTTAATTATTTTTAAGAGACTGCCATAGGTTTGGGAGCATCCCACTTTAAAAGGATTGTGGGAGAAGACAATGTTGTATGATAATTTAAATAAATCAATGCAAATTAAGGAGCTCATAAGTAAGAGGCAAGGGAGCTATTTTAGGGAAATAAGATAAAGTCTGCATATTAGTATTGTAAATATTATTGTGTAGACACAATATTATGTACTCTTGACTTTATTTGGCATCTATGTGATGGAAATGGATATTATATTCTTCACATAAATTCCATGTATGTTTTGATGTTATGATGATTAGTGTATTTGGGTTCATATATGTGTTTGTTTGCTAGCCTTATGGGTTTTCAATAGTCTTAATGTGTTGTAATTAATCATGTGTGTTATATTTGGCCTTATTGGACCCATTATTTATTTTTATCGAGTGTGTGTGGAGTTTAGGTTGCATGGGTAGAACTATGTTTAGTTGGAACTCTATCCAAGCTTGCATCAAGTTCATTACATGTTTTGTTTTTCATTATTAGGAATATGAAACACAAGCTCTATCTCTATCATAAATGCCAAATTAGATTGGTACAAAAGTGTTATAAAAGGAGATAAACTTGCCTCACTAGGTCTGGAGATTTTATAAATACTAATTAGATGTTGAATTTTCGCCTGAATATTCACTATGGACTACCTTGTTCAGCAAGTATGCATTACAAAGAACTAGCATTTTAAAACTTATTCTAATGTAAAGAAATGATCCTAGGATATTCATCGATGAGTATGTAAAATGATGAGGAGCTATCTTAAAATAAAATAAATCACATGTATGTTCACAAAGTGTGAAAGCATTTATTAGGCATGAAATCTACTTGCCACCTATAAAATTTAGTTAGACTTAATTTGAACAAATTTATAAAATTCAAGTTAAAATATAGACATAACAAAGTCCAAAATAAATGGGTACTGAAATCAGGCATAACAAAGTCCAACTGTGGAGTTAGAGCTTATAATAATATAAGAGATTTTCCAAACAAAGATCATGTCTTTTGGTGTGATCTAACTTTTAAGATATAATATGCTTTTTAACTTTGCCTTTCCTTATTATATGGATTTGATCTCTTTTGATGTTTTTCATTTGTTCTTCCATACGGATTTGGAAAACTAAACATGGGTGATAAGATGACTATCACAAGAGATATTAAAATTGGTAGCAACAGAATAGGACCTAAAGGCCATGGTGTCTATGACTCATACTTTGGCACATTGGAATATATTTCAATATTGAAACTAACCTTGATTAACCAAAGGGATAGTGATAAAAATAAAAAATGATGGGAAGTGAACATAGAATGCTTAGGTTTCCCCAAGTGAAAAAAATTTACAAGGTAAAATGATACAATGATAGGTACACATGAATCATCATCATGAGAGGTGATATATGTAAAATTTAGACATGAAAATAGACTACCAGAGATTTAACATTAAATAATATAACTTACTTTAAGTGAGGAAAAACACTACTTTGACTATTCCCTTATCTTTCAATGAAGAGCTTAATTAAGGTTGGGAGTGGAACAAATTTAAAAATGAAATGAGGGGTGTTTGTGATGAATGATTGATCATATCTAAGGTTGGAATCTAAACTTGGAGATAATGCAATCAATTCCATTTCCTCTATCAACATTTCAAACCCACACTTAGGTCCATCATCAGGGGAATACGATGCCATAAAAAACTAAAGGTCTGAGTTTATAATAAGATAACCCTAATGGGGTGTATAAAATAAATCAATACCAAAAAATTAGGAACAAAAGGTAATAATAAATCACTATTTAAAGTGTGGGCATTTGTGAGGAAGGTTTGATCTTATCCAAGATCTTATAATGTAACTCACAAACCAAAAAAATAGGAGGTGTAATTAAAGACCAAATAACCTTAGGAAATAAGATAGGTGTTAAGATTAATGTGTAGAAAGTGAAAGAGTTCATAACACTTTTCAACCAAGGTCTATCAAACACACCATTACCAAAACCATGAGTACTTAAGAATAAACATAAGGAATAAACCAACAATGAACAAAACCAATTGTTATTAAGAATAACTATGTATAATACAATGGATAAACCTTGCTTAATAAGCCAAGGAGAAACAAGAAGCAATCTAATCTACCCAATGTAGGATAAATCCACACATAGGACAAAACTAGGAAAAGGATGAAAATCCTAGCTAGAACCTAGCAAGTATGAGAAATATACTCTGACACCTCCTGAAGTGAAGATAGGGGATAACAATAGAGGATGTAGTGTAAATCCATGTGTCCCTATGGATGTCAATCCATCTTGTTAGAGTATATGTATGTTAAGTATTTGGAATCACCAACTCAAAGTAGGAGTGGTGTTGAATATGAGGATCACTAAACATGAACAACATGCTCCAAAATATTAAGTATAATGATAAACCCAATGAATTATTGATTGAACACCCTCCAATAATATGGTTAGAAGTGATCAAAAATACTAGTGGTGTTGCCACACTAGTGTCACTGGTGGGGATATCACACTATTGTCACTATAATAATCACCAAGAAGGACATGGAGTCAAGTAAAAAAAATCTTCATATAGGTTCTAACAAACAAAGTGCCTGAATAAGATACCCATGTATAAATTTAGAATCTATAAAACACTCAAAAAATTGAAAAACATACATATAACTCTCACAAAATGGAGAAAAAAAGAGAAAACCTGTAGTAAACCCCCCTAAAAAAAAGATATCAAAGAAGAAGAGAGAGCTAGAAATCCCCCCAAAGATGATGTTGAAATAGTACAAACTCTAAATACTTGAAATTCAATAATGAATTTAATTTTGACAAGTGGTTTGAATCCACTACTTGATCAAATAAATAATGGACACTTGGCTTCACCAGAATAGCTTCAATCAATAAGACTATTTGTAGTGACGAAATTACAAAAGAATATTGCATGTGCAAAGAACACTCAACACCTAAGAATTATAATGTATACCACACCCCTCCATATTATTGAATGAGTGGATTAAAGGAAAAAGGTCTGCATGAGTAGTCCAAATACACTACTTGAACATCGAACAAGTTGACATTGTATATACCAAAATAGATCTATATTATGTTGAAAGAGACCGTCAAACTATCAAAAAAGATAAGACAATACTAAGATTCCAAAATATCAACACTTCAAGATGTGGGAGACTATCACTATTAAAAAGGTGGTGTCAAAAATATAGATAAATTCTCCCAAATATTATGGCCCATGGTGGTGATGGAAGAGACAAACTATTTAAGAAGTGAAAAGGTGCCTAGAATAGAGCACACAAATGCATGAAGGTAAATAAGGCTAAAACAGTTTACCCCCCATGGCACTTTATAAATTAGTATGAGTAGAATATATCTCATACACCAAAAAACTAAATGGAAACAAAGAAGACATTAGGCTTCACCAGAATAGATCAAAATAAGGAGTTTGTCGACCTAACAAAAAATCCAACAATTATCATGAGAGATGCTCCAAAAATAAGGGAGAAGAAAAAGGTTTCCATAGAAGAAGGCAAGGTGCTAAAAAGGGGCCTTGGTGAAGACATGACACAAACTACTAGTGTGTGAAATTGATCATGCATAAAATAAAATAGAGAATGTTGTGAGCTAATTGAAGAGTGTGGTAAATGGTGTAAAAATCCATCATGTATGCAAAAACATACTCAAAAGGATCAACTACTAAAAAATCACAATCTATAAAAGCACAAGCAAAGGACATCAAACTCAACTAAAAATGTGTCCTAGATAATGCAAAGTGTAATAGTGGCATAAGAGATAGAATGTGGGCCAAGAAGGAGCAAAGTGAAATAATCTCATGTAAATAGGACATCGGTAACAACCTAAAATACATCCAAAATTACAATGAGAAATCAAAAACTAAAGGAGGAAAAAAATAATTTGTTTGCTTGTGAGGGGATTTGGCCTCCTACCAGACTAGAACTCACCATTGGTCTTCAATAATCATGATTGAAATGGTTGTAAAATAATAATGCAACTTATAAAAAAACTCCTTACAATGATTTCCCACAAAAATATTATTTTTATAAAAACAATAAAAATTTTAACCCCATTTAACAAAATTAAGGTTGCCCGACTTATAAAATATATCTCCCCACTTACACAATAATCCACCACATTAAAAAAGACTCCCTATAAAAATACATCTCTACTGCATCTATGGATGTAGGAGTTAGAGATAATGGCACCCAAGCGAGCTCATAATTTTACTTTGAAGGTCTATATGAGGTAATTCCTCAGCCCACCCTCCACTTTGGAGGTAAGAATTCCTATTTAAACTATTAAAAAATGTTGTAAATGGTATGAAAATTGTTTTTTATTAGGTTATTATTTATGTCCCTTTGGAGGATTATCTCCATAATTGGCTCCATAACCACTATGAGCCTATGGGTGTCTTTGTCTGTAGAATCTAGAACCTTACCATAGACTTTTTCATTTTTACCTTTTAGGAGACCTATAAGATGTAACTTATCTTTATGAATTCTAGTGTCGTATTCATTCACAAATAGCTTATGGTTTTATCTACCTAGTCTCATGAGATTTAAGGTTTATTATAATACCGCCCTGCATGTCCCTGTCTAAGTTGAGCTTCCTAGTATGCCAGTTCACCTCTAGGCTTTCATACCACAAATCA
Organism: Torreya grandis; assembly: GCA_037957365.1. Taxonomy (NCBI): domain Eukaryota; kingdom Viridiplantae; phylum Streptophyta; class Pinopsida; order Cupressales; family Taxaceae; genus Torreya; species Torreya grandis. The sequence goes on from JARHVA010001052.1 coordinate 1,061,031, forward strand.
TCACCCCAATAGGGTGTGTTGTGATGATTAATATAGATAGGTGGATTTATCCCTACCCAAACAAGTGGATTTATGTGGAGGTTAACCTCTCTAAGAAATTAAAGGACTATATAGATATTCAAGTTGGGAAGACCCAATAGTCGTAAAAGGTTTTTTATTTTAACCTAATGAACACTTGTTACCACTATCAATTTTTGGACCACCACATTAAGTATTAGCCTCAAATGGGTCATCCCAAGCCCCCTCAATCACCTCCTCAAACCAAGAATCCCAAACTGATAAACCAAGGTGATAGTTGGACCACAGTGCCCCCTAAGAGGTCATTAAACCCTAAACCACAAAGCCCACCCCAAATTTTACCTTAGGATGAATATTATAAACTTATCAAACCATCTCAGGGGACTTCTCTACCCTCCCTTGCCATCCAAATTCCTTCCAACCCATAAATCATTTCTCTAGTTTCCTAGAATACTATGATGTGCGTGCTTAAGGTTCTCTCAACTAGTGGTTAATTCTCCCAATAGTATCACAATGCACTTCATGGGGGTGCAAAATTTCCTCGAGAGGAACATGAATCCAAATTCCCCTTCATTGTATTAGGTGTAAATTCACATCCTCACCAACATAAAAACTTTACAACATTAGATTATTTTGAGGACAAACAGGGAAAGCATCAGATGATAGACCCTTCCTCATGAATGTGTTATCATGTAATGTTAGGGGTCTTATAGAATTTACCCAAAAATACTCTTTGGGTTCTACTTGTCATCAAATTGGTTTTCTATATATTATGTCTATATGAATTTAAAGTGTCCATCTTTCTCCTTCAGATGTATTTATAAAGAATTTAGCATGATGCCACCCAGATCACCTTGTATGAGTAGGGATGTGGAAATGCTTGTATTTTAGTTTCCCTTAGCGTTATTACCATGGGAGAAGCTCCTTCACATCAATTAGTCTAAATTATTTTTGACATTTATGGCCATCCATTTGGCATTCTTAACATATATGCACCTAATGATGGCCCTGACCACTCCCAACTTTGGTGATCTTTGGCCGATGGACTACCTATTTCCACATGGATAGTATGTGGATATTTAAACATGATTGAACACCATCAATACAAGGTTGGGTCCCACTCCATGCATTGGTACATTATTTAATGTGAGGCTTGATTTTATTTCCAAAATAAATGGGGTCTGACTTACCCACTCGTCTGACAAGGGAGATTTAACCCCATGTCTTGGTTTCCATGGTCCAGATATTGATTTAGGGATCAGACATACTCAAATAGCTTGACTAATTTATGTTTCAGAGAAAATTTAGTTTTATTTTTCCAACATTAATGGACAACCTATCAATTCCCATTATGATATTAATTTTTTAAACCATTCCCCTATTTCCTACAAAGTGGAATAGACTTTGAGATAGTACAATGTGCCATGTAATTAATTCATCCTTAATATTTCTATGTTGAGTCATGATGGAGCAATATATATCATTGCACGGATCTGGAATCTCACCCTATGGTCCCCATATGCTACCAACTAGATTGAGTGGTAAAATGAGGCCATTCTACGCACCACTTCCTTCTTCCATTACCATGGCAAACATGTTGCTTAGATCATAAAATGGTCAGAAGAGGCCACACTCAATGAGTTCTAATGGGTTTCCATTTCTCTCAAGATTGATCCTTTTAATGTGTAATTATAATGGCTTCTATCCTCTCTTAAACACCACCTTAAAGTGATAGAAAACCATGCAAATAGAGGTATTTGGATTCATGCTCAGATGTACTGGTTAAAAACTGGTGATAAGGCCTCCAAGTATTTTTTAAGGCACTGAAAGCTAAACAAGATCATAGGAAAATCAAATCAATTCAATTAGATCAATCCAAGATGATCTCTTAGTCTGATATCTCTTCAACTTTTCTTGAACACTACAAGATGGTTTTTCAAGATCACCCTTTCACAATTGAGTGAACTTGGGCACTTTAAAAATGCCACGATGTGGTGCCTCACAAGCTCACATGTAATGATTAGTAGATTTTTGATGCCCCAATCACCTTGTAGAAGCTCACACAGGCTTTGCATTACATGAGTAATGATAAATCCCCCAACCTCGATGACTTCTCATGCAAATTGTATAAGTCCAATTGGGAGTTTACTAGACCTAATTTACTGTAAGTCTAGAAAAAAGCATTGTAGAATCAATCTTTTAGACTCGTGATCAACCAAGGTAATATAAAATTCATTCCTAAAGCTAGAGATACTACGTTGATTACCATTTGGAGGTTGATAACCTTGCTCAATATTTATTACAATATTATTACTAAAGCCCTCACTTGTTTTACCTAACATTTTTAGACCAGAGAAAACATGATTTATTAGAGGGAACTATATTTTGGATAATCTTATTGCCATCTATAAATGCATGGCTTGGGCCCATTCCTCTCTAGAGAGCCATTTTTATTAAATTATAATTTGAAAAATATTATGACAAGATTGAGATGTAATTTATTCTTTCCATGCTCAAGACTCTTAGATTTATCCCCTACTTAATGTCTGTTGTACAAACATTGCTTCATGATGCTTTAGCCTACCTCACTACTGATGGGCATGAAATGGAGAGGATTGAGCTTAAGTGTTATATAGACCAAGGTTTCTCCCTTGATTTGATGCTTTATGTGTTATCTGCTAAATCCCTATGTTATCTCATAGATTCTAGAGATTCTCAAGGGCTTATTCAGGGCATTGTTTTTCCCAATTGCACCTCCCAACTCATCAATGGGCACATTGAAGATGACACCTTTCTCATGATCTAAAAACAAGATTCCACCTTTACTAAATCTATACAATGCCTTGACACTTTTTGTCTAGCTTCAGGCTCTAGCTTATAATGGAGAAAAACTGAGTGTTTTTGACAAAACATGATGGCTATGCTTGAGTGGCTTCAAAAGTATAATTGGTAATGGATTTATCTTTAGTAAAAATTCAAGTTCTTGAGCATCCCCTTTTATTTTTTAAATTATCCAACTTAGATTTGGTATTAAGTCCTCAAGAAAATGGAAAATAAGATTGAATATTAGATCACTAAGTCCTTATCTCTAACAGGCAAGTTTCAAATTTGCACTGAAATCTTGGTTGCTACTCATGTCTACTATTCCTCTTGTTGGGGTCCCTCCAAGGCCTCTTATGATGTTCTACACAAAATCCTTATAAACTTACTTTGGTCCAATTCTAATAATTCCCAAGATTTCATTGGGTGGCCTAGGATATTTGTTGCCTCCATCATGATAATGGTGGCATGGGCATCATTGACACCTATAGACAATTTATGACCATGTGTGCTAAGTGGGTTGTTTGGGCTATGGTAAAACCAGTTGGAAAAATATTGGATTCCAATCCCTTCTCACCACTAGGTTCTTGTCAAGATTTATGGCTCTTTATGGTTAATAGCATTTGGAAAGATTTTGAAGCCATCAAATCCCACTTGAAGTGGGTGGGGTATGTTATTATCATATGTTTATCTTTTAATGACCAAAGCTTATGGTGATGCCTGATTATTATTAATTTCTCTATTCCCTGACTGCATTACTTGGTATTAAATCTATGTGATTATTCTATAAAGGGATTCACACTATTCAATATTTTTTTACCTCCATGGATTTGATTCCATGTCCTGAACTAAAAATCATGTTTTAGTTAAACAATGCGTACTTACCTTCTATTCTTCACATTCAAGAGTTTATACCTAAAGTTATGCTACATAAACTTGGCCTATAGCTTGTTAGGGCTTGGTGGAAAGACTAGAGGTGAAAAAATGATACACATTTCAAGAGATAATATCCTATGCTACTTTATCAGGTGATGAGTACCTTATACTCAGCTTTAGGCAAGATCAATAAGAGTTGGGATCTCCAGTCCTCTCTCAGGACTTGGCTCACCCATCTAGATCATGTGTGGAAACTTGGCCTAGAGCCCAAGATGGGGAATTCTTTATGGTGTTTTATTTATCAAAGACTTCCCCTCGATGAGAGACTATTCCACCTCCACATTCCCCAACCCTTCTATCAAGAATGAAAGCATCCATAATCCTTTAAACATCTATTTTGGTTTTATCCAAAAGCCTAGTCTACCTAAAGTTGGATTCATTATTTATTTTAACCTTATCACCCTTAGCCTTTCTCTTGGTGATTGGTCCTCTTTGGGTATTATTCTAATTGGTTGGTCTCTATTACCTTTCTATGGAAATTCTTTTGTGTTATTATTCTCTTTCAACTATGGAAAGCCAAGAATATTGCTATTTTTAATTATGAGAAATGTAAAATTTCATTTTCTGTTAATAAAAAGGTTAATTTTATTTCTTCAGTATATTTATAGATTGAATCTCAAGTGAAAAAGATGTCTCTATACCTCTGCCACCTATGGGAGCTCCTCAACCACTCAAAAACTACCTCTTACACCATGATCAGGGTTCCCCATGATGGCTCACCTCGTATTCTACCACCTCCTCCTCCAAAGAGGCATCAAAGAAGAAATTATTCTAGAAGTAAGGGCCAATTTTCTCCTTGCCCTCCCCTAGGGGGTGGCTATAGTTCTCATGGTGGGTCTGATGTTGGTCCTTTACAGTGATCTCTAGCAAACATTTTTTTCCTACATAACTTACTGATGGTTAGTCTATCACTATTCATGATGACCCCTTGTATGGCTAGAATTATTCATAGATGTTCGATGAGTGCTTCTTAAGGATGATCCTCCAACTCTAACTCCTGGGGTGGTGGCCTATGCATAAACATTTATTCTCTAGTTATTTGTAGTTTTTTGGGTCATGCCTTAACTGACTAATTTTTTGTTTCAGAGCCAGTATGTTCCTTCGGTAAGGAGTTTGAGTTGTGATGTGTCCAACGACTTTACCTTGTAACCTTTTGTAATTATATTTTTTGGTTAATATAATATAAATCATTCTAATAGTAAAAAGGCCTTTTGTTTAGAACTTATCCATCTCAAAATTAACTATTATTAGTTTCTTATTTATTTTATAATGCTTTTATTAACCACTTATGAGACCATAATGAGTGATAGATGTCAATTTATCAATGTGTTTAAACCATTGTTTATGCTTTTAGATATATTGATTTAAATGGTCCATATTTACATGATATGGTGCATGTATTAGTATCATGTGATCAAGTTCTATGTGATGTTTTATTTATTCTTTTAGTTTAACCATAATGTGATAATATTGAGTTATAATTTTTAATTAGATCAAAATCTACATAGTTGTTGGTGATAATATACAATATAATAACTGATGATGCAAATACTAAATGTGTACTTGTAATTTAGACACATGTCACCACATTTTATATATGCCACCATTAGTTTGACCAATAATAAAATGAGGGATAACTCTTGTTTTAGCTATATATACCCTCATCTCTATATACTTTTATTATCATGTTAAATACAATCAATTATATTTATACAATCATTGGGTATTAGAGAAAGATTTCTTGAGAAGTTTAGTGAGAGTATTTGAGAGGAGGTATATAGGATTCTAAAAACTCGATTATAAGGAAGATAAAGTGGAGTGACTAGAGGATCAGCCTTAGTCACTTTTAATCTTTAATCCTTAGTAAGCCTCAAGTGACGAGGATATTTTTCCTCTCTTCATTAGCTTATATGAGAAGTTATTAGCAAGTGCCATCTATTCTATTTATATCTACTTCATTCCTTTAGTTGGATTCATGTACCATCTGCAGATCTACATATGGAGGAGTTCCATGGAAATTATATTTGTTTGAGTGGTTTTAAATAAAGAAAGTTAGTTTAAACTTTCATTTCACTTGAATTTGATACCGTGAACTCATTTTTCAAGTCATGTATATTGTGTTCTATGTATATCTAAAAACTGGCATGGGTAGGAATGATACTAAAAGAAGGAAAATAGTCTTTTCAACTCATCTAACATGTTTTAAGACCAAATTTTGAGCTTTTTTAGTACATTGCAATGAATTATTAGCTCTTATGTTTGGATATATGAGTAAACTAGGTCCATCTAAAGGGCATTTTTTTCACTGTGTATTTTTTTTGTGTAGCATATTGGTCACTCTCACTTAGTATTTTTAAATTCTTTTTTTGCACACCTACCACTTTGACAATTTTAGAGATATTGAGTTTCTCTATCTTCACTCCCTAATCACTATTATGGGAGGGGGTGTTTTGTATTGCTAATGCTTCCTTTTTTATTTGAGTATGATATGTACCTAGTGATTATTCCTAGTATATGTAAAGGTTGGCTTTTTCTTGGAGAAGATCCATAGCACTCCATTTTCAATCTGGTTATTTTTTAGAGAAGATGGACATAACACTCCATTTACAATCATTTAACGATGCATTCCATTTAGAAGGAACATGTACCAATAATCACTCTTGTTCATATAGCCATATCTATGGAAACTAATTTTGATTCATTCCATTGGAGGATTTATTATATTTGATAGACATTTAATTCATCAACATTAATATTCTTTTTTATCTTTCATTCTACATGGGTACCTCATCTAACCTAGTTTCCATGACCCATACTTATGAGCATAAGGATTGTTTTACCATATCACCTAAGTTAATCCTTATGGGGTATTTAAATGTGTCATATTCACACTTGATATGAAATATGCCTTAGGTAGATGTGTTACAAAGGTGTGATATACTATGTGCACATAATTATTAAATGCACAATTAATTTAGTAGTTAGCCTCACATGTGTGAGAAGGGGAAGGTGTAACTTGGGGAATGATCCCACCTTTTACTCCACAAATAATAATATATTTTCACATCTTAATTTTCCTATATAATAACCCTTTTTGATCTTATGGAAATTAATAGATTTTAGATTCGTCTCTTGAGCTAGTGAAGATGTAATCTATTAGAGATTTTTTCTCTAGTACAACCAATGTTAGTTGTACACATGCATTATGGATTACATAGTTAATACAACATGACTTTATTGGTGAATCTCTCTCTTTTAGGAGTGTATTATGTTCATGGTGTATATGCTAAATATCCATAGGATATGTTTTCAATTTTAATAAAAGCCACATTGCCCATCCTTGTTAATATTCAAAACTTACATTTTGAATTTCAGAAGTCTTGTCATCTTTTTTTTTTCAAAGAAATCATGATTTAGATTCTCTAATGTTGTTTAAAATTTATATTGAAATATCAGATTTAAGATAATTGAATGTAGAGATGAATACTTTATTTAATGAAAGATAGCAGGTTATATTTCACATGATTACCTTAATTATATTTATCAATGAGATATTTTAGGGGTGAATAAATTTTTCACACTCCAATAAATTTTATGATCATGGGTTGGAGGATAATAAAAAAAATTACATTTGTAATTATCTTGAGATGGCATTGAACAAAGATTCACAACCATTAGGTTGAGAATTGAAGGGTATATGTTTTATGCCTCATATGTGAAACAAGAAAAATTTCAACAAAATGTATCCATATTTTAGAGATGAGGAAGTCCCTAATAAATAGATGGAGAGTTTTTATGAGAAAGCAAAGGAAATGTGGAACATTAAAGGATCCTAATTACATCATGTTTCTATCAAACCTAAGGTGTTTTCATGTCCATATTTTTGGATTAATATGAATAATTAAAGATAATAGATATAAATATTGTAAATGAATTCAAATTATAAAATATATAGTAAGGTACAAATCTAAATGTAAAATCTTAGAACTAACTTGATACTCTAGGTTACTAAATATGGAATGTACAACAAAGGGGTAAGATACTTAAGATTTAACTAATGTTGGAGGACTGAAACTATGGAAAATGGGTACAAAGGGTGGAAAATTGGATTGCATACCATTAAAATTAGGAATTAGACCTCAGTGCATACACGATTAGTATCATCATATTCAAATCAGCAGTGTTAGATGCTATGTTTCATGTCTAATGGTTTTATCTCTACATATTTTGCTTCTTTATTTTGATACAATCATGTGTGCCTATTTTTATTTTGATTCTATGTCTGATCCTAAGGTCTGATTATGTGCATGACTAATAAAAATATATCTCCTTCACTTGAAACCCTACGTCCACTTGCAATGATATAAATAGACCTATAAAAAGGAAAGAAAGGTGGATTGATTTAACCTAAAACACTTCCTATTAAATGATTGAGTGTTTATTACATATCCAATAATATGAAGAGGGATGTTAAACTATGTGTAATTATCCATGTTAGGTGAATGTGTGTAATAATGCCCTTGAATGTATGCAACCTATAATGTAGCTCTTGGTACTTGGAAATTATGAATTTTGGATTGGCTCTTGAATGATTCATAATTAGTAAAGATATTCTCTTAGCACAACTAATTGAAATATGGAAAGAATATAAAAGTCCTATTGAATGTGCAAATTTTTTCATATGCTTTGGTAAGTGCATACTAGATGAGCAATAGGATTACACCTATTATGTTTTTATAAGAGACTATTTGGGTGATTTCTCATGCCATTAATATGCTAGATGGATGGGCCAACCTATAAGAAAAAATTAAATTTGAAATATGGTTATTTCATGGCATGGGACAAAACCATTAGCCTCATGTGTTATCATCAGATGGTATGTTTTAAGTTGGATCTTTTTGTTTAAGAGATATGAACACTAATCTAATGATCGAGAGATATTTGAATAAAATATATAAGTATTTTTACAGGTATTGTAGTATTTCATGTAGGTGACTAATAGAAAAATGGGAAGGTTAAACCCATAGAAGGCATTGGGGTATAAGTGAATGATGAATGAGAATCATGTATGTATGAAAACATCATGTAGGCCGAAGGTAAGTCAAAACTCACATTGCCAAGTATCAATTACCATATTTTAGTGTCTAAAACTACCCCCATTTTATTGTAGTAGTTAAATACAATACAAATCCTTGATTAAAATGATAAATAATTGTACCTAAGTGTGTAAAACTCACTTTTTCTTTTGAATATGTAACCTACAATGAAAATTTAGCAATCAATGTCCTAGGATTAAACTCTAAAAAATACATAGATTGAAACTTGAAGTTGAAGAGAAAGTAAAGAACACAACTGTAGATGGGTGAATTGTGTTGAACTATAAATTTTTAGAGCTGATACTTCCTTATTGAAGCATTGGATAAAGGTTCCTCTTGCTGAAACATTTTGGAGAATTAGGGATGATCAATCCATAATTTTTATAACTAAGGCAAAGCCTATGGATTAGGAAGAAAAATGTCCCAATCCCTCATTGGAAAATAAAAAACCAATGGAATAGTGCCAAGGTTGTTGAGTGTCATAAAAACCTCAACTACACTAACCAATATAACCAATCTTGTACTATTATTTATTTGATATTGTCATCCAAAGATGGAAGATGGAAGCCACATATTATGTTTGCAAAGTAATAACAATGAAATTAAGGGCATTCAATATAAACCACATTACTCATTTAAACATGAATTAATTGTTGAAAATAGAAATATAGTTTTAAAGGGTGCCCACTACTACATACCACGAAATGTGTTTGAAAAATAATAATTTTAAATAATAAATTTTCAATAATAAGCTTCATGCCCCATATTATGAACTCTTCAGTGCTAACATGAGATAGAATGCCTTGCATGTATATGTCTTTTGTCTTCCATATCTAAAAAATCTAAAATATATAACACGTGTCTTATAAAATTATCAGAAAAGTTAAATTATATAAATAATCCGAAGCCAAAATATTGTAAGTGAGGTGGTGGTTAAAAAAGTCATGTAGAAATATTATAGTTGGCCTATTATTGTGAGTTTTTTAACTATCTAAAAACTCATGTTCATTTTAGATCATGTTAGTTTATGATAATATTTGTATACTATTATTTTAGTAATATTGTTTTTTATTAGTTCAATAGGAAAAAAGGGTCTTGAGCCCTATACAAAGTATCCCCTAGGGAAAAAAGGCCTCAAACATGCCAGAAATAGTACATTAACAACATAGAAATAATAGACAATAAATAAGATTAAACAAAAGCACAAAAACTAGCAGAACCACTAAGGACTATCATTCATCCCATACTTGGCTAAGAACTTGACCATATCCTTATAGTCACTGAGGCTATCCACCCCCACATCTCTGACCTTGTCATTGAAATCCTTAACAAAAGTAAACACCTAAGCCTTGTGATGAAGAGCTTTGACACCAAATACTGTCATAACCCTCCATTTCTTCTGCATCTTGTCTATCTTAGCCTTGAATATCACAATCTCATCAACAGTCTTGTCACATAATGAGTAGCTTCCCTTCTTCTTTTAACCATGAGATTCCTCAACAACCTCCTCCATCTCCTTTGAGCTAGGCTTGTTTAGTTAGGAAAATTGTCTCAATCCTTCATCTTCATGTACATATTCGATGTGTGTTTCATCTTCTCCCTCCCTAGTGGTATCCTCAAAAAAATTAGAATCTTTAGAAATTTCAATACCCTGGGGCTTAGTGGACAGGATTATAGTAATACATCTAGACCTACATACTCCTTGAACACCATGCTTACTAGAACCACCCCCATCACCACTCCTTACATGTTTAGGTCTCGAGCCCAAATCTATGCCTTTCATGGGCTCTACAACTCTACTAAAGTCCTCTTTCCCAATTTTAACCTTCTTAGACTACATGTTTCCCTCATCTTCCACAACCTTCCAATCCCTTTTAGAAGACACCACTATATCCTTCTTAGTCTCCTGGTTAGGGGTCTCAAGTTTACCATTGGCTTTCTTAGGAGATTTAATCTTGGAATCAGGGGTAGGGGTCCCAACAAGGGTACTACATTCTTCAATTTTAGAGCCCCCTTCAGGTTTTTAGGTGAGATTTGGGGGTCCTGATAGTTTTCTTATCTTTACCTTTAATTTTAAGAGATAGGGTCGATGGGGTATTCTCAACAAAGCTAAATTTAATTTTTTTTATTGGGAACAAGGACAAATGGAAGTAGCACAACCTTAGAATGAGGCCTTGGTGAATGGGTATGAGAAGGTGTTTAGGGTTTTTAGCATGAATTTTCTTGGCCAACTTGATAGAGTTCTCCAAAAAGATAATAGAAAATAGGGGAAGCTAATCTCAATCCTATTCCTAAAATAGTTGAGCAAATCAAAGTGGTAATGGTAGAATACCTTGAATCTACCCTCTAGAGTGAAGTACTTCATGATCATGAGGAAAATTTTCCCCCACAGTGTCAATAGCCTCTCCCTTTCAAACCCCCTAGAATTTCATAGCAACCTCTCCTTCTTTGAAAAAAATCCAAATATTTTTTAGGTCTGACACCTTGCTACGTCATCTATGTTTTTTTCCTTTGATGGGGAACCCCGTGGCTTGCCAAATCACCTCCTCAAAGACCTCAAAACTAATTCCCCCCATACACATTTTTCTTGAAATCCTCCTCCCATGACTTTACAAACTAACGAGGTAGATTCTCATCATGACCAATCATCACATCAATGAATGGAGCCACATCCCCCCTATATAATATGTCAGATCATAGGGTCCTATCAAAATTCCTTAGGAGAGATCAGATCAATATTAACAATGTTACCACCCATCTTAAAATCATATAAACCATGCAACTAGAGAGAATGTTTAAGGCAAAGAATGATGGAATGCTTAGCAAGATACCCTATGATGTAAATAAACCCTTCTATATACTTCCATCAAATCAAAGACCATAATAATCCTAAAATAATAACAATGTAATAATTCTATAGATTTGCATTTCCTTTGCCACTCTAGTTTTCTTTCTTAAAAAATACCCATGCCCACCACCTTATGCGATAATGAAAATCACTAGAGATGGGGATTGAAGGTAAATTATTACTCCTAAGCCATCCTATCCTTTTATCATCTTATCCTCCCATCACGTTCCATCTCAACATCCTTTTGGGCTAGCTTGTCATCTCATTAACCTGCCTACTAGTCATTAGCCTCCTCAGTGTCCTTTCAATCCAGCCTATCATCCAATTTTCTCATCCACCAATATCTTGCATCCTTAAATTCTTAACAAGCCAATCTATTATCTAAACCTTTCTCACACATCTCATATGCCACATTAGCATCTTTATAGGTCTCCTAGTCAGCTCCCTTCATTTCTTATCCTTAGTCCCGTTCTGATAAAATTGAGACATAATAACTCTTTTCCCACTGCTTTGAGTTTGAAACCCAACAACTCCAAACTCATTTAAAAACTTATTTCCTTTCAAGATAAAATAGCCACCTCCACTCAACCAAAGAATGCAAATGTCAAAGAGCCCATAACACCTAATCTATGTGCGTGCTTCAGGAATATTGTTAGTTGATGTTTTTGTACAAATTATGGCTATCACCATTACATTAATTAAAGAATAAAATATATCCAATTTGGCCTTTGATAAGACTTGCTATTAGAGTGGCAAGTTTTTTTTTTAGGAAGAGATTAGAGAGGAGAGAAAATAATAGAGGAGGAGCATCATTGCACTTCTGTGCAAAATTCAAGTAACCCTAAAAAATTGTTTATTTCTCTCTACTTCCTTTTTTGTAGATCAAATGGAATTATGTGAGATACCTATAAAATATATCTATTGAGGGAGTTTGAATGTGTGATTAGCCACATTAGTGAGACATCATTACAAGTGGAAATCCAAGCATAGAGTTATAATACAAAGTGTAGCATAATAGTTATTCAAAATAAAAATAAACTCTACATCAAAGCACCATCAAATTTTTCAAACCTATAGAAAAAATAAATTTTGAGGAGAGCCAAATGTATCCTTGAAGAGGATCATGTAGCTATGTGACTTATCTAGTTGTTATTGAGGTGTCATTCTAGAAGAAGTGCCATAGCTACAACTTTAAAAATCATTTGCACGAGTTTTGTTTATTGTCTATAAGAATTAGAACATATGTTAAGCCTATGTTTTAAATTTTCATAACACTTTAGGCTTAGTTTTAATTTAAAAATTAAAGAATTTTTTTAAAAAAAATAGAAATTTAGGAAATTTTATTTTTTCCTTTAAAAGAATACCTTCAAATATTGTTACTTCTGGTTATTTAAAATTTTAAGGATCCAAGATCTCAAAAATGACCACATTTTCTAATTAGGTGTAATAAACTTTATAAACAAATTTGTCTAAAACCTTGTCAAACTCCCTTATTAATTTTTCCTATATATGTGTCTAGAATCATAATAATACCATATCTATAAATATAGGGTTTCTTTAATTTTTGTTACCACACTTAAAATTTTAGTCTTAACAAACCTATTAAAATTAAATTTTATGACTCCTATAGTGGTCCAAAATAAAATTTTTTCAAATCTAGGTAATTCAGGTATATTTAAAGTCCTAAAAACTAAATTAATTGTGTATCTTGCCAATCAAGAGGAGTTATGACATAAATATTTTTCACTTTGTGTGAAATTACATAAGAAATCATTCCTTGAAATATCTTTGACAAGCACTCTAGATATTGGTTCACCTATCCTTAGATAAAAACAAAATTTAGGTTAAATGATCAAGATTATGAGTCTATTTTTGAGATCCAGATGGCTACTCCAAATTATGCCTTACACAAATTTGGTGTGAAGGGGTCTCGCAAGTGGAGGAAATACTGTAATTTATCTATTTTCACTCCATGATTTGATATCAACCCCAGATTGGATATCAATTGATCTCTCCCATAAGTGATCCTTAGCAAATGCTCAATAAATATTGGACTACTAGCAACTCCCCCTCTTTTTGGAATAGGGGGTCCAAACTATCTTGGTGGAACCCAAAAATGACATTTTCATTTGGTGCATTATTTACCAATATATTCCTATGGGAGATAGACTTATTCACATGGGGGTTCCCTCTCCTATATGCCTTGTTTGGGGATATTCCAAATTTCTAAAATACATCTTCTAGTTTTTTGTTAGAGCTTATAACACGTGGAAATGGATGCATTCCCTTTTTAAGCCTTTTAGGTTATAGCCTTTTTATTGGAGGGTTACCCTATTAAGGGAATTTTCACTCTTCCATAAAATATATAAGAAAATATGTCATAGTTTTTGAATTGAAATTGCTTTTACTCTTTGGAAAGATAAGAATGCAAGTATATGCAATGAAGAATGCTTAGATAAAAAATTTCCTATTACAAACAAGATATCTATTTTATCTAATATAATGATACATATTTAAGTTAAAGCTAATAATGTTTCCCTCAAGGTTGATAATATTCATACTCTTATGGTCCATTGGGGTAATTCTCCTTACATGGTTAGTAGAGTACCTCTTGAAGCTCATGATTACCATAACATAGAGCAATAACAATTTACACATGGTCAAGGGCATCAAAGGTCACTTATCTTTATCCAACCCTCCACCTCCTCCCCGTCATATATTCTCTCCCTTTGAGGGGTATGGAGGGTAGCCTTTATTCCATGCTAATTTTGGTCACACAAGCTTTAATCCTCTAGGTGTACATGATTAGGATAATTTCCCTAGGTTGGTGCTTACAATCTCACTCCCCTCGATAGGAAAACTGAGGAAGGTAAAATAGAAAAAATATGGTTGAATCATACCTGATATCTCTCTCCCCCATGGGTGATGCTAGAAAGATAAGATCAATAGCCCACCAATTTTTCCTCCTTTTACAAGGTCAACGATGCCTATTACATAATTTGTAATTATTATTCACTTCATCTTATATTATTGATGTCACTATAGATGTAATGGTTTAATTGTGGTTCTGTTTCCTGGACTCTTTCTTCACCTAGCATTTTTTGGTGGTTGTTTCAAGGTGTGATTTCATACCATACATATTCTAAGCAATCATGTAATATGTTTCTTTTTTTATTAAATAGAATACATGTTTCAATTTAAAAAAAATCAAACTCCTATGATCTATGGACTTGCATCCCATTGGTTTAGTTAGTATTGTTTGTAATGGTTTTTGTTACATTTAGATAGATCAAAAACAATAATTGATTTTATATTAAATTGTACTGTTCAAAATTGTTCAATATACATTTAATATTTTGGTGAGCGTTACAGCTATGTTTAGTGTTGGAGGTACTTCTACTAGAGTCTTAATGAATACCAAGAACTAAAAAATGGAAAATGGTTAGTTTATTTTTTGGAGTAACATTAAGAATATATTTTTTTAACTTTCAAAATGAAAAATTATTAAAAAGTGCATGTATACTTACACATCATATATTATGAATATGATACTGACCTTTCCTATGTGTACAAGCTATTTTGAATTTTTTTACATATTATAATTTTAAAGTTGATAGGATGTTGATTTTTTTTGTAAGAGAATGATATAAGTTGTTTGACAAGTAACGTTAAAATGCATATGAAGGAACTCAATATTAGAATTTATTTTTTCATATTTTATATTATATTTGGCTTGTTTATATGGAATGTACTAATAATAATGTGGTATTTTGGGTAAAAATTTATGGTTGCATATGAATTAAGCTATAATATAAATACACTAGTTTTAAGATTGTATTGTTTCAAGATTAAAATAAATTCAATCACTTTTCATAACAAATATGTGTAAGACTTGGGTCTCACATCCATAAATATCCTCTAGTAGTGAACTCATTCAATTGGTCCCTCTCCCTTAAGGTAATATCAAAATGAATTCATTCCTTGAAGTATAAAGATCAATATATTTAACCTTGAATAAATAAATGTCTATTGTAATTTATGTGGTCAAGTTTTCAGCACTATAAGTATAGGTCAAATAAAAAGGCATTGTATTGGGTAACTAAGATGAGATAGATTATTAATATGAAATGATAATGCATATCAGGATAAGTCCATTGTAATAAAGTGCAAAAAATTCTTATTGAAGGTGGAAATATATTATTTCTATTTTTTTCACATACAAAAGATAACAATTGAAGACTAAAGCATAGAGGAAACATGCTTTGTCAAGGTTTAATGTTGGCTTTGCTTTCCTATGATTTTATACCTTCCCTACATTGCACACTGCATCTGCAAGAATCTCAAATCCATTCATTTATTCATTATGCTTGCCACACTGCCATTTGAGTGCTCATTTTAATTATAATATAATTCACCCTCTCTATTATAACTATTGTTGTAGGAAGAGGTAAGGATGGTGCCAAAGTAATCCAATAAATTCATGAAAAAACACTATGACGAGGTATAACTTTTGATTCTCCTTGAAAGATTTTTCTTTTATTATAGCCTGATGTCATAGATAATGTTTTTAGATAGTATGATAAGTATACTCTCATTTCTTAATTTTTTAGTTTCACCCCCATGGAAGAGTCCCTCAATGCTTATATTTGACACTAATTAGAGCCCATGAGTGTCCATGTTGTTGGAATTCAAAATCTTACATTCAATTTTTTATATTTTCCCTTAAAGATCCATCGCATGTCAAAGATATTTTAGTTAAATCAAGCAAATAATTCTTGAGAAACACCCTTTTGATTTTTTCACCATGGACCCATGATTTTAAGGTCACTAACTAGGCTTCCTTTCAGGTGTTTGTTTGGGTTTAAATCCCTACCCTCCCACTCCCTCTTTGTTCCTTTCTCAAGGATATTTTCAAACCCATAGGTCATGTTCTATTTCACATTACCCAATAGGTAGGTCTGCATCAAAGTTAACTTGAATAATAATTTGAAGGAATCTATTAGCATTCAAGTTGGTAGAAAGTGCTAGGCATAAAAAATGGTTTATTTAAATCTCTCTAACACTCATTATCATTATCAGACTCCCAACCACATGATCAAAGACTACCCATTCATGGGATGATCAAAATGCTTAACTGAGCAAAAATAATGTGAGAATCTTGAGGTATAAAAAATAACAGTTGGATGATAGTTACCAAAACAAATCATCGATTAGTAATAAATCTACCCACCCAGTTACTACTCCCCCTGTGACCAAACCTTCTCCAAAGGAGTTTAATGTTAATTATCCTCCCAATACATTTATTATGTTGGTAGCCCCATAGATCCATGTTTCATAAGTGTTTTAGCCTCAATTGAGATTTTCTCATGTAGATATCCTCTAAAAGTGGTACAAACACTAGGTGATTGCATGCAACCCACCTCATGGTAATTGCAGCTCCCCTTAGAGGACAATGGGACTAAGTGATACTACATTTTAGTTAGAAATTTTATTTTACCAAATGAACACAATAGTTTTATATCTCTTTAGGATATTTAAGATGCTCAAGGGAGACCCTCATAAAAGATACTTCCCAGTGAGTATCTTATCTTGGAATGTTTGAGGTCTCATATAGCCCTGTCTAAAATTATCTGTGCAATATGTATGTCAAAAATTGGGATATTTATATTTTGTTTGTTTTTAAAAAATTAAAATTTCAAGTTTTATTCTTCAAACTGATCTAATATTATTATGTTTTAATGTTACTCAATTATCTATCATACATGATGTCTGATATGGCATTGCTAGTATCTTGATTTCTCAAAAAATAATTCCTTAATTGTGCCATAGTGGGTGATTCATCACACCTGGATATTTGGCTTCTCCTTGATGTTCATGTACATTCATTAGGAATACTCAACATATACACCCCTAATGATGGTGTTAACATATCAACTTTACAGTGATATCTAGTTAGAAACCTACCCCTCACCATGTGGCTTGTGTATAGGGATTTTAATATGGTGGAGAGTCTTCAAGAAAAGGTTAATACCTTGCCAATGAGATGGTGCTTGCAAGAATGTGAGGCATGGAATTACTTTATAAATATGTGGGACTTGGTGGACCATCTCTTCTGGTGGTTCATAACAACTTCCACTATTTTTTTTTACATGGTCCAACTACCATGTCATCATTAATAAAGAACTCAAGAGAATGGACTGTTATATGATTCAAAAAAAAAAATTACTTTATTTTTCTAATATTGATGAGTAGTTTTTTGACATGCACACTTAATACATTCTCTCAAACCAAAATTCCATCACTTGCAAAGTGGAGTGGGATATTAGTCACTTTGAAGTGCCATGTAATAAATTTATCCTAAACAAACTCCCTTATTTACCAAGAGGGTATCATCCATCTCATTTCCCATGTTTTGAATCATACATCTCAATTGCCTTATGATGATAGTTTCATAGAGTGGTATAATGAGGCCATCATTCACACTGCCACCTTTCTTCACCACTATGGAAAACATATCGCTCACATTTAAAATATGGGTGATGGGGTTGTTCTTAAAGAATATTTGAGGATATCCTCTCTCTTTTAGCATATTATTTTGACTTGTAGATGGAATCATAAGCTACCTCTCTAAAACACAAAATCAAAGTGGCAGAGAGGTATGTAGTCATAGGGGATAACTTCATGCTCACCTTAATTAGTCCAAAGTTGGAAATAAAGATTCAAAATAATTTTTCAAATTTCTCAAAGCCAAAAAACCTCAATATTAGATCAAGACCATCATGTGGGCCTAGTTGAGAATCACTTCTCTTCCTAAAATCATGTTTGCTTTTATGGACCACCATAAAAAAAAATTCCAATCCCAAGAGGAAATAGTTGAGTGATTTTAAGCTTTGTAATAATGTCTTGATGTGGCTCCTCACAAACTCGAGATTAATAGCCAAAATTTATTGATGCACCCTTGTCTTTTCATGAGATCCCTCATTCCCTAAACTACATGAGTAATAAAAATATCTAAGAATTCATGGATTTCAATATGAATCTTATAACCCACCTAAAATTTTATCGATCTGGACTTACTCTAAGTCTAAAAATAAGTCCTAAAAATATTTGGGTTCAATTATGAATCAAGGAAATATAAAATCCATATCTAAATTTGGCAACCCAGAACTTATCACTAGATAGCACTTGGTCACCCTGTTGAATATGTCATACAAGATCCTTGATAAAGCTCTTGCTAACCACCTTTAGTTCATTTGACCTACCATTATCCACCCTGAGCAAACATGATTTATAAAAATTGGGTATAACCTTGAAAACCTTATTTATATGTGGAAGGCATGAAATGGGTGAGAGCCTCTCATCAAATAACCATCTTTCTCAAGATTTATTTTTAGATAGATTGTGATATAATTAAATGGCCTTTCATTCTAACGATCTACCAAGCTCTAGGCTTTGTCCTATTCTTTATATCAATGGTGAAATCCCTCTTCTTAGATGCCTCATCCCATCTCACTATCAATGAACTCAATCTAACTGTATTATAATCTATCATTATATTTGACAAGGTTTCCCCTAGCTCCAATACTATATGTCTTATATGAAGAAAATATTTGATATTTATTGGCTCAAATGGTTAATTAGGGTCTCATCTAGGGCATTAGTCTTAATGAAAATTCCTATCAACTCATTAATGGCCATTTTTTTTATGATACCTTCATCACTCTTAAAGAGAAATAAAATATTTCAAGGAGACTATGTAATGTCATAAAAATGTTTGCCTAGCTTTGGGCTCCAACTTGCAGTTGAGTAAAAATAAAATGCTTTAAAAAAATTATGATGCCCATGCCATATTGGTTACACCAATATCGGTGTAAATGGATTCATGGACTGGAAAATTTCAAGTTATTGGGCACACTATTTACCTTTGGTAATTCCCATGCAAAGCTATGGCAATATGTCATAAATAGAGTGGAGAAAAAAGAGTAATACTGGGTCACCAAATTCCTCTATTTGGTGGGTAAATTCTAAGTACACACTAAGATTTTGGTTTCTAATCATGTCTACTAATCCTCCATGTGGGATCCCTCTAAAGCATCCCATGACAAATTGGCTAAGATTCTTAAATACTTTCATTGGTCTAGTGTTAAATAATCCCAAGGATTCTACAGAGTTTCCTAAGATATTTGTTCTCTTCCTCATGACAAAGGTGGTATGGGTATTATTTACATCTATAGATAGACCATCTCCCTATGCGCTAAGTGGGTTCTTAGATCCATTGATGGTATTAAATCCTATAAAATACTCATACCTCATTGTATTTTATCTATATCTCATTAAGTTGAACCTAGTTAATCCTCACTTAAAATGGGTTGGTTATGGATTTTGTAGTGAACTCTCCCTCAAGGACCACAATCTATGGTGGTATTTTAGCATAACCAATACTAACCTCCTCCTAGGTGAAATGCCTAGCATAAAAACTTTGAGAATTAAAAAAGGGAATTAAAAAACTAAGGATTTGGTTTATACTTACAACTAGGCCTCTTAGTCCTCGGTAAAATAGAAATTAAACTTAACAATATTGAATTAATAGTGATTTTCTACATTTAAAAGTTAATTCTAGATGTCACACTCCATAAATTAAGTTTACAACTTCCATGTTTATGGTGTAAATACTAGACATGAAACTATGGTACTCATTTCAAAAAAATTATCTAGGCCTCAATTTTTAGGTCCTGAGCCCTTTTTCATCAACTCTTGGTAAGGTCAATAAGTGTTGTAACCTTAATTCCTCACTCAAGATGTCATTTGCCCAGCTCAACCAAATTTGGAAGCTCAAGTTTGAACCCAAACTAGCTCATTTTATTTTGTGTTTGTTCTATCAATGCCTTCAACTTGGGGATTGTCTTTCTCACCTAGGAATTTCTCAACCTAAATGTCTAGCATAATCCATACCTTATTCCTTAAATCACATATTTTATACATGCCCCAAAGCCCAATCTAATTGGGAGTGGATACTTGATCTCTTTTAGCCATACCGCTCTAAACATTTCTCTTGGCACTTGGATCTCTTTGGCGATTATTATAATTGGATAGCATACATAATGGTTTTATGTAAATTATTAATAGTGGTCATTATGTTTCAAATATGAAAAGCTAGAAACTTTTTTTAATTTAGAAATGGAAAATCATCTTTTCAAATCTCTATTAATGACAAAGTGTGTATATTATCTTTGGCCTGCATGCAGATCCAATTCTAAGTAAATAATGTTTCCATTGAGGTTTGCCATTTGTATGATTTGCTTAAATCATGAGCCACATTCCCCTACCCCCAAATCATCCACCATAGGTCCCACCACCTCCAAAACATCATATATTAGAAGCGTTATTCTCATAGCTGCAACCAATTATCCCCTCCCCCTCAATGGGGTGATGGAGTTCACCAAAATCATGTGGGAAATTTGTCATCAGTCCTTCTCGATGGGGCTCACCAAACTAGCCTTGACCATTCTAGTATTGTGATTCATCTTCTTTTTGGATTGGACTGTCATGTCCCCTTTTTTAAGTTGACATGTCCAGAGTTGATGGATTAGCCTATTATGCGACCCTCGTAGGCTGATGGGATGGATAGAGGGTCTTGATGGAGTTGGGCTTGGCTTTCGTTTGGGCTCTTTCGGACATGAATTAAGGGAGATATTAATATTTGATTGATTTAATCAAATATTAATTATTTGGTCTAATTTTAATTAATTATTAATTATTTGGTCTAATTTTAAGATCCAAATTCTAATTTAAGAATTGGTCTAATTTAAGACCCTAGTTCTAATTTAAGAAGCCCTAAGTCTAATTTAAGGGAATCTAATTTTAGCAAGCACACTTTGGAGGGGTATAATAATTTCTCATGGGAGAGAGTTTGTATTATGCATTGATTATTGATATTGATTCTTGTTAAGAAATTCTTCTATGAAGACTGAGCCAAGGGTTCCAAGATTCCATTTGCATTGAAAAATGTCAACTCTTCATTGTGTGTGATTCAGAGGTTGTGAGAGATCAGCTGATCTATTGCCAAATTGAGAGATAACTTCATCCAGAAGTTATCACAGGTGTTTACAAGTTTGAGAGATAACTTCACACCGAAGCTATCACAAGGGTTTACAGGTATTTCAATATTTTTGGGTTTTGATTCACAAATTATCCATATATAGATCTTTTGTATTAGCCCATAATTCTACATATCAGGATCAAGCATACAAGGTGTGATATATCAGTGACCGTACGAAGTCCATACAGATTTGTGAAAATCCATACGCATCAACAGAAAGATCAGACACCGACATCGACGGGCAGAGACTGACATCGGTCGACATATCACCGGCGTCGACAGGTTAACGACTCCAGTCGATCGACGACGGTAGTATAACTGACGTTAGCGACTATGTTTTTTACACATCAGGACGAGACGAACTAGTTCCAAATTTATTTCCCAATTTTTGTGGAATACTCAGGCTATTAAGGCCGTATTTTCAATATTCATTGTATACCTGATAGGGGTCCTCTATTGTAAGCATATGAGCAAATAATAAGAGATTATACTGTGATTTATTTATCTATTTGAAGATATTTTACAGAAATACAAATAAGCAATTCAGCGCTTTACAATGGTATCAAAGCTTTTGCTTAGGAAAAAGGAGCCCCTAAGTAAGGGACATTACAGTGGTATCAGAGCTAAATCCTGCCAGCCTAAGGGTTTGACAATTTTATGTAGCCACAAGAGTTGGGACCACACAAGTATAACACATGCAGCAGAGCCTTGCTTGAAGGTACCCAGGTGTTAGATCAGCCACCGATCATCATGAGTGACAGCCGTGAGGGCAGCCCACCCAGGGGCCACAAGTATGATGTTGATCAGGACACCAGAGAATTCCATTGTGCTATGATGACAGGCCAATAGCAGATGAATCAGACACTACAAGCACTTACTACTATGATAAGGGGGATGAACGCTCCTGATAGATAGAATGGGGAACAAAGAGATAACAGGATTGCTACTGTTAATCAGAGACCACAGCTGACCCATTCCAGGACAGCGGGTGGACCTACACGTCCTACGTTTGTTCAAGAGGAACCAGAAGTTCCAGTAGAGTAGGAGGCAGGAGATTCCTCATTTGCATATGTTTACCTGGCTGCAGATGATGAGTGGAACTTATTACCTCCTCATGTTTGAGAGAGGACGTCCTTTGATCATTTTGTTAATCTGAGGAGAGAGCACTACAGATTGGTTAGACAAGACAGAAGACCTAGACACCAGAACAATGATCTTAAGCATGCTACAAGCAGGCTCACACTCACAATGTTTGACGGTAGTGGTAAGGTCACAGTGTAGGCCTGGATTAGTAAGTTAGACACCTTTCTCACATTGCGTCTGATGGCTGAGGAAGATGCTATCAAATATGCGACACTACATCTTGAGGGAGTAGCTCACGATTGGTGGCACCACAGGATGGTGACACTCCATCATGATAGGATCACATCTTATCAGGAGTTTGTGGATAGGCTGGTAGAGCATTTTGACAAGAGGGATCCAGAGTCCTATTTTTGAGAGTTGGCACAATTGCGCCAAAGTGGCAGTCTAGAGTCTTACATTGGTGACTTCCAAAAGTTATCAATTATGGTTCCTAGCATTTCAGAAAGGTGACTTGTAGTACTCTTCATGGAGGGATTGACAAAACCATTGAGAGGTTAGATCAAAGGCTTTGAACCTCCTTCATTACAGGTAGCTACGAAGAAGGCACGTAGTATGGAGATGGCAGCCCCATCCAATAAATCTAACTCCAGAGGTACTTCGTCATCTAGAGACCATAAGTGTTCCAATGGAGATACAGAGAGATTGGATTTTAGCATAGATAAATCAGGTGTAAAGATTGATTCAAAGGCCAACCCAGCAGCACCACCTTTGGATCGTGAGGCACTTAACGATCTACGCAAGAAGAAGCTTCGCTTCTACTGCAAAGATCCATATGATATCCATCACAATTGCCCTTTGAGGCCTAAGGGCAAGGCAAATCATGTGATGTGGGTGTATTATGAGGATTCAAATTCAGAGGATTCTGAACAACATGATGGTTCGGCAGAGGCAGAGGCTTCAGAGCATAAGGCAGAGTTAGAGCTTCACATACAGGAGGCACGCCTATCCAGCATTCAGTCGGATGAGTCATTCAGACTCCATGGAGTTTTGGCAGGGCAGAAGGTCATCACCCTTATTGATACAGGAGCCACACATAATTTCATAGGTGCTAGATTTGTGGAGAAGCGTGGACTCACTACCGAAGATTTTGAGGGCATTAGAGTTAAGGTAGCCAATGGTCACACTCTTAGGTGTGAGCGTATGATTAAAGACCTCCCATTGCGCTTAAACAACTATGAGTTCAAGGCTAATTATTATGTAGTGAACATGGGGGACATAGACTTAGTCTTGGGTATGAAGTGGCTTCATTCATTTGAGGAAGTTACTCTTCGTCTCAAAGACATGGAGGTTTGTTTTGAGGTTGATGGGAAAACACATATTCTTAAGGCAATATAGGGCAGCAGCTTCAAACATATGTTTTTTCATCGGATGGAGATGCCTATATTACATGACATAATAGAGTGCGATGATGAGTGCACATTGGCACCAACACAGGAGAGATATGAGGACGAGCTTTGTCTTGAGGTAAGTTCAATTCAAGAGTTAGCACATGATGATGATATGAGTATGTCTAGCATTCACATCCTAGATTCAGATATTATTCAGGGCCCGGAGTTCATGTTGATTGACAGCGACGGAGATCATGACTACATTTGGGATCCAGGTGGGAATTGGTTGGTTTATCATTCAGCGATTGCTTGAGGGCAAGCAATTTCAGGAGGGCGAATTGTCATGTCCCCTTTTTTTAGTTGACATGTCCAGAGTTGATGGATTAGCCTATTATGCGACCCTCGTAGGCTGATGGGATGGATAGAGGGTCTTGATGGAGTTGGGCTTGGCTTTCGTTCGGGCTCTTTCGGACATGAATTAAGGGAAATATTAATATTTGATTGATTTAATCAAATATTAATTATTTGGTCTAATTTTAATTAATTATTAATTATTTGGTCTAATTTTAAGATCCAAATTCTAATTTAAGAATTGGTCTAATTTAAGACCCTAGTTCTAATTTAAGAAGCCCTAAGTCTAATTTAAGGGAATCTAATTTTAGCAAGCACACTTTGGAGGGGTATAATAATTTCTCATGGGAGAGAGTTTGTATTATGCATTGATTATTGATATTGATTCTTGTTAATAAATTCTTCTGTGAAGACTGAGCCAAGGGTTCTAGGATTCCATTTGCATTGAAGAACGTCAACTCTTCATTGTGTGCGATTCAGAGGTTGTGAGAGATCAGCTGATCTATTGCCAAATTGAGAGATAACTTCATCCAGAAGTTATCACAGGTGTTTACAAGTTTGAGAGATAACTTCACACAGAAGCTATCACAAGGGTTTACAGGTATTTCATTATTTTTGGGTTTTGATTCACGAATTATCCAGATATAGATCTTTTGTATTAGCCCATAATTCTACAGATCAGGATCAAGCATACAAGGTGTGTTATATCAGCAGCCGTACAAAGTCCGTATAGATCCGTGAAAATCCGTACGCATCAACAGAAAGATCAGACACCGACATCGGCGGGCAGAGACCTACAGAGACCGACATCGGTCGACATATCACTGGCGTCGGTAGGTTAACAACTCCAGTCAACCGACGACAGCAGTATAACCGATGTCGGTGACTATGTTTTTTACACAGCAGGCTGAGACGAACTAGTTCCAGATTTATTTCCCAGTTTTTGTGAAATACTCAGGCTATTAAGGTCGTATTTTCAATATTCATTGTATACCTGACAGGGGTCCTCTATCGTAAGCATATGAGCAAATAATAAGAGATTATACTGTGATTTATTTATCTATTTGAAGATATTTTGCAGAAATACAAATAAGCAATTCAGCGCTTTACAGTGGTATCAGAGCTTTTGCTTAGGAAAAAGGAGCCCCTAAGTAAGGGACATTACATGGACATTATTATTTCTTTTGCTCCTTCAGACCCCATGGATGGATGGGTGGCTCTAAACCTTCCCTAAGATGAGCTTTCCTCTTGGAACACTCTTCTTCCTAAGGATGATCCTCCACCACTTCCTTATGGTTTGGCAACCTATACCTAATAACTTAATGTGCTAGTTATAATTCATGTGGTGTTATTTTGTTACCATTTTTAAAATAGTGTTTATATTTGATTTGGTTTTTTTTACCTTATATTTTCCTTGGTCAATGAGTGAAGTAAAGTAGTCTTACAATATATTTGATTTTATTAATAATAGTCTTACTAAAGCGTTCCAATAGTAAAGTAGAATTATGATGTTGGAAGACCCTCCATTATTGTTCTTCTCCTTGGTTCGACTTCCTTCTTGGTGATTGTAAACTATTGTAAACAAACTTTAATAAAGTTTCCTCAAAATTATTATTTGTTATTTTGCTTAGGGTCTAAACAACACTTAATAGGCTTGATTCATCTCGACTCAATTCATAATAAAACTCTTTTTGATTAAATAATAGACAAACGATGTTCAAATGATCTCAATAGATATTAAGAATTGAAAAATGAATGCAAGATAATGCATAGAGTTAATATAAATATAAACCAAAGTAATATTGTTGCGGTTTATACTTAAAAGGATAACTTGAGAGGTTTTCGATTATATAGTGTGTTATGTACTTAAGCATACGATATTATGTTGGGTATGGAGATGCCCATAAGCGATCCCCATAGTTTCTAATGAGTCGAATTCATTACCAATAATTTCAAAATAAATGATAAAAAATTTAATTAATATTATTAGTAAATAGGTATAAATTTATTCAATTAATTTTTTTTCCAATCATTAAAATACAAATAAAAATGTATTTTTGCAATCATTAGATTATTATTTAAATTATATAACCAAAATCAGGCGGAAGCTATGCTGTAGATGTATGATGGGTGCATAGCTCTCTGAACTTGAACTTTAATTGAGTTTTGATTAATGCTTTACAAAAAATTGACAAAGCCCACCTCTCTCTGCAAAAAAAACCATTTAGGATATGATTACAAAATGTTCAAATCGGCTCGTGACGGTGATTATAAATGATCTTCTCTGCAACCACTTCCGCGTAGAGGAAATTTCCGCTCTCAACCGTTCGTTCTTTGAGTCTTGCAAGAGAGAGGTCACTCCGATGGTCAACAAGAGGGTTTCAGGACCTTATTCCAAGGACATCAAGGAGATGATAAAAGAGATGATGTTCTGAGTTGGAGCATTTGAGGTTGGAGATTACCTGGTGTTTCTCAAGTGGCTTGATCTGTAGGGTCTCATCTGTTCTATGAAAAATCTAGGGAAAGGAGGAGATGTTTTAATTCAGAAATTGCTTACCGATCACAAAGAGAATTGAGGGATACGTGCCCAAGATCTAATTGATGTTCTCATCTCTGCGATAGACAAGCATGAGATTCAGTCTGATAATAAAGATGATGTGGGGAAGGCTACCGCCATTAAGATTAGTTTTCAACTATGATAATTAATTTTATCCCACTTGAGTTGATTTAATGGTAAAGAATTTGAGTTTATTAAAGAAAATTATAAGTTTAAATTTTGTTTTATAGAAGATAAGGTATGTACGTCTTGTATTTAAAACATATTTTCTTTTCATTTTTGTATATTTTTTTCTTCAATTTATTTTTGAAACGGATTCCATGTGTCATACATTTTTTCACTATTATTTTTATCTTTTTATCTTTTTTTTATTTTTTTTATATGCCAAAGGAGGTGTGGTATGAGACGTTCTCGTGTAGGTGCATCTTCTGCGTAGGAACCTCTAATGAAAAGAAAAGCTCTTAAAGGAATACAAGGAACAGTCATGTATTGAGAAAGGGATGTGTGGTAAGATTTTTATGACCAATACACCAATCTACTATTGGATATTTTATTTCCAAAAATATAATATTCCCACTCCCACTTGAATAGTTATTTAATAAAAGTCATGGGATATATTTTAATTCTCTATTCCATAAATCAAGAATCCTACCACTTTTATATTATCAAAAAGACATAAATATTCTTTTAAAGAATTGATGTGGTTGTTTAATCATGGGTTATTTAAAATAAGCATGATTGCATGTTTTTTTTTAAATCCAAGTTTTTATTCTACCAAAGAAATACGAGGTTGACTTCTTGAAAGTTTGTCAAAGAAAGTCATGGGAATATTTTAATTCTTTAAATCTCATGGGTTAAACTCCACTTTATTTTCTTCACTTGCAAAGAATCATACGGTGGAAAGATATTTAGTTCTTGATTTATTTCAAAGTACAGATTATGCTTTTATTTTGATGGAGATTTACATGCATATTAATATTTTGTTAAAAGATTATCCCAAGTCTTTAACTCCAAGATTATTCAAATATGTGGTATTTAATTTGTACAATTTTATTGCATGGTAATCTTTATTTACCAAGAAAGTACAAATCTTGATCTGGGATTGTCAATCTTGATCTTGGCTTAAGGACTCTGGACATACATTTAATCTTGGCATGGAATCTTTTTTTAAAAGAATTATTTCTACATTCAAGTTGTTATTATTATTATTATTATTATTATTATTATTATTATTATTATTATTATTATTATTATTATTACATTAAAAAATATCTGGTAATTTAATTCTTTAAATATTCTCGAAGATTCTTGATAGATGTATGTGGAAATATTGATGACAAAGGGTTAGCTAGAAAAAGATTATTCAACATATTATGTGGGAAAGTTTAATTATTTGCTATTTTTTATAGTGTGGATCAATTTTGACACTAGTTCTACGTTATTATCTATGCTCAGCTATATGCCAATGATGTTGAATTTTGTTTTGGGATTTTTGGTTTTGATCAATTACTGACCAAAATGGAATACAGGTAACAAAAAAATTTAGAGAGTCAATGACATGTTGTCAAAACAAAAAAATTCTAATTCAAGTAAATTGTTAGTACCACAAAAAAAAATCTATTGCCCAGCGAACATTATTGTTGAGAAATATAGATATAACTGCAAAGTTATTTTACAAAGGCAGTGGTTTTTTAACACAGACATCAAGAGATTTTGCATAGAGAAATTTTTTAGATAGAGATATATATGGATTTTAGAGGCAATAAAAACATCAGATAAATTAAAGAGGTTTATTTTTATTTGTTGCATAGACAAATTATCTGGTATGAAAGAACTTTATTTCACTTAGAGAGGTTCTATAATTATTTTTGAAGAGTTTTTAATAGATTGGAACACTCATAAAGTGGACCCATGAACATATCTATTTGGTGATCCCCATAAACAAATCTTCTATGTCATTTTTCAATTTATTCTCTGCGATCTAAATTTTTTTTAATTTATTTAATTAAATTACGAAATGTTTATAAAGTAATTTTCAGATTTACTTAAAAGGAAATTGAAAAATTATTATTCAATTTCAATGGAAATTGAAAATTAATGTTCAGTTTTCATCCAATTTAAGTAGATTGTAAAAGTTTTTATAAGTTTGAATTTTTGGATCAGTTTTTAATTATATTTGTAAAATAATTAAGAGATTATTTTACAGAGATAAAATATTTATGAAATGGTTTAGATGAACAATAGATTATATGAGTTTACCAAATCACTCATATTTAAAATTGTTGAGCTTTACATTTTGATGAAAAAGTCAATTTAATTAAAATAAATTTTAGAAATTGACACATTTTTAAAAAATTATTTCCTATTTTATTTAATCTAGAAAATGAGAATTCTACAATCAATTTTATTTTAATTACAGAATTGAGTGTTTCAGTATCCATTTGAAAAACTATGTTATATCTATAGGGGTAAATCTAATTTACGGATTAGTTTTGGTATTAGAGTGGTTAAAATGCAGGGATTAACTTTTGATTATGTGGAAATTTAATTTTAGTTTTAGTATTGATTAGATTCTTTGTAGACTATTATTTACTCCATTCCCAGTGTTGAAAGTACAGGTTGTTTGCAAGAATAAGAAACCATAGGCAAGTTGTCCAAACAAGAGAAGCTTGATGAGCTTGAAGCATTTAATATGTAGATTCAAGAAAAGAACTCTTTTCTGAGAGCAAAGTTCTACTCTTTGAAAAAAGAGATTAAAAGGTTAAAAAAAGAGTTACAAGCCAAGGATGATCTCTTATTGAGTTTGCAAAATGATGATGGCATGAAGAAGAAAAATAAGTTCATTATGCATACA
The DNA here is from genome assembly GCA_037957365.1 of Torreya grandis. Lineage (NCBI taxonomy): Eukaryota > Viridiplantae > Streptophyta > Pinopsida > Cupressales > Taxaceae > Torreya > Torreya grandis. Next base: position 1,091,081 of record JARHVA010001052.1, read on the forward strand.
AGACCTTCCTCTCCCACAAGTCCAAAAATAGTTTCATTAATCACTATAAGTGAATGTGAGTCACTAGTTATTTTTCTTTTCCATCATGAATCTAATAAAAAATATGTTTCTAAGTTTGAACAACATACTAGAGGTATAGGTTCAAAATTACTTGTTAAAATGGGATTTAATATAAAAAGTCTTAAAAAATATGGTCAAGGCTTTACTAACTCCATTCAAATAGAGGATAAGCTTCATCATGCAAGTTTAAGATACAAATATAGCATTCAAAATGAAATAGGTGAATGCTCTAAAAAAGTAGAAACAAGAGGTGTTATAGAGAAGTGTAAACCATCTTGGATGGAAGGTAAAACATATTTATTTATTAGAATTGAAATAATGTTGATTTTTATTATACCAAACAACGTAAATATTTTAACATTCTTTTTTATTATGGTACACAAATTTTATGGTATATTTATCTATGTAGCTTTTTATAAAAGGGTGGACAAATGTTTTTGTACTCATTATAACAAGAAAGGACATGAAGTTAATAGGTGTTGGTAGCTTCATTCCAAACAACATTGGAGAGTTGTTAAAAAAAAATCATTGTTAAACTAACAGTTTTAGATATAATTCATGTAAAAATTCAAGTAAAATCTAAAGATAATCTGGTTAAGTGATTTGGAAAGCAATTCATTAGTTTCATGTTTGCATATCTATGATAGTTTATTAGTATGCAAATATTCAAATTAGTTTTTGAGATTCTATTTGAAAGGAATATATTTTAGTTTTGAACATAATTTTTGGAGCTATCATCGATGAGAAAATTTAAGGGACAAGATTATCATATTTAGATTATTTTATCATGTTTATCATTTTGCTAATCTCTATTTATTCTCTTAAATAATTTTTTGAGTTCCTGATGCATTGTTAAAAGAATTAACTCATATTTAAACTTGGATATATTTTCAAATAACTATAAGATTTGAATTTAGTTCATTGGAGTAACTTATAGAGAAAATCCAAGTGACAGGTTTATCATACTTGGATTTTTTCTCACATTTAAGTTTTATAAAAACTTTATTTTTAAACCTTGACAGTAGTATGCGCAAATTATATGGGGCATGATTAGTATGTTTATTTTGAAAAAAAATATATTTTAGTATATATATTGAGTACATAGTTTACTTCTATCTACAATTTGGTATTGGGAAGATATTTTTTTCACTAGCATTTCAAGGATTCAATTTGATTTTTAAATCATCACCTCGATATTTTATAGTGATATGTTTGCAATTTTAAAGAGTGATTTGACCTTTTGAAGATAAAAAGGGTCTTATAGGGGAGGTTTGATCTAATTAAATATCTTATTTAATAGTTTTTTATCTACCATTAAATATTTTATTTCTAAAAATATACTATTCTCACTCTCACATGAATAGTTATTTAAAATAGTCATGGGATATATTTTAATTCTTTATCCCATAAATCAAGAATCCTACCATTTTTATATTATCAAAATGACAAAGATTCTTTTAAAGAATTGATGTGATAGTTTAATCATGGTTTTTTTAAGCTAAGCATGGTTGCATGTTTTATTTTAAATCGAAGTCTTTATTCCACTAAAGAAATGTGGGATTGACTTTTTAGACGTTTGTTAAAGAAAGTCATGGAAATATTTTAATTCTTTAAATCTCATGAGTTAAACTTCACTTTATTTTTTTCACTTGCAAAAAATCATACGGTTGGTGGAAAGATGTTTGGTTCTTGATTTAATTTAATGGAAAGATTATGTTTTTATTTTGGTGAAGATTTACATGCATATTGATCTTTTGTTAAAAGATTATCCCAATTCTTTGACTCCAAGATTATTCAAATACAACATGGTATTTGATTTGGATAATTTTATTGCATGTTAATCTTTATTTATCAAGAAAGTACAAATCTTGATTTAGAATTACCAATCTTGATCTTGGCTTAAGGTGTCTTGACATACATTTAATCTTGGTGTGAAATCCTTTTTTTAAAGAATTGTTTATACATTCAAGTGGGAATTATTATTATTATTACTACATTAAACAATATGTGGTAATTTAATATTTTAAAGCTTCTTGAAGATTCTTGACAGATGTATGCAGAAACATTGATGACAAAGGGTTAGATGGTAAAGATTATTTAACATATTATTTGGAGAAGTTTAATTATTTGTTATTTATGATAGCGTGGATCAGTTTTGAGACTAATTCTATGCCATTATTTATTCTCGGCTATACGTCAATGATGTTGAATTTTATTTTAAGATTTTTAGTTTTGATTGGTTACAGAGCAAAACTGAATACAGGTAGTAGAAAATTTTAGAAAGCCAATGCCATGTTGTTGAAATAGGGAAAATCTTAATTCGAAAAAATTGTTAGTACCTCAGGAAAATTTGTTATTGTCCAGCTAACATTATTTTTTATAAATATAGATATAACTATAAGGTTATTTTACAAAAGTAGTAGTTTTTTGATAACAAAAGTAGTAGTTTTTTGATAGAGAAAGTAGGGGATTTTATATAATAAAAAAATTTCAGACAGATATATATCTAGATTTTAGAGATAGCAAGAACCTCAAATAAATTAAAGAGGTTTATTTTTATTTGTTGCATAGATAGACTATCTAGTATGAAACACTCACAGAGCAGATCTAGGGATGTAGCCATTTGGTGAACCCCATAAACAAATCTTCTATGTCATTTTTCAATTTATTTTCTATGATCTAAAATTATTTTAATTTATTTAATTAAATTATAAAATGTTTATAAAGTAATTTTTATATTTACTTAGAGAGAAATTGAAAAATTATTATTTAGTTTCAATGAAAATTGGAAATTATTATTCAATTTTCATCCAATCTAAGCAGACTGTAAAAGTTTTTATAAGCTTAGATTTTTGAATAAATTTTTTATTATTTTTGTAAAATAATTAAGAGATTATTTTATAGAGATAAAATATTTATGGAATGGTTTAGATGAATAATAGATTATATGAGTTTATCAAATCACTCGTATTCAGAATTATTGAGATTTATATTCTAATGAAAAATGTCAATTTATTTTAAATAAATTTTAAAAATTGACATATTTTTCAAAATCCATTTCTTATTTTATTTAATTGATAAAATGAAAATTTTGTAAGTAATTATACTTTAAATTGAGACTTTCAATATCCATTTGAAAAATTGTGTGATTTATCTATAAGGGTAAAGTTGGTTTATGGATCAATGCAAGCCTATATGATACAAGATTCAAAACTTCCAAAACCTTGAAGGGTCCCATATATCTCAGTGAATATTTTACTAACATTTTGAATTTAATCAAGCTTTTCTAAAGCTTAACCTATAGAAATAATTTCTCACCTACTAAAATCTTCCTAGCCATTCTCTTCAGATTAACATAACTTTTATGTCTATATTTGGCCTTGACCAACCTATGTTTAATTTTCGTGACTTTATATTCTATTTTTAAAAGTATCTCAGGTTCAAAGACTACCCTATCTTCTAACATGTCCCAATTGATTAGCATTCTATATTTTTTCTGTATAATACCTCAATTGAAGATATTTTCAATGCAGATTGGTATGAGTTGTAAGAAACCTCAACAAATAGAAGGTAATCCTCTCACTTGTATTGTTGATCTTTCTAATATATAAGAAGGAGATCTTCTAAAACCTAGTTAACTCACTCTATTTGTCTATCAGTTTGTGGATGATAAATAGTGCTGAAGTTCAACTATATACTAGAGTTAAATTTAAATTTAATCAAAACCTAAAAGTCATCCTTGGATATTAATATAAAATGAACTTCTATAGGAAACCATGTAATCAATACACTTCTTTCACTAATATTTTTGCAAGCATAAACATATCATCTGTCAAGTTGTCCAGAATGAAGTGGGCTACTTTGATTAGTTTGTCAACTACTATCAAGATCATGTCATGTCGGTTATATAATAATGATAACCGTTGGATGAAGTCCATACTAATCACCTACCACTTCCATTTCATTATATCATGTGGATATAACAATCTAACCAAATACACATGTTTAACTTTCACACGCTAACTTTCCAAACATTGAGACACAAAATTTGCTATATCTCTCTTAATTCTTTTTCAGAAATAGAGTAGTTTAAGCTCAAACATGAGCTTGGTTACTCCTATATATCCTAAAGATGGGGCATTATGCAATTTTTTTAGTATAATACTCCTTAGATTCTCTCGATTTGGCACATATATTCTATCATTGGACCATAAAATACCATCACTCTCTATCTTGAATCTCTTATACCTACGATTCTAAGCATTCTCATATAAATTTTTTTTGATTTGATCATTTAATTTATCCCCTACCAAGAATTTGATTATTTGATCAAATAAAGTACTCCTAATAGTGGACATGACTTCTATGTACCTCCTATGGCTTAGAGCATCAACTACTCTATTCTCTTTGTCGTTGATATAGTCAATATCAAAATCATAATTAGATGAAAACCTCAACCATTATTTTTTATGAGCATTCAAGTTTGTTTGGGTGAAGATGTACTTGAGTCTTAAGTTATTAATCTTGATCTCGAACAATTTTTTCAATAGATAATGCCTCCAAACTTGAAAAACATGTATAATTATCATAAGTCATGGGTTATGAAGGGTATAATTAACTTCATATGGCTTTAGTTTGCTAGACTCATAGACTACTACTAAGCCATCCTACATAAAAACTCCACCAAGTCCATCTCCAAATGCATCAGTGATCATTGAGAATTGACCATTAGGATTGGAAAATCTTATCATTGGTGCTAAAGGAAGCCTCTTATTCAGTTATCGAAAGGTTAATTCACATTTATCTAACTAGATAAAACTATGAATTTTCCACTAAATAGAGGTAATTAGATTAATTATCTTAGATAAATTTAGAATGAATTTTCTGTAATAGACCACTAATCCCATGAAACTATTTATCTCATACACATTATTTGGTGTCAACCACTCTGTTATGACCCTTATCTTTGTTGGATCCACTGAAATACCATGTGAAAAGATAATATGTCTTAAATAATGCACTTTATTTTATAAAAACCCACACTTAAATAACTTGTCATACAACCTATGTTTCTAAAAATATTACAAAATCAATTTTAGATGTTGCAAGTTCTCTTCTTTATCCTTGGAATAAATGAGTATGTCATCTATAAATATAAAAACAAAATGATCCAGGTAATCTATGAACACATTGTACATAAGATTCATAAATCTTATTAGAGCATTTGACAATCCAAATAGTAATACTATGAACTCATAGTTCTCATATCGAGTTTTGAACACCATTTTTAAAATATCTTCTTCATGTATCCTCAACTGATGATAATCTACTCTAAGATCAATTTTAGAAAAGATTATTACCCCTCACATTTAATCAAAGAGATCATCAATGTATGGAAATAGATATATGTTAATGATCATTATTTTATTCAATGTTTTGTAATCTATACATATGCGAAGAGTATCATCTTTTTTCTTGAAAAAGATAAATGGTGCACCCAATGGTGACACACTTGGTCGAATTATCTATTTTGACAATAACTTTTAAAGTTGTGCCTTTAAATCAAATAATTTGGTGGTTGTCATTTTGTATGATGCCTTAGACTACGATTCTGATCCAAGTATGATATTAATTGAGAAATTAAACTTGCACTTAGGTGGAAATCATTGTAATTCTTGTAAAAATACATCATGAAATTTTATTATAAAAATATAATATTAGATAGATGGTTCTTTAGATTCATCCATCTCACTTATCTTAATGATAAATGCCTAACATCTCTTCCTTTCAACTTTCTTGAGTTGAATTGTATAAATCTGTCTTAGTTTCAACTCCCTTTTCTCACCTTAAAGTTATATCTAATTTTTGAAATCATCTTGACACTCAACCTTCTTCAGAAAATAGTCAACCTTGGCTTTATGCTTCACAAGCAATTGACTCCTAAGATCACATCATATGACCCTAATAATGCTACAAAAAGATCTACTATTGTAATGAAATCAAGCAACCTGATCTTTGCTTCAATTAAACACTTGTCAATTTTGACCTTAGACTCATTTCTATATTGTACCAACCATACATTTACTATAACTCTAGATTTTTTAGATAATTTATTAAGCATCCTAGTAGCAATGAAACATTATGTAGCTCATGTTTCAATCAAAATAAAAATTAGATGATCAAACAAAATACCTAATAGTTTTATGTGTGAAGTTTGATACTCAACATGATGATTATCAATAAATGCATGAATCCATTGCTAAAATGTACCTTCTTAAAAAGCATAACCCTTGTTATTTGACTTATATTGAGGACATTCTTGATTAAAATGGTCACCTCTGCATATTAAGCAAATTCCAATTGGTCCTTTCTTATCAAACTATTGGCTTCCCTTGAAACCACCCTTAAAACCATTACCAAGTTTCACATTTCTGAAACCACTATTAAACTTGGTGTTCTAATTATTGAACAGACCCTAGGATTCTCCACCCCTATGCTTCCAGTTCTTATTTTTGAAAGCTATTTTGAAAAATTTTAATTTCTTTTTGAACTTATCTCTAACTTAGACAAGATATTTTAATTTTTGTTTATGCTTGATACCTTTTTGAACACCTGATCTATAGTAGATGGACCATGCACATATACTTCATAACTAATTTAGGGTTTCAATCACATGACGAATTTTATTATTTTTAACCTCTCATCTACCTAATACTGAGGTACATACTTAAGGAACTTGGTGAATTTCTCTCAACATTCATTCACTAATAAATCCCCTTGCTTAAAATTTTGAAAATCTTAAAATTTTGATCAAAGTAAAAATTTTAAATCCATCATGACCTATACATTATTACAAAATATTTTCAATTGGTGGTGGTTGAGTCGAGATTCATCTTGAGCTTCTTATTTTCATACCAAATTATTGCTTCAATAGCAAGTTGATAAGCTCTCTAGACTACTTTCATGACTTTAGAATAATTCTAATTCTTGAAATACTTCTCCATTTCTATTAGCCATGTTTCATCTCCATCTCCCAAAATCGTTTCATCAAACTTGGAAGGATTTACCTTTTTCATGTCATGTTCTAACTCTGTAGCTACTTAAGCTATTGCATCCTGTGGCACTTCCTCATGTCTTTACTATTGAATATGTTCCTAATTATCAAGATGTTCTTCAAGTTCCTCCTAAGCATTATCCTCTTCATGTCCATGCACTTCCTACTCTAAGGCCATGATTTGGTCCCTAGTCTCTTGCTTGGTCATGAGGATTTGGTCCAACTTTATGGCTTGCTTAGCAAAAAATTGATTTGGATCAAAAGGGTGTTAAGTATTTGAATTAACCTCAAATTTTAATCTAGCATGCATCATTATTTTTCCTGTTTATCATGAGAATAAGTTTACATTATAAGACACATTAATTCATATAGTTTGAGCCTCAAATTTGATACCACAATGTAACAATCCCACTGAGTTTTACTAGAATATAGTAATGTAAAAAAAATACACATATTCATCATAATAATTTTAAAAAAAAATACACATATTCATCATAAATATTTCACCATCAGAAATCTAATTAATGATCTTTAACTAAATGCATGTATTTAGTTAATTAATAGGTTTATAGCTAATCCACTTAGCTAATGATCACCATGAACATATTTAACAATCATGAATAATGTTCAATAAGCCATAAATATTGCATCTAATAATAAATAAAATAGTAAAAATTTAGCCATAAATAATACAACATTACAACCACTATTGTAAAAATATAATGTATAAATTTTATAATTTTCAGCAATACATAATAATATCTCAAATGATAAAATATGATATAAAGCTCCACAAAGTTGAGTCTCCACGATGCAAAAGCCTCCACAACTCAAGTATTAATCTATAATCTCAAGTGTAGTCCCTATTATAGTACTCCAACTAAGAGGAAAAACATCATCTAAGCACTTTTACATACCAATAATGGACCATAGATCCTTCACACTATCTCCCAAATAAGGGGATGACCTTCCCTTCACAGATGGGTAGATAATGACGGTATGAGAATCTAGAGTAATAAATCAAAATCTAAATATTTAAGATATCTAATACATAATGTGTATAATAAATAAATACATTATAATATGATATCACATAAATATTAATATTATATCAACCATGAAATGACAATGTTTAATTAAAATATTACTTTGGCCACAGTTTTCAATAATAAATGATCTCTAGAATCAATCAAATTCATACACACTAGTCAATCATATTACTCCTTATTTTACATTGATGGTGTTAATTAAGCTAGTAAAATCTATAAATTTCTTATTTAGGTTCATTAATATAAAATTTGGTTAAAAATATATAAAAATATAAAAACCAATAGATTCATTCAAAATATTTCTCTTTAGCTGATAAAAATATGTCAAGCATAGAAATATCAAATACATTCATTTAGTCTATCAAATGTAATGTAATTAATCCAATATCATTTAGTTTATTATAAAATAATAAATAGAATCAAAATAGTCCTAAATATAACATATCATCTAGGTAATGATTATATCTAAACTATTAGTTACACATATCAAAAGTAACTTATAATGTTATTTCTTCTCCAAAATAATGATTATAAGACAGACATGTATTTTTATTCATAATTCACATATAAAACACAAGTCAGTCAAAACATCATAATATGTTTTATATATAAAACTCATAAATACCATAATTTAATGCTTTTAATCAAAATAAAATATATACAAGCATCCTTTTACACACTGTATGATTTATATATATATATATATATATATATATATATATATAATCTTTTCTAGATATGTTACACAATTGACAAACATATAATTTATACCATTCATATGTATATTTTTAGAACTCTAAAGTAAAAATTTAACACAATATAGATAATTATTTTATGCAGTATAATCTAAAAAGGAGTCCACTATCCATTATCTTAGAATATTATGTATACTTTAGTATATGTCTAACTAACAAAAATAGCCCCATAACCCTTCTATAAACCGGACATCCCACGTACTTGTTTAATTTAAACACACAAAATTTTATGTAGTTCAACATTAATACACAACCAATAGTTTATACTAAATTATTTTAATCAAATATTCTAATTCAATTGATTTAGAATTGACATTTTAACTTAATTCATATGATCAAATACAAACCCATAACTGCCTATGACCAACTCAGGTTGGCTAATATAACAACATAGACTAGACTATATAATTCTATTCATGCATAAAAACCATGAAAATGCATACCCAATCATGTTACTAACTATGCGAAGCTCGTACTCATTTCAATGACAATTCTAGAAGCAATAATACATAGTAATGTTTATATATAAATGCATAATTCATATATAATGAATACAATTAAAACTTAACTTTGCCATATAAACTTTTAAATCTTCACGTATATTTTTATGCATAAAGCTAAGTACATAATCTATAGTTTGCTCATTCACCTATCCATACTTGGGTTACATGTTATGGCTTAAACTATTTTGTTTCCAAAAACAACTGGGAATAAGTATGCATATTGCAGTGTCTATATAGAGTCGTACAATATTTTGATCTTAATTGAAAATGTATGAATTCATTTGAAATATGAATCAACTAAATTCCATTTGAAACCACACTTCTAGTTTATCCATATAGTCATCCTACAAGTAGTCTTACTTAACCCATACAATTTTCCCTTGAAAGCCATATATATATATATATATATATATATATATATATATATATATATATATATATATATATATATATATATATATATATATATATATATATATATATATATATATATATATATATATATATATATATATATAATCAATTCAAAATTGAGTGTGTGTGTGTGTGTGTGTATTTTCATAGTCCATTTTTATATAATGACCATGTACATCTATACCCAAAATCTAATTAATTTTACATAGTCGATCCCTTATACATCCAAAGTGTTAATCTAGTTTATTTAATATCATAACATATATATCATAACTAGTTTGACAACAACACTATGTCAAGCTAATAATATAAACCTTTCAATAAATTATCATTCCCATGGTGTAACAAAGATTTTTGAAAATGAAAAGGAGTTTAAGATAGAGTTTGTTTAAATCCAAAATAACCATGACATTTCCTACAGTCCTACCCAATTCCCTTAGGTTACCCTGGGTTGGATGTAGGGTTCTGTGAAGGGCGAGCCTTCTATAGGGCCCTACACATAGCCCTTCTAAAAATTATCATAACATTTCAAACAAATGTAAACCTAGTAACTATTTCCATTCAAAATCTCTTAAATATTACACATAAAAACATTAAATACAAAACCAACTTGATAATTATGTCAAGAAAGCTGTATATACTCCATCTTCCTTCACTTGAAATTTCTCCTTCTCTTCTATTTTGTATCCTCTATATGTTGTGTGTCGTTTTGTGCCTCACAACCTTCTCCCACTTTATTTTATTCTTATCTATTAACTTACTCACCACCACCTTCTCCTCCACTAACAGTAGACCAAACTGATCAAAAATATATGCAAGCAAAAATAGCTTAACAGAACTCCACTATGCTATAGTCTACCACCATACAATGATAGCCTAAATCCCTCATCATTTTTGTAGAATGATTATTAACCTAAAGTTAATGGGTGATTAAAAACCTAATAACATCGAGATTGCCAAAATAATCAATAAAATAATTATTTTATATTCTAAATAATATTTGCATGATATTGACTTAACACAATTCCATCATTGACTTTTCAAAACCAACCAACCAAACTAAATAGACAACAAATCATATAACCAATTTTTATTACATGCAAATTCAAACATTGGCTAGTCAATTACCAATACCCTTCCATGAAATGACTATCGACTAGTCAATAATCATTTAACATATCAATTATATAACATTGTAATACAAATATATATTTCAAAGAATATTGTCTAATGTTACCAAGTCATCCACAAACAAACTTTATGCTAAAAAAATGATTTTCCTAAGTCATTTAATAATATATTCATTGTCTAATGAATTATGAATATCAAACATTTGGTCAAACATTAAATCAAATATAATAACATTTTAAAACAATGTTATCGATATCTTTTTACATTATGATATACATATAATATAATAACAATCTTCTCATTATTATTGGTATTAGCTTAGTCCTATAGATCAAATAATAAAAATGGAATCCATCTATACTTATTACACTAATTCATACATAACATCATATCACTCATAACTACAATATAAATAAATTTAACAAATTTTAATTATAAATCAAATGCATGTATCAAATGGGCAGCCTTTAGAAAATGTTATACATATGCAATGAATATTTGTGAATTATGTGTGTGTGTGTGTGTGTGTGTGTGTGTGTGTGTGTGTGTGTGTGTGTGTGTGTGTGTGTGTGTGTGTGTGTGTGTGTGTGTGTGTGTGTGTGTAGTTTTATGTAATATGTTAAATGGCCTCTAATGTTTTGTGTTTGAATCCACTGCAACAATCCTATATAATAAATCCATTTGACTAGTACATCTCTACAGTCTAGTGGTGAGTAATATCCCATATGCCTTTGGGCTCATAGTTTGATGGAACATAAAATCACAGGACCATGTGATCCATCACAAACATACCTTTGATATTTTGTGTTTGGATCCATTGATGCAATCCTATGTAATAAATCCATTCAACTAGTACATCTCTATATTCTAGTGGTGAGTAATATCCCACATGCCTTCAAAATCATAGTTCAGTGGAACATAAAATCATAAAACTATGTGGTCCATCACATACATCAGCCTCTAAGGTTTTATGTTTGGATTCATTACAATAATTTTGTGTAATAAATCTATTTGACTAGTACATCTCTATAGTCCAGTGGCAAGTAATACCCCACAACCCTTTGGGCTCATAATTCAATGGGACATAAAATTGTAAAACCATGTAGTCCATCACAGACATCATCCTCTGATGTTTTGTGTTTGGATCTACTGCATCAATATCGCATCTCTTCAAGCTCATAATTTAATGGAATCTAAAATCACAAGACCATGTAGTCCATCACAGACATCAGCCTCTAATGTTTTTTTGTTTGAAGCCATTGTAAAAGTCTTGTGTAATAAATCCATTTGACTAGTACATCTATACAATCTATTGGTGAGTAATATACCATATGCCTTTGGGATCATAGTATGATGGAACATAAAATTGTAATTCATATGGTCTATCACAGACATTCACCTCTAATTTTTTGTGTTTATAGCTACTGTAACAATCCTATGTAATAAATCCATTCAACTAGTAAATCTCTACAGTCTAGTGGCAAGTAATATCTCACATGCCTTTGGGCCCATAGTTTGGTGGAACATAAAATTCCAAGACCATGTAGTCCATCACAAACATCAACCTTTGATATTTTATGTTTAGGGCCACTGCAACAATCCTATGTAATAAATCCATTCGACTAGTACATCTCTATAGTCTAGTGGTGAGTAATATCCCACATTCCTTCAGGCTCATAGTTTAGTGGAACATAAAATCACAAGACCGTGTGGTCCATCAAAGACATCAGCCTTTGATGTTTTGTTTTTGGATCCATTACAATAATCTTGTGTAATGAATCCATTCAACTAGTACATCTCTATAGTTTAGTGGTGAGTAATATTCCACTGGCCTTCAGGATCATATTTCGATGGAACATATAATCATAAGGTCATGCAGTCCATCATAGACATCAACCTCTAATTTTTTATTTTTGGAGCCATTACAATAATCCTATGTAATAAATATTTTTGACTAGTGCATCTCTCTCTCTCTCTCTCTCTCTCTCTCTCTCTCTCTCTCTCTCTATATATATATATATATATATATATATATATATATCCAAATGGATATAATAAAACCCTTACCTATAATATAGTGATTAAATTAGTTAAAGGATGATTTTTATAAATAAATTATGGTTTATGAAAGATAGTTATCCCCCTCTCCCCCTCCCCCCTTCACCCCTCTATATAGATTGATTGATTGATTAACGATAGACAATTGGCAATGGATTCCCCCCTTCTTGCCTCCCCCTTCTATATAAATAGAGTTTTTTTGGCCTCTATATAAACTAAACTAACTCAATCACTTTATATGGTTGGGCCAAGTATCTAGTTTTTTTGGCCACCCCTCTATATATATATATATATATATATATATATATATATATATATATATATGGGGATTGAATTAGTTTCCTATTTATAGAGAGGGCCAAAGCTAAACTCTATCTAACTCCCCATATATAGAGGGGGGGAGGACCACCCCCAACTGTATATAGTTTTTTTGGAAACCCCCAACCCTATAAAGTGAAGTTAATTTAATGGGCTAGACTCTATATATAGAGACCCCCCCTATATAGATCTAACCCAAATAGATATATAGGGCTTGAGGGGCCTATATCTATATATAAGGGAAGGGGGAGACCAAAAGAACTAGATATTTTATTTTTCCAATGGAATAGACCATAGATAAAGAGGGGCTCTCTCTCTCTCTCTCTCTCTCTCTCTCTCTCTATATATATATATATATATATATATATATATATATATATATATATATATATATATATATATATATGTTCCCCACTATAAAGAGGCCACCCTCTATATATAGATGGGAGTTGAGTTTAATGGCAGATAGATAGGGTTTGCCACATATAGAGTTGAGTTTAATGGGAATATAGATAGGGCTTGGCCACCCTATATATCTATCCACTCCATCTAATATATAAAGAGGGGGGAGGGGGCCAAAACAAAAAAATAGATATTGATATTTGGCCTAGAGATATGGCTGATGACTTTTCTAGGCCAAGGGGGAGGAGGGTCTCGACCTTTCACCTTTCTTTAGGTTAGGTTGAGGAGATCATTTTTATGATCACTATTTATATTTATCTTCACAAATAACATAATGGATATGGATTCCCAATGAATAGGAATAGCATAGCGAGAGGATGGTGAATCAAATACCAATGACCGACCCTCTCTCCAAAATAATCGCACGTAAAATGCCTCTCATTCAAAATAGAGTTCTCATTCTGAATAACACTCCACTCCCCACTCCCTCATAAAATTGATCATTTAAAAAAATTGAGAAAGAGGACTTCCATGTAATTGGCAAGATGAGGAAGAGAGACCTTAAACGTATCTCCAAAGCAAAAAATAAAGTCCTAGCTCAAGTTACAAGTTGGAGTAAGCCTTAACCATTTTATAGATTTGAGAACCTAAGAAGATGAACAAGTACATAAGGGAATGGTTTATTCATCCCTTGAAATATATCAAAACAATTGATGAAGGCCCTAAAGTAAATGGTTATTTTAGATCCGTTGATGGAGTCCACCCCAAGTCATACTAAAGTTAATCCAAGAAAGGTGCAAAGAGAGGTAGAAAACATAAAATAAGAAAAGTGGATCCTCAAAAAATGAATTTATTTGTCAATTGATATATAATAATTCTCTAGTATATGACATCCCAACCAATGGTAGATTGGAAATACTATGCATAACCAACACACAAAAACTAGTAGGATCCACTATCTCCATGAATCACATAAACCATACCAAAAAGTGTTTAAGCAAATGTGATAGATTATCCAAATAAAATATAATTGTTTAGATTTGATGATTAAGCTCCACTAATTAAAACCTTTGAGAATAACTTTCACAAAAGCCCTAATTGATGTTAACCTTGATTAGATGGTGACATTACATAGGTAAAGGAGGAAAAATATACAAAGAACTCTACACGTTTATTTAAAAAATAATGGTCCATTTTAATCTTGATAGTATGTCCAAAATACATTATATTTTAACCATATTCACAAATATTCCAATCCAATACTTGGATTTCATTCCAAAACTTATATATAATTTATGTCAATATATCACATTTTTTAAATATTTTGCTTGATTTTTATTCAGATTTCCCAATGCATATTCTTCGTTTGGGTAGAAAATTGTATTTCACTCGCACACAACTAGTCTATGGAATATATGTCAACATTTTTCCTTTTTTTATTATTATATAAATTTGTTTCCTTGAAAGTATAAAAATGCGACAAAATCATCGTATTCCATGTCCTTATAATTCAATACTTAGTGACTAGACATAAATAGAAAAAAATTATATTAAGTATGATTCAACATTTATAAAATTAGGAATACGAGATTCTTGCTGCAAACACTCCAAACATATACAATGACGTAATAAATAAATAAATCCTTACATGTGCATAAAGGATAAAATCATACATTTTTAAAATGTAATAATCAATGAGTAGGAATAATATATATTTTTGTGTTAGTGGACCTTTAATTAGGTTTAGTGGTCCAATGAAGGATAATCTTGGTCTTACAATTTTTATTCAACTTTCTCAATAATGAGCACCATTATACACCATTATATATCAAACTCATATTAAATACTATACTTTATTCATTATTTGATTATAAATTATAAAATTCATGTTCACTTATTGACTCTCTAACAATATTGAAAGGAAGTGTTAAAATACAATCACTTAATGGATTAGTTCATATTCACATCGCTTTCTTCTTCCACATAATTCTTGAGTTTTCTTGTCATCTCCTCTTCCACATTTTTGAGAGATAATTCTTTTAAAAGTTAAATTAAAATCTTATCAAAAAATGTCTTCTTCATAGTTTTAATAGATATCTTATAGAATCCAAAAGATTTGTGTAGTATGTAAAATATGAACTCTAAACATTTCATATCACTAGTTTATTTTTATAACCAACTTAGAAAAAACTATCACTTAATAAAAATCAAAATTAAAAAAAAATCTTTAAGAGTTCTGAAACTATTTTAAGCTTGGAAAATCATCTCACCAGTTTTATTATTATGTAAAAGCTTACAACTTCTAGAAGCTATATCTTTTGCATATAAACTTGAAATGAAATGGTTTTTGAAAGTGCATAACTTTTCAAAGATGAACTTGATGAACCATAAATTGTCCTCCTCTACATCACTCTAATTAATTTTATTTTTTCCTTGCCCAAATTTCTTGACTATAATCTATCACTCTCATCCAATATGTTATCCTTCTCTTTTCCATCATTTTGTAAGATTTTTCCATATCTATTTTTCCACCTCTACCAAACATCTTTTACACCATTGTCACATACTTCTTTCTTCAAAGACTATACATTATCCAATACTTCTTCCTTATTATTTTGCTTGTTGAATAATTCATCATATCCTTAAACATCAACTATATTATACATAACCTCCACAACTATTTCCATGGAGGATTCATTTAGTAAACCCATGTTATAGCATGTTTACTAGTGAATACTAAAAATACCCGTAATTTAATTTTTGTTTATCAATACTATATCGTTAATACCCCTCTTCATACACTAATACAATTAAAATACTTCCTTATTTTCACCAAATATTATATATACTCTTTTGTTTCTAGAAATTTTTACTATTCTCGTTTGTTTTTACCTCTCACATGCCTAACGAAACTAACACATTTATCACTCAAACGAAATACAAACAAAAGTCTCTTTATGAGAACATCAAATTTAAATGACAAACATAGTAACACATGAAACAATATGTTATTATATATCACTTATTTTGTAAAATGAAAGTTTCCTAAAGATAGAAGAAACATAGACTAATTATTTTTTCCATAAAATTTATTGTATAATTTTTTCTAAGATGATGAAACAGAAAAAAGAAAAAAAAAAGTTGATGGAGTTTGTGTTATCTCAAATTTATTAAATAAAATATTAAATATTCTTTTGTCAATCTAATAATTATTATTATATATGTGAAATTTGGTGAGTGATTATGTTAAAAGGTTATGTAATTAATATATAAAATACATCAAAATTTGATCTTAAATATGTTAGTGAAAAGAGATACTTTCAAACTACAATCAGAATGACCATAAAAATTTTAATCTCTAAAATAAGTAAGAGAACTTAATTATTCATGAATGAATGACCTTTTAAAATTTAATCTCTATAATAATTAAGAGTGTAGACACCAAAAATCCGCACATTATGATTTTGAATATTGAAATATCTCTGAACCACCTTGGGACCTTCTTGGGATCATTTAGCCTTTCAACCCTGGATGAACCTAGCCTACAGTCAATTTAATTTAACTAGCTTAACCTTAAATTTTATCCCTTTTTACCCCTCGACACACAACCATTGATGATAAGGGTAACTGTCGATGGTTAGGGTCCACCTCCCTAACCAAAAGCATGCAAACCATCCACTTTGCTTTTCTAATTAAAGCTTGTCTAAATCCTATTGGGGATCTATACAAAGATTAATCTACAACAAGTGAATCTTCATCCTTAATCATCTTGTTCCCTATACCCATTGGTGTGCCAACTGGTGCACAATCCTCAAAAAGAATTTTTCAACATTTCTTTGGCATATTTACTTTGAGCTATGAAAATTCCTTTATCTAACTAAAATATTTACAACCCTAACAAAAATGATAATTTTCCAAGCATATAAATCTCAAATTCTTTTTGCATATTATCAAAAAAATATATTTTCATTCTTTCAATGCTACCTCCAAATATTATGTCGTCAACATATACCATAATAATCAACTAATGCTCACCTTCTATTTTGATGTAGAGATTATTGTTATCAAAACCTCTCTTGAAATGTTAATCCTATAGGTACCTATCAAGCCTCACATACCAATCTCTAGGAGCTTATTTCAATGTATAAAGTTCTTTATTCAATTTTCATACATGACTAATATCATTTGAGAGAAAAAATCCCTTAGGTTTCTTAATGTAGACCTCCTCTTCTATATTCTCATTCAGGAAAGCAAACTTGACATTCATCTGAAACACTTTAAAACTCTTAAACACTGCATATGAAAGAAATATTCTAATAGCCTATATCCTTGCCATTGATGCAAAATTTTCTTCAAAATATATACCCTCAATTTAAGCATATCCTTTACATACTAACCTTGCTTTATTCTTGATCACTTCACCATCTTCATTTAGTTTATTTTTGTATACCCATTTTGATCCTATCACATTTTGATCTTTTGGTCTAGGCACTAATTCTCAAGTATAATTTTTTTTTTAATTTAATTCTTCATCCATTGCTTTAATCTAATGTTCATCATGTGTATCTTCTAAAAAAATTCTAGGCTGAATTTTGGATAACAAAGAGAAATTAAGTTACTTAGATTCACTTACCATCATCCTTATAGTGCATACTCCTTCATTTATGTTCCCAATGATGTCACTATCATTATTATTTCTTTGAACATATTTGGATGGGGTCTTTGTGTTCTTTTGGTCCTTATTTTTATCCTCATTTTATTCTTCAAAATCTTTTTTTCAATGATTTTAATAGTGCACTGGCTCATTGTGCTACATTTTCATCTATTTTGACACTTGCACTTTCAACAATATTCTTGGTTATTTTGTTATAATATTTATAAGTTTTAATTTTATAATAATATCTAAGAAATATACCTCCATCTATTCTAAATTTAAACTTACCCAATTTTTCATTGGTTCTCTTTATGAAGCATCTACAGTTGAAATCTCTAAAATAATCAATTGTAGTTGGTTTATCTTTTCATAGCTCATATGGAATCTTATCACTATTTAATCTCAATAATTATCTATTTTGGATATGAACTACTATTCTTACTACCTCTCTCCATTATTTCTCTGGTCTCTTGGATTCATTTAACATTGTCTTCACCATCTCTTGAACTGTTCTATTTTTTTGCTCAACTACTCCATTTTGCTATGGAGTTTTAGCTTCTGAATAATGTCTCTTTATCCCATAGTCTTCATAATACTCAATAAACTCATCTAACATGAATTATCCTCCTTGATCTAATCTCAAGCACTTAATTTTAAAATTAGTTTTATTTTCAACAAAAGCTTTGAATGCTTTGAAGTGGCTAAAAGATTCTAATTTTTTCTTCAAAAACATCACCCAATTCATACATGTAAATTCATCAATAAGAAACATGAATTATTTATCAACTTGGGTGCTTTGAGTTCTCATAGGTATACATAAATTAGGGTGAATAAGATCTAACATATGAGTGGTTGAGTATTATTTTTCCTTGAATCATCTTTTGACCTCCTTTCCATGCTAACATGGTTCACAAAGTGTGTTGGAGGGCTTTTTAATCTTTAGAAGATCTGTAACTAATTGCTTCTTAATGATGTTGATAAGATTATCAAATTTTATGTGCCTCATTATTCTGTGCCATAACCAACTTTCCTCAACTTAACTCAAATAACATCTTTGACCTTTGATATCTAATAACATATATAAATTGTTACCTATCCTCTGAGCATCTACAATCAACACATCTAAATATTTTCTCTTAATTTCACAACTTTATACATAAAAATTTAGTGTGCATCCCTAATCACATATTTGACTTACACTTAATGGATTATTCTTAATACCTATATAAAAAATATTTTCAGTCTTAGTTGTATCAATATCCAAATTTAATGTACCTTTTTTGGCTATTCTAGTAGTGATATTCTCTCCAAATTTCACTATGCCAACATTAATATTATTTAGAGTTATGAATTTTATCTTGTCTCCTATCATGTGCCTTGAATATCTTCTTTAAAATAACCATGGCGTTTCTTCATTTCTTGTATACAAAGTTGTCTAGACTAACATAGACTTTTTAGATTGTTTCTTCTGCCATGAACTTGTCTAAACTTTTTTCTTGATGAATGGAGCCTTTAAACTTTGGGCCATCTTGATTGATTTAAACACACTTATGCAATGTTAGGGTATGTGTCTAAAATTATTGCACTTATAACATATTATGGCCTCTTCATCAAAGCCTAATAGAGGAGCAAAAGAGTTGTGGCCTTTGCTTCACATGATGTTAATTGAGGCTAAATTTATTGGTTTAAGGTCTAGGGGTCTATAATTTAAAGGGTTCAGGGTTTAGGGCTTATGTCTTAGTGTTTAATGTAAATATTACATTATTTAGGGTTAAATTTAAATGGTACAAGGTAACTCAGGGTTTAAGATATCATAAATAGGGTCCAATCACTAAGGTAATTGAAGAACATTTGAGTTGTTTGTGACACCTATTTATGACTTGATTACCTTCATGTTTGAATTTAGGATAAAAGTAGGGTCAATTATTCCATGTATGTCATCACCAATATTGAGTGAATTAGTAAAATAGGGCAATCAGTCATGTTATTGTTACCAAACTAAGCCCTATGAACTTAATTCTTATTCTAAATGATGTTAATTTGGGCTAAAATGATTGGTTCAAGGTTTAGAGAGTTTATATTTATGGTTTAGAGTTTAGGTATTATGAACTTTAGGGATTAAGGCTTATGGTATATGTTTTAAGGTATATAAGGTACAATCATGATGGTGATTGCTATAAATTTGAGCTCTTTGAATGTATATATGTGAATAAATAATGTGAATTTGGAATCAATTATCCCCCACATCATCACAGATTGAGTTTAAAAAGTTAATTATGGTAATGACTGATGTAATTTTAACCAATTTCATCATTGTGAACCTATTTTTTACTATATATAAAGGATATTAATTGGGGCTAAATTTATCCAAGGGGCCTACTGAGCCTCAATATAAGGAATTTCATCCATATGATATTAATTGGGGATCCAAGTGCTCACCATATTTAAAAATAAGTATTTTTTTCAATTTTATATGCAATTCATTCCAAAGGAGCCATGTGCAAGGAATTAAATTCATATATAATGGAAATTTGGGCTTACTTGGCCCTAATTGCATACCATATTGAACCAATCAAGTATTCAGTTCTAAATGATACAAAATTGGGGCCAATTGAGGCTTGCCCAAGGAATTATGTCAACATAATTTTAATTACAGCCCTAATTGCACACCTTATTCAAATAATTGAGTGCTTTATTGAATTTGATATGAAATCATGACTAAGTGAACCCTCTACAAGGAATTACATCCATATAATTTGTTAATTGATAGAATATTTGGTTCAATATGATCTATAAAATTTCATCTAAACAAACCTTATGTATGAAATTTCTTTCTTCTATTGTCAACAAGGGGCTCTATTGGTCCCAAATACATAACATATTGCATCAACCAAGTATTTAGTTCAGTTAAATTTGCAATTATAACCAGCCAAGGCTCAAGCAAGTAACTAAATACTTCTAATGTCAATTATAACTTTGTTAGCCCCAATTGTAAACTATATCCAACTAATCATGTATTTGGTTTTATCTTATACATAATTGGGGCTAACTGAGCCCTATGAAAGTAATTTGGTCCATATAATGTTCTAGTTGGGTTACATTAGCCCTGATTACACACCATATTAAACCAATTGAGTATTTAGGTTCAATATAATATACAATTGAGTCCACTCAATTCCCAATCAAGGAATTGCATTCATCTAATGTCATTTGAGGCTCTAATTACACCATGTTAAATCAATTGATATTTTTTCAATACTATACACAATTGAGGACAACCAAGTCCTATGTAATTAATTTATTCCACCTAGAGGATTAATTGACGAATTGTTCACCCCATATAATGAGTTATGTCCATCTAATGTCCATTATAAATATTTTCCCCTAATTGCACATCATATTTAACCAATCAAGTATTTTCTTTAGTATAATCTGTAATTAGAGTAATTGGTCCCTGTGTAAGGAATTCCTTTAATATAATGTCAATTAGGGATTTGATAGCACACCATATTAAACTAATTAAATATTTAATTCAATCTAATACACAATCAGTGTTAAATGAGCCTTGAGAAAGGAATTATGTCTATATTATGTTAATTGGGTCTCTAATTGCACACTATATTATAAAAAACTAAGTATTTAGTTTAGTTTGATATGTAATTAGGTCAAAGCAAGCTCCATCCAAGGAAATATGTCCATTTAATGCCAATTAAGATCTATTGCCCTGATTGCACACCATATTGGGATTAAAGGATCAATTAATTGATTCATAGGTTAATACATCTCCAATTATCATTCAATGTTATCAATTATTGACAAAAATGTTAGTCCTAAACAATAATCTTAATATGAAACCAATATTTGCTATTAAGACTACCAGGCCTAATGGCTCTAATTTAGGTTTTAGGATGTTGATAATATGTAACATGATTGCTTTATTAACGTGATCATGTTATTAAATATCATGATTGCATTA
Organism: Torreya grandis; assembly: GCA_037957365.1. Lineage (NCBI taxonomy): Eukaryota > Viridiplantae > Streptophyta > Pinopsida > Cupressales > Taxaceae > Torreya > Torreya grandis. The sequence goes on from JARHVA010001052.1 coordinate 1,113,455, forward strand.
ATAACACAGTTAATAAAATGTTCATGTTATTAATGTGATCATTTAATTTGAATTTGAATTCAATTCCTAAACCTTTTATTTTGGGAATGGCTTGGATTCCTGAGCCAAAGGCTTGGACTATCAATGTATAGCTGAGTTTTGAAAGGTATGAAAATAAACAAAAAATTTAAAATTTGATTGTTAAATATAATAAGAATTTTGATGTGAAAATTCAAAAACTTGATATCATCTTCATGAGAACTCTCTCCTCTTTCCACAAATATGATTTTTATAATTTTTATACTAATTTAAGGTTTCATAAACATACATGCCTATACATGTTCATATACTTTCTCTTTCATTGATCCAAGTGAAAAACAAATTATATGGTGACGTAGTCAGCTTAATTCTACACACATTTAAAAAAATTATTTTTGCATTTTTTTGAGGTAGTTAGGTGTGTCTCACAAATGGCTATCCATTTTTTTATCATTTTTTAGGATCTATTTACTTGTAAAATTCATTAAAAAAATTATTCATTGAAAAAATACAAAAAAATATAGGTGACGTGCTAGAAGATTTTATCTAAATTTTCTCCAAATGGTTTTAAATAATATTAAACTTTTTTCAAAAAATGTTGTGCATCACAGCCATCTATCTACTATGTTTTCTAGAAAAAATAAGAGTTATTATACAAAATTTAGATTTTTGATTAAGTTATACTTAACAATATCTAAAAAAATTTAGTGTTTTGAAAATTAGACTCAAAATTATATATTTCATGTTCTGACACCATCTTTAAATTTGGAGTGTAGATATCTCAAATTATATATAGAACTTCAATTTTTTTAATTTTCAAAAAAATCATGGCCATGGTTAGGCCATTTTTTGTCTCCCAACTTTGTATACTCAATCAGATCTTATTATCGCCCTTGTTCCATTTCATTTCTATATTGTTAACACTAAGCATTAATTGAAAACATGCCTCCACATATTTCATCTAAGGGTTAAACACACATAAAGTATGGATTTTTCACAAGGAAATTGAAAGGAACAAACAATGAATTAGATTAGAAAATACAATATCAAATTGTCATATTCATCTCTATAAAATAAGAATAAAATCACTCCTATTACACAAGCATGAAATCTAAACTATAAATAATGGACAACATTCAATGAGTAGAAGATAGGGTTAATAAAAATAAAGGGATTCTAGTATAATTTTGATAGAGTTTCATTACATGAAAATGTTGACCCCTTCCCATTATAATAGATATATCCATGGAGTAATAAATCAGTCATCATTCAAGTGGTTGGGAAATTTAACCAATTTGAAATCCATTCTATGTTCAAATTCAATTAATTTATAGTTGATTCCAATGTTCTGACAATAAAATTCATGCTAATTATACCTATAGTTAATATATAATGGCTCTAAAGTCCCTAAAATTAATTAAGCTTATTTAGGCATTACACATAAATCTATACTAAATGCATTTGAATTAAATTATGGGGATAATTTTTATTTGAATAGTCTTGGGTATTCCATTTATCCATGCCTTAAAAAGATAAAAGTACTCAATTTGAAATTGATTTGATAAACACACTATCTTTTGTTTGATTTTAAGGCCTTGTACATAAATTCACCACTTTAATAGTTTTGAATTTTATTATTTATGAGATTTTAGTTGGTGAGAAACCAACTACAACACATCCACGCATTCAGATTTGACATACAGTCCTTTTATAGGTTTTAACGACTTTTTGATGGTTAGATGTACTATCAAATTTAGTTTTTGGGTTTCCCAATGACTTGGCAATATATATATTCCACTTGGGTCCTATTTCTTCCACTTGGTGAGATTACATTTTTTCATATAGGTATTGGTTCTAGGCCATGTGGCCTTCACTCTACATTTCTTAATCATACCATGCATTCACTAGTCATTTCTCTATCCTTTTATTTGTTTCTTAGGATCTGCCTTAAGGCCACATGACCACCATTTGGCCCTTGATCTTCATATTCCTCACCCTTAGGCTATATTTTATACTTCCATCCCCTTTCTCATGTGATTAACCTCAAATCTTCCTTGAGTTATGCATTTTGATTTCATCCTCCCTACTATCAATCTTTGCCATGTACCCTTCAACCATGCCTTTGGGGATATATAGACATTTGACTACCTCTAGTATCCTCCATCGATCTAGGCTTCCATATGGTCACCATGTGTCTCCCAACTAGGTATTTAGGCCCATAGGGACTATATTATTATCCCACTAACCTCTAGATTCTTGGGCTTTTGGATGGTTTCCACATTGTAGCCATTTAGGACTTGAGGCCACAAGGTATTTTTAGATGTTTCATTGACCCCCTGCTAGGCCAAATCACTGAGATCATGCCATGTGGCACAATCTTAGGGATTTAAGGGGTTAAAATATTTTTTATATGAATGTGACCAATTGATTTTATAAATTGAATGGCCCAAGATTTTATAGACTTCAATGAAAGGAGAGCACAAAGTAAAACAAACAAGTTTAGTTGAATTAGTCAAAGACAAGGCTCAAATTTAGATTATTTTTGAACTTAAACATTTATAAATTGATAGTCAATGAAAATAATCAATTTTTAAGGGTCAACAGTCATTTAAAATAGATACCTAACTATCATCATACAAAACCCCACATATTACAAAAATAGACACTATAACAAGGCCTTTCAAAATTAGTCTATAGACTTAGATCAAAAGAGGAAAATTGAATAAAGGAGCTCAAATATTTCATTTAAACAACCCAAAGTCTAAAAATAATTCATTTCAAAGACTTGAATATTTATAATCAAACCTAAAATTTAAATAATGGATAATCCTTTATAATGCAACATCATAACTATTTAGCTAATTAACATCGATATCAATATTTACGCAAACTTGTAAGTTTGATTTTGATGCTCTTAGATGAAACTATAGAATGAATTGATCAAAATTCAAAGACATTAGAAATAAGCATGAATAGTCATCTGCAACATATCATCTATCAAATTTCTATAACTCTCCAAAATAATATCAAACCCAAGAGTGAAATAGGTTCCATGATTTCATAAGATGGAATTAGGTCATGTTGGTGAAGGTAAAAACACTATGTATCTATTTATCACCCATATAATTATTCATTTATATATTCTTAACCCTAATGTACCCTTGTACCAAATCAAATAAAGGGTTAAATACCTAAAAATATCTCAAGTTTATACCATGCTAATTTAAGATAATAATGAGAGTGTCAATAATGACAATGATCCACATAGTAAAGAACTAAATATCATAGAAGATGAATCTGATTATGCAAATAATGAAACACATGGCCATAATTTAATAGACCAAGTTGACCAAGAACAAGTTAAACTTATTGAATTATTTTTAGAGTGAATTTTTTCAACTCCTAAAGATCTCCACAAGATCCTAAATACTATATTAGAAACTCAAAAATAAAAAGGTGTTAGCAAACAACCATTTCTCTATATTGATACAAATGTTGGGGCTACTAGGTATTCCTATAACACATCCCTTCCAATTTCCCTCCCCTTTAGCACAACCTTAGTTACTACATCTATTGAGGGCATGTGATATGTTTTCAAACCATTATTTCTTGAAAGTCAATCAACTATTTACACATTGTACATGGGACCAATAAACACTTCAACCTAGTTACCTATTTCAATGGCTACATAAACATGTGTGATGTTTTCATCCACTTTGGTGGCTTCTCAAATCTTCAATATAAATCCTAATGGGTCTACATTGAAAAATCCTAAAAAATTTGGAAGCTAAGGTTACCAACACTAGACAAAATTATTTAACATCAAATCATGTTAGTAATCACAAAATGTATTACATAATCCTCTAAAACTTGATATATCTTTGTACCGTTTACCATCTAGTTTTTTTCAATCTAATTTCACATTTTATGATGGTATGGGTGATCTTAAATAACATATTTGATCTTTCTATGCAGTTTACCTTGATTATGCTTCAAATGATAAATTTTTGACCAAATTATTTCTAAGGAGCCTATAGGTCTATGATTTTAGATGGTTCTATGTATTAGCAATCCAATGAATCAAAGCATTTAAACCCTTAGAAAATCATTTTAGTACATTTCTCTATTAACATAAGTGAAAATATGTCATATTCATAATTTCAAATATCAAACAAGGAATCAATCAACCCATCATTGAATGTGTTTTGAGATACAAAATAATGTTAGGCAAGATGACAAATCCAATGGAAGATAAAGAGTTTCATGACATATTTAAGAATTTTTTTATTCCCCATTATATGAGTCATTGATTTTAATAAGTTTAAATATTTTGATGACTTATGTCATATTGTTTGAGATCAAGAAATGAAAACTATTTCCTTAAACAAGCTTAATTATGTAGTAACCACAATGACTACATCTTGTATTAAGTTTTATATCAAACCTAGCTACAAGATAAAACCTACATAAATTAAAATGGAAACAACAAAAAATGTTAATGCAGTGTCATAGAAACTTAATTGGTTCATATTATATAATGCGCATAAGAGAATTTACATAATTACCTAAGTCTTTAGCTTCAATACTTAAGAAGCTTGTGGAGTGTCATCTCATATCTCTCCCTCCTCCCATAAAGGTTAATATAAGTTGACCTTTACCAAAAGGATATGATACTAATGAATATCATGACTATCACCAATTCCCTTAGTATAATAAAAATATGTGGTATACCTTAAAACATAATATCTAATATATTATTAATAACCAACATATTACCTTTGTTGATCCTCCAGAGGATTCAGGTTCACAACTTGGTGACCATCAAAACCAAAATATATTTAAGAATCATTTATAAGATTGCTCTAAGAAATATTCAAAAGTGCAAATGGAATATAACTCACATCCTCCTTTGTCACATTATGAGCACCCATATGATAGGATTATTGACACATACATGCATAATACCTCATATGGTTTAGAAACCATCTATTTTATTTGATAATAGTGAAATTATAGATGAATCTTATCTTCATTGATTATTCATTTGATCATACATTGATAATAAATATGTACATACTATGATGATTGATAATGGTTGTAGTGAGAATGTATGTACTATGATATTACTTACACATTTGGTATATACACATGATGATTTATACGCTTCAACCAAAATGGTTAGAGTATTTTATGGGACATAAAAACACATTCTTGGTGAGAATAACTTACATTTACAAGTTGGTCCAACATATGTGGTTACTACCTTTTCAACTATTCCATACCTAAGAGTCTTTGATATGTTATTGGGATGACCTTGGATACATAATATCTGAGCAATACCTTCCATAGTTTGTGGGTATATTAAATGCATTCATACCAATAGGGTAGTCAAAATTTCTAGAATTCAATATGAACATCCCCCTGAGCAAGAGAAGTTTACTCCTAAATATATAATTATACAACCTACTAAGTTTAACCATATATGAAAAGGTAAGCAATAGGAAATCCCCTTTCATAAGTGGCCCATACATGAAAGACTATTACCCCAGAGATACATAATAGATTCCATAAAATCCTCATCTACACCTACATGGTCCACCCATTTGCTAAAGGAAAATAAACATGTTTCAATTATAGTTTCACCAAATAAACCAAAGATAAATAAAAAAATAGTTTTTATGAATATCTACTATTTATATTACCTCTTCATGACATTAGAGATATATGAAACATATGCATAGTACCACATATTCTATAGTGTCATATATGACATTTATACATGTTACTTAATAGTATCACTAGTTTGATGTACCATATTCCAAGCTTTCAGATACATGTGAGCATCCCTTAGATGGGATCAAAGGTTAGACATTTTTTCTTTCCAAATATTCTAAAAATACAAAAAAACCAATTATTCAATAAAATACAAAAATATTCAAATAAAATAAAAAATACAAAAGTATTCAGCATTCACATGTTTACTAGCTCATTGGCATATATGTTTTTTACATTATGTTAGTATAGATTATATCATTTTGATACAAATATGTGTCATGTATACTTAAGTGTGATATAGGCATACCCTGATTCCTAGACTTATGATACTTTCACATATAGACATTGGATCTTTTATTTACATGTGTGATATACCATAGTGGGGGCATCTTCTTCTTTGACCATGATTGATACATCTTATATTACTTAATGATCATTTATAAATTATCATGTTGAGCTTATATACTAATTCTTACGCATGCTTACATCTTTCACAATGTACTTGATATGCTATGTTATGTGAGAATTTTGCTAACACACATATATATAGGGACTAGTATGATATACTTATATTGGTTGTTTATAATTCATTTATTCACATTGTCACTTCCTTGAGTTTCTTTTTCTTGCTTTTGATTGTCTTGCTTGTGGAATATTTGAATGTGTTCCTTGCTTGTTGGCCTATGTGCCATGTATGTCACTTTTTATTTGGATATTTTAATGGCATTCCTTTGACCATGCAGTATTTGAATATACCCATTATTTATGTTCTCTTTAGACACATTTTGTGTGACACTAAGTGATATTGTGTGTGTGATTGATTATTTGCTGAACTTATACTATTACTTTCTAGATGTTTCCATGATTATATCATGCATCTTAGGTATTTTTATGATTACATGTTTTAAGTTTTATTGATATATATAATTAGACATGCTAATCATATATTTTACATGATTCATACAAAGATTATATAGTTATTTTATCCTTTTGATTTAAGTCAACTACTAGATACGATTTCTCTCACCTCAAAATGGGCAGCATATTAGTGGGGGAATGTCATAGAGATATAAAATCCACACATATATCAAAGATAATAATTTATATAATTTCATTACAATTTACATGATTTAGATATAAACTTAGGTTATAATCCTATACGTTGTACCAATTTTTATAGATTTGGGACAGAGTTTCTCAAATTTATGATAGTTATTATACCTATTTATAAAATATAGGATAAATTATTCTAGATACTTCATCTGAGACCTATTATAGGTGCATATGCCATGCAAGTGCATCAAAATATTCAAATAAAATTCAAACTTATTATAAATTATTTACCCATAAGCATCGATACTCTACTAAGAAACACCATTTTCTCTAGGAAGTATCATTTTGAAAATTTTATGGCTACATCAATTCACAACCTTTAGTAGTGTGGTTGATATTAAAAACACTCAATGGCCTACCACTACTTCCATTTTGTAGGTTAGATTGGTTATACCACTTAAATTTTACTTTATTGTACTATCACTTGAGTTATGTGATTGATATGTAATGATTTCAATAGTCATGTTAAAAATCACCCTTGCACCAGATTGGAGGAACAATTAACTTCCAATATCCCTATTAACATCTCTAAAGTTTAGCTTTAAATCAATCTTCACTCTAATACTTTATAAAGAAGCATATTTACCAATTCAAATTATTAAGAGGCAACATGGTTACATCGACATAAGGTGTACTCCTTATTTTATCTTTTTATTTTTAATCATTTCAATTATGTCAAATTTAAGATTATATAAACTGATTTATATTGTAACATGCTCTTGGTTATAATTGGTACACCAACAAAACACTCAAAGTCATCTCAATCATAGACAACGTGGCTCATACACATCTAGGTATGTATTTATTTTATTTAACCTAATAATTTCATCTTTATGCATTAATATATTAAAGGGGAGGCAACTATGGATAATAAAATATAATTTATATAACATCTCAGGCTTGTATACTTGATAAATACCTATAAAGGATATACTCTTTAGTTCTAGACCTTTCTACTATTTAAAGTCATGTATTCAACATCTCATTGTGCCTAACTACTTATCTTATGGTCTGATGATCTGGGCAACAATTCAACTGACAATTTGGGTGACGGTTTCACCCCAATTGATGATGAAACTTCTAAGAGCCATAACTTTTGCACCATAGTTCTAATTGACTCACCATTTGAACTGTTGGAAAGTTAAAAATGAGAATAACATGGTGAGATGGCATGGACATTTGATCAATGGATTTTTACCCTAAAAAACTCAATAGAAGTGCCCCAAATTTTAGTTTTAGTAGTGCAGTCTAAAAATAGTAATTCCTCAAATTTTATATTGTTTTAAATCATGGAACTTGAACCACTTAATCTCCCTTGATATTGGTGACCTTCCACATCCTCCCCCTCTTTTCAAAATATGTATAAATAAAGATGTAACCCAAAATGGAAATCAAACATCTCTTTCTAGAGATAAACATATAGTTGTATTGCAATCTTGAGTAATAAAATATCTCTTCTCAGTAAATTCATTGTTACTATGTTATTTTTGTGTTCTTAAAATATTTGTCAACCAAAACTTATAAGTTTTGGATTAGTGGTATCAAAGCGGTTTGTATTGAGAGTGTATGATCCTGAGGATGAGGTCAGGCTATAAGAGGCTTGGGTGGAAAATAATAGAGCTTCTAAACTATCCACCTATTCACTCCAAATTACTTAAAATGGTGAGCAAAATTGATACATCTGATCCTTTCAAGGAAATGGTGAATGAAGCCCTTCAACAACAATAAGCATAGACGCTACAACAATTTTCCCAAATTCTCCAAAAACTCTCAATGGGAAATTTGGCTCCTCATCTACACTTCCTAGATCCTCATCCATGGAATGTCCTTTCAGTGCCTCAACACCCTTCAAGGTTTAGGTAAATTTTTATATTCCTACATTTGAAGGAAAAATCAATGCTGATGTAGTAGAAAATTAGTTGGATCAATTATCTTCCTACTTCTCTGTAAATAAATTCACCAATGGAAAAAAGATCAGTTTTACTCTTTTGAAAGCATCATTACCCATGAAAAATTGGTGGGAAGTGTACAAAAAGAGGTTCAGTATAGATGGCATTGGCCTTTAGGTGGAACCTACCTAGGATGCTTTCATGGAAGCAGTAAAGGAAGAATACTATCCCATTAGAGTATATGATGATCTATACATACAATGGTAATAACTTTGCCAAGGTAAGGACCAATATGTTCAAGATTACATAGACATTTTTCATTCTTTGTCTTCAAGATTGGGTATCCAAGAAAGTGATAAATATAAGACTCTCAAATATCATGGTGGACTACTATGGTACATACGGGGGTAAATGGAACTCTTCAATTTGGAAACCCTTGGTGAGGTATACAAGTTCATAGTGAAGATTGAGTAGAAGCATGGTATAAAGAATATAAAGAGTCAGGCCTCAAAATGGAAAAGTGACAAGAAAGGTCAAACATGAGGCCAAAATTGGAATCAAAAGGAGTTTCAAGATAAGAAACCCCAGAAGGGGAAAGCTAGAAAATGGTGTGATTACCATAAAAAATAGAACTCACTCCAAAGAGAAATGTTGAGCCATCAAGTCACTACTTTATGAGTCACAATACTAAAAATCTACTACTCTATCTCATACACAACCTAAAGTCAAAGAGGATGAAAAAGAGATTGTAGATTCTAAGCCCAACACCATCGTTGCTTCATCACAGACTTGTGAGGAAAGGCTAGATGACAAGAAAAGATTATTCCACTCCAAATTGTGGGTAAAAGGTAAGCCTCTACATTTTATTCTTGATATTAGGAGTCAAAAGAATTTAATCTCTACTAAAGTTGTTAAAAGTCTAAATCTATCCCTGAATCCTCACCCAAAGCCACAGAGTATTGGATGGTTGAGCCCAAGGAGATACCTTTGTGTCACCCATGAGTGTCTTATTTCATATGTAATCAAACCTTTCCAAGATGAAGTCTTATGTGATGTGGTCAATCTAGATGTTTGTGATGTACTCCTTGGTTAGCTATTCATGTATGATTGACATGGCATCTATGAATCAAAAATGTGAAGAATCACCCTCACTCTTGGAACATGGAGCTATAGGGTACTAGAGGTACCACCTCCCACATCTGTCTCTCTGATCACTGCCAAGCAATGTAAGAGATTGGTGGTAAAGACAAAGTAATTTGTTCTCATGGTGGTCAAACCATAGAAATCCAAGAAGGCCAATGTTGTACTTTTAACTACATAATCAACATAGTAATAGAATTAGATGGGAGAAATCACAGGAGAATATGATGACTTATTCAAGTCACCCACAGGTGTTCTAGTGCATTTCCAGGTAAAACATTCTATTGATTTGATCCTAGGATCACCTTTGCCTAATATTCATGTGTATCATAGATCAATTATGGAAAATGATGAGATAAAAATACAGATTCAATAATTGATGTAAAAGGGTCACATCAGGCCAAGCTCTTCACCCTGTGGCAGCCCAATTATCATATCACCAATGAAAGATGGAACATTGAGACTTTGCATTGACTATCAATCCCTAAATAAAATCACTGTGATGAATTGATACCCTCCCCTAGGATTGATGACTTACTGGAACAACTTCATGGTGTGAAGTTATTCATCAAAATTTATCTCAAATCTAGCTATCACCAAATTCCCATCAATCCCACCGATGTCTGGAAGACTACATTCAAATATAAGGAGGGGCTCTTTGAATGGTTGGCTATGCTTTTTGGCTTAACGAACACACCTACAACCTTCATGAAGATGATGGATGACATCCTGTGACCCTTCACCAAGTCATTTGTGGTTGTCTATCTAGATGACATACTCATCTACAATAGAACATGGGAGGAACATTTTCAACATGTTCGTAAGGTGATTCAAACTCTTCAAGAGTATAAGTTATATGAAAATCTTGATAAATACACATTCCAGATGACAACAATTTAGTAACTTAGGTACATTATGAATGAGGAAGGGGTCCATGTTGATCTAGAAAATATTTAGGGGATTTGAAAATGGCCTACACTAAGGATCCTCACATAACTTCACAACTTCTTGGGTCTTACAAATTTCTATCATAGGTTTGTTCTTGGATTTTTGCATGTTGCTTGGTCACTAACCCAAGTGATTAAAGGAAGAGATAAAGCTACATTTGAGAATTTTAATAATAGACTTTGCTTAGCCCCTATTCTTGCCTTGCTAGATTTGAATCAACCTTCTGAGTTGATGACAAATGCATCTAAATATTCCATGGGAGCTATCATCATGCAACATGGCCATCCTATTGTAAATCATAGTGAAACTTTCACTGATACAGTCAAGAAATATCTGACATATGATAAGGAGCTCTATGCCATTGTGCAAGCCTACAAATAATGAAAATAAAACATCTTGGGGAAAGAGACGGTCATCCATACTGACCATAGACCATTGGAATTCATCCAAACACAGAGAAAACTATGAAATAAGAGGCACCAAAAGTGGGCCACATATCTTCAATAATTCCATCTAATAATCAAACACAAAAAGGGGAGCTCAAATATAATTGTAGATTGTCTGAGCCACCCACCAATTATTGCAATCACAATAGTTCTTGACCTATGCAGACATGAGACTACCACTTGGGGTGCTCTATATGAAGGAAATCCTACCTTTGCTAATACATATCAGGTGCTTCAAAAAGGTAAACATGTTTCTAATTTCTATTTGTAAGATAAATTCCTCTATCATATGAGGCACATCTATGTTCGAACTATAGAGCAAAAAAAGATGATATGGGAAGCACATTTTAGTAGGACAACTAGATACTTTGGTGTAGAAAAGACATTGACAGTTCTTTAAAAACACTTTTACTGGCCCCATATGTGAAAGGATGTGAAAAGGTATCTCAAATCTTGTACCCCATGTGTGATAGCCAAGCCAACAAATAAGAAGCAAGGATTGTACATGCCATTGCTAGAACCAACCAGGCCTTGGAAATCTATCTCAATAAAATTTCTCTTAGGTTTTCCCACTTCAAAACATGGCAAGGACTATATTTTTATTGTAGTTGATCATTTTTAAAAAATGGCTATCATGATTATTTGTAAGAAAAATATATCTACTAAAGAAACTACTCGACTATATTTTAGTCATGCATGGCTCCATTTTGGTCTCCCCAAGTTCAATGTCTCAGATCAAGACAACGAGTTCTTGAGCATCTTCTAGTCCACTCTATGGAAGATGATGGATACCAAGCTGATGAATTCTACAACCTTCTATCTAAAGACTAATGGTCAGATAGAGGTGGTAAATCACTTAATTGTTCACATGATTCAGATGTATCACTCCAAACATCCATGCACATGGGATGAAGGGCTTATTTTCATACAACATGGATAAAATTGGGCCCTACACAACTTGACCAAGCATAGTCCATTCCATGTATGCTTTAGGTTCCAACCCATGGCAACAATTGATATAGCCATTCCATTCTCCACCATGGAATACACACCTCATGGAAGATCTGAGGCAAAAAAAAAAACAAAGTTCATTGAACAAATGAAACACATCCAACAACAAGTTCATGACATATTGGAGAAGATGAATCAAAATTATAAGCAACACCATGACAAACATAGGATTTCACACCATTTTCCTATAGGTGACAAGGTTTGGTTGCAGCTTCATAAGGAACAACTTATAAGCCCACACAAAAAAATTTAGTCTTTATGATATCGTCCCTACACCATCACCATAAAATTTGGAGAAAATGATTTTGAGTTAAACCTACTAGCCTACCTTGGTTTGCATCCAATATTTAATGTGGAGCTCCTCAAACCATATCAACCACCTCTGTTGGACACTTCAGTAATAGCAAAACAACTAGACATTGATGAGATTGATCTACAAAGTTTTGCTCCAGTGGAGAAGGATCAGATTGTGGACACCTAGATGAAGACACCAAGAGGATGCTTTATTCTACTTTATCAAGTGGTCAAAAGGGGCCAACTTAGCCACCAAGGTGAGTGGCTCATAGAGAATCAAATCAAGACACAACTACCACACATGATGAGTAAAATTGATGCAATGGGGATCATTTCTTCTCAAGGAGGGAGAAATGATCTTGGAAACAATTCAAGGGATAATTTGGGTGACGGTTCCACCCCAATTGATGATGGAACTTTCTAAGAGCCATAACTTTTGCACCATAGATCCAATTAACTCGTCATTTAAACTGTTAGAAATCTAAGAATGAGGAGAACATGGTGAGATGTAATGGATCTCTGATAAATAGATTTTAACCCATAAAAACCAAATAGAAGTGCCCTAAATTTCAATTTTAGTAATGTAGTCTAAAAATAGTAAGTTTTTAAAAATAGTAATTCCTCAAATTCTGTATTGTTTTAAATCATGGAAGTCAAACCACTTAATCTCCCTCAAGATTAGTGATCTTCCAAATCCTCCCCATCCTTCAAAAATGTGTATAAATGAATATTTAACCCAAAATGGAAATCAAACATCTCTTCACAGAGATAAGCATATAGTTGTATTATGATCTTGAGTAATAAAACATCTCTTCTCAGAGAATTCATTGTTACTATGTTATTTTTGTGTTCTTTAAATATTTATTAACCAAAACTTCTAAGTGTTGGATCATCTGACCCAATAATTTATGATGACTCTAATCTTATACATTATAAAAAATATATTAAAATCTTATATATATATCCTTCACTATCAATTTTAGATCCTTAACAACTTCCTAATCCTATTAGACACTTGTGATCTACATAGGGATGCTTGCATCGATGCAAGTTTCCAAATTTTTAATAAGTGTTAATTCCTCAAAATTAATCTAATTTGAAAATATTTTTAATCCTATGGGTTAGCCCATTTGTCTTATTTAACCCTATCGTGAGATATTTTCAAAAGGTGTGGTATAAATAAAATGTAAGCCTACTTATTATTCATCTAGAAAAATACCAAGCAAACACCTATTCAAACTCAACCAATCATTCACACAACTAAGTTATAGTATCCTATTATTCCCTATTTTCATATTAATTATAGTCATATCATAGGTTTGAAGCACTCAAAGATTAACCCATGAGTAGTTTATTTCAAATTACAAGTTAGATCATTGCATGCCTTTAGATATAGTAAAATTCACCCTTTTACACACACACAAACTAACACCTTGGGGAGAACTACATAATTATAAGGCCCTCCCTGGAGTATTGGATATGTAGGTAATGCTCATTAATAAAGGGGTCCTTAATGTTCACTAGAAATTATGAGCCCACTAACCCATTTTTGGTATGGTACAAAGATCTAAGAGAAGAACTAGGGTTTAAACCATACATGATTCTCAATATGGTGCACATGTGAATAAAATATTTTAAGAGAAAGGTGAAATAAAACCCAAAAAACTCTAGGTAGTCACTATTTAACATAGTGAATATTTCACACATGAAATTTGCATCAAGATCAAGATAGAAGCATCAACACAAGTTTCAACAGGGTGATGCAAGTGTCCAGGCCTATAAAAATAATATTTATAAAATATAACAACTCAATCCTAATCTTGACCCTACTTATTTCCACCTATGTAGTTCTTAGATATGTTTGTGAATTTGAAGATAAGTTAATTATTATCTCTTATTCATGTTTATGTAGTCAAACTATTTTTTTTAATGTGTTTTCTATATTTATCATAACTCAACACTTTAATTTAGAATATTCATTTATCTAAATTTTTAATTAATTAACTTACTCTAGAGTAGTTTTATTCATCCTTATGTAAATATTATTCTACCCCCTTAACCCTCCATTCAAACCTTTCAAAAGTGGGTTAAACAAGAGGGAGAAAACCCACATACTCAATCTAACACCCTAATTAGTTGGTTCAAATTGGTGGGGGAAAACCACTAGATTATGTGGAAAGAATGTTTGTGCCAACCTAACTGAAATCCCTATATAATTAGGATGGGTTAGAGTGGACAAACCCACTAAATTATATGTAAATAGGGTTGTCATAAACCCAACCCAAGTCTAGGATGTTTTCGTTGAGAACTCATGTTATGGTTACCCATATATAGGGGGTTAGCGGCACCCACCCATACTATAGGGTGAGTGGATTTGAGCCACCCTGATAGTCAGGTTTGATTTAGATTTGGATCACTCATCCCCTCTATTAGAAGAGGGACAAACCCAACCCCATTATATAAAGGTTAGGTTCCATGGAGGTTGGGTTGGAAGAAAGTTAATTACAAGTTGTAGGGAAGTTGATTTTCAGGGAGGTTGGGTTGGAAGATGATTAATTATAGGTTACATGGAGGTTGGATTATAGGGAGGTTGCATTGGGATACTACCAACCCAAGGTAACCCACTGCATAGTTGCCATCCAAATCCAACCCCATTATATAGCCAACCTAACCCAACCATAATATATAGTTAAGTTACTCTCAAGCAACCCATCCATAGACTCCCTACCTATATATGTGGTTGGGTAAAAATTCCCTTGCATCCCTCTCTATCAAGGGTTGGGAACTACCCTCCCCATTTAATAGAGATATCAAGTGCTTAATAATCATATCATGTGCATAATCAATCTACAATAATCATATCATTCACAACCAATCCATCCAATCTATATAATTAATCTATCTATTCAATCCATCTATATAATCTGTATTATCAAAACATCTAATCTAATTCTTTTATACTTTATACAATCAATTCATATATTAGTTATATATCATTCTTATATACTATATATAACCAATCCATATAATCTCTTATTTATATTAAACAAAGTATGTACATAATCAATTTATCCAATCTATTCATATCAATTCATTCTTTCTATTTTGTTCAATCCAAGTATTCCATCTTAGTCATGGTATCTTATCTACATCAGATACATCTAATTGAGGGAGTACCATTCATTTTATGTATATAGTCTATAGACAAAAAATACCACTTCTTATATTTAGTAGTCCTTATTCAATAAAGTAACCACTCATATCACATCTATAATTGGGGAAGCCACCAATCATGCTGAGGAAGAAACTACTCATATTATGTTTATAATCAGGAAACCATAATTTATATTATGTCTATAATCTATATGCCATTCATATTTACATAAATAATACATATACCATTCATAATACATCCATAATATAATCCACAACCTAATACCACATCTATAATTTATATACCATCCATACTATGTCCACAATATAATATTTTAATCAGGGCAACACACCTCCCACCTCTTCTTAAACTCTTCTCTAGTTTAGGGTACTAAGTCCTATAGTATGTCCCTTATGAGTGACAAACATCACTATTATGTACTATATATACTCCAAACCACTAAGATAATATCATTATTGCATACTATATATACTCCAAACTAATAACAGAATAGAGTACACACATTATTGTGGTTATGTTCATTTGATATTATTGTAATTTAATAGAATTATTTATATAAAGTGTTAATTCTGATGTTTCTATATATTTTTGGTTTTAAATAATTTATCATAGGATGTTCTCCTAAATACAGATCAAAACATTCCTAGAAAATATTATCTAGAAAACTCTTTTACACATACCATACACTATGAAAACATAAAATCTATGAGCATAAAAATAGCACAACTCCATGGAAAGATTTGAAGTGGTTTTATGCCCTCATACCATGACAAAAAATAACATACATAATAATTGTATTACATACCATCACATTGAAAAATAAGAAAACAACTATTTTGTAGGAATATGAATAAGTAATATATATGTATATATGTATCATTTCAAATTAAAGCTTTCCTATATGTATAGTTTAATGCTGTGAGTATGGGGTAATGAACTTGGCTTATAGGTTAAAATTGACTATAAATTTTATATTTTATACATAATTTTTTTTAGGGTGGTCTCTCTCATTTATTCCCAGCACTAAAGAAGCTATTGTGTGAATTGACAGGCATAAATTTAATTAGGCTGAAGGTATGTAAATTGGTAAGAAATCACCAAAGATTAGTCTATGGATATTTTGATACCATTTTTAGTATTTAGTTCATATTCAGTATAATAAATACATTTTTTGAGGTTGAATCTCAGAAGACAACTGATCTATTTTTAATGAATTTAAATTAGTTGATATCATGAAAGAGTGTATACTAGAAAGAAATGCACCAAAGATTCATGTGTGGATCTTTTGATTCCAATTTTGTCTTTGAATTTGTATTCAACATAATTAATACACTTTTTGAATTTAAATATCAGAAGATAGCTAATCTATTTTGAATGAATTTACATTGGTTGATATCATGAAATAAAATATTGATAGAAGCATAGTGTATGTTTTTGCATCTGGAGGAAGCCTTTCTCTCATTATTTAAAACATAATTTGGGCCCAATTAATCAATAAGGTAGATGAAGTTTTCAATATTGGCCCTAAATTTTGCCTTTCCATCAAATCAAATGTCTGCATAGCTTTATTTGTCTCTCAGCTACCTATAATTTCTTTGATTGAAATCTCAATGGTCTCTATTTTTAACATGGATCTATTCTCACAAATCTCATCCTATAATTCACACATACTCATCAACATATTTATTATGCCCAAGATACACATCATCATGTTATAAGTCAAAGAATTATATGAAAACCCTACCTACTGCCTTGTCCATCGAATGAATCTGAAATCAGTTTTCTTGGTACTAGAAAATCTATTCAATACATGATAAACTAATGGATGAGAAAGATTAAGCTCACATTAATCAAGACACACTTCCATGCTCTGATCAGATGAAAACTGTTCCTCAACCACTTTATAGACTCTCAACTTTTCCAAAATCAACAAGTTTGCTAGAATGCCCATAAACTTCTTGATTGATTATATGTTCCTAATAAATAATTTCAACACCCTTGTCTTCTCCACTCTCACCATTTCTCTTGTGTCTCTACAACATCAACATATCTGTCACATGTACTAGTTCAGTGAAAGCACTTCTAGACGAATAATCTCTATGAAGTAACTCTAAATCAGGGCTCAAACTCCAAATATCTCTAGAAGCTACTTTTATATGGGTTGTCTCAAAATCAAGTCTTAACTCTAAATTAGCATTATTTTTTTCCAATAATTATTGTGATTCTATGTAGGGGACATTTGACAAAAGATGTGTAGCTAGAACATGAGCACAATCGAAACAAAAATGAGAATAATTAGTATAAGGACTAGATAGGGGAAAAGTAGTGTCAAAGGATTGCTAATTTTCTTCCCACAACCTCCTCTATATGTAAGGTGGTATCCCTTAAAACAGTTGACATGATAACCAAGCTCAAAATGAGGGCCAATGAAATTAGAATCTAATCAATCTACAAAAAGATATGATAAACCAAATGTGATCTCACTTGAGAAAAATTAGTGCAAAGGGCATTAATATTAGTTATCTTTAATCAAAAATTGGTACTGGAAAATACTCATAACTTCTTTGATCAAATACAGTCACACATAATCTAAATCGCTAAGACACATATGTATACTATCAAATTCTAGTTTATCAAATGTCAAATTAAAGTCTGTCCAAACATAGCCTCTCTCCACTACAAAACTAATGATTTCTTTATGCACCTATCAGATGTTGAACAAATGATTTATTTATGCACCTATCATATTTTGAACAAAGGAAGAATTATACATTTTCCATTTATATCGTTAAGGAGATTTTTATTCAACATCTTCATTTATTTTAAACACTAAAATTCCAATGCTATCCTAAATATTGAGGAAGCAACCATTTTTAATTGCATACTCTATATTGAATGAAATAAAAGAAACACTACAATATAAATTTTGAAGCCAAATTTGCAAATCTAACAAAACTAGAAGTTAACAAAGTAGATTTTGTCAAAAATTCAATGTAAGATGTAATTAAGCACATGTTCTGACTACAACTTCTTCTATGTATTTGGATAAAACAATGCATGAATTATCTCTCGATGATTCTCAGTCTCCACTAGCTAAATAAATTGAAGGCACAACTATGTTTTAGGAATCATTAGCACATAAGTCTTTAGAATTGGAGCATGAAGTATTACTATTACAATATAATAATGTAGATTTAGACATCTACTTTTACAATTTACACTATCTCATTAATAACACTTACCTTGAATTGGTCACTCAAGTACTGGGTGACCAAGTCATGTCAGAGGACAAGTAATTCTCAACCTTCTTATCCTAGCTAACAAAAGACTTGATTGCTACATAAATGTTGTAATCCACTCAAAGTTGGGAGAAGAACATACAATTATAAACATATATAATTGGTGAGCTCTTAAATGGATACATGCAATTTTTGGATATGACTGTGGTTTATTTAAGCACATTACGTAAGGAATGTTGAATTAGAAGCAACAACTCACCAATTCATTGTCAGAAGCCAAACTAGAATTTGTCAAAGTAAACAAATAAAAATCTATAATGGAATATAATTTGGATACCTCTACATTAATGGACAGTGCACACATGTAATTAATTAAATCACTAGACAGTACATCATGCAAAAGATCTAGTCTTGGTAAAATAAAAATCTACATATCTCATTTATTGGAATTCAAACAGAGAGACATGTAGATTGGTTGGAGGATCTCTCCTAGAACGTCCAGGTCAAGGTATCAAATTTCAAGGAACTTATCACCATCTCAAAAGATGAATATATTCAAAATATGATGGTAATTCAAGTCCTATTGTGCACATTACTCACTATGGTGTGGGCAGTGCTTACCAACTAGAAAATGTTAAAGGAAAATGTTTATACACTTCATTAGGATGGCATTAAGAATTATGAGTGGGGCCAAGTTGATTAAAAATACACAAAACATGGCCACCTAATTAAGCTAGTCTACTGAAAACCTACAAGGGTAGTATACTAGTACACAACTTAGTTGAAACCCTGAAATATTGGTTAGGTAGTGTGAAAAAGGTAAAAACCAGTAAATGACACTTGGAACAATAACTAAAACTCTTAATTTTGGTTTAGTTATTTAGTTTATTCAATGTTTTAAAGTTTCATCTCTAGATACCTTTGTTTTGACTTTATTTCAAGATGAGTTAACTATTTAATTCTCATAAATTATTGGGAGTAGAATAGGCTACTAAAATGACAAAGTGTAATTAATGAACACATGTGTGACTTGCATTATCTTATCACTTGTATATATTTTTTGTATATACTCAGCTCTTATAAACATACCAATAGACTTTAGAATATGAAGAGTCTTTCCTATGGATGTAGCAAAAGTATTGAATATGAAGCGACAATGCTCTATAAACTATATACATAATATTCAAAATGGTTTTAATGTAATAGAAATTAATATATAGTTCTATAGTCATTTTACTTACTTATATTTTGTGGTTTTTCTATATGAAGTTATGTTCTATTTTATAGATATGTTAACCGTATAGATATTATCAAATTTTTATCAAATAATCCTATGTTTTATGCTCCTTTATTCCTATTTTGTTAAATTATGAAAAAATTAAATCTTTTAGTTAGTCTGCTATCTTATTTTGTCATCTATCAAACTAGCTATCCATGTATTAGCATGTTATGATGGGTTTTATAAGAACCTATGCTAACAAAATCACATTCACCTCTAGGGGTACTCCTATACACTATCTAAAATGACTCATTCCTATACTTTGCTTGACTAAATCATTTCAAGAAAATTTAGCTTATGCCAACATCAAATCCCACTATTCAGGCTTATTTCCAACCAAACATTTGAACATATTACTAAGACTCTAATTCACCACCTCCATATATCCATCTATCCAAAGGTGATGGGTTGAGCTGAAGTCTAATATGTTACCCAACATCTTAAATAACATCCTCTAGAAGTGTACAATAAATTTTGTCTCTATTCAATATAATACTTTGAGGTAATCCATGGAATTTGAAAATTTATTTAAATAACATATTTGAAATATGAGTGGCATCACTAGTCTTCTTGCATGCTAAAAAGTGAGCCATCTTGGAAAATATATCCACAACAACAAATATGGAAAAATTACGTCACAGTGTTCTTAAAAAAAAAGGAACGAGTTTTATGCTTAACACATTCCATGGTCCACTCAGAATGGGCAATGACTGATACAAACGAACATTCTAAATTTTATCTTTTTCATGTTGGCAAACATTATTTTGTTACATAAAACTCCACATTTTTATCGATTTGTGGCAACTAGTATCATTTATTCAACTATGATAATGTCTTGTCATATCTAATATGACTAACTAGACCTCGTTATGGTTCTCTTTTAATAATTTCTCTCTCATAGAACCTTTTGGTATACACAAATTTCATCATTTACAAAAATGTCCACATTTTTTCATGTACTCTAACTAATAGAGTTATTTCTCCATTTGTTTTATTCCTACATGATATCCATGCATCTCATTAATCTAAGCCTTCCTCATACAACTCCTTCATTGATTCAAATCCCATGACTTCTACTTTGAACTCATTCACCACTAGCGCCCACATATTCAAGGAATACATTAACTTATTGGACTTTCTAATACAATTTTTAAACATAAAAGTAGATATTTGAATAGATTATACCCATTTCATATGTCATTTATTTAACCTGCTTTTATTTTTTATGAACTATAATTCATGATTGTGTTGGTACAAAATGAAATCCTTCAAAAATAATCAATGATATCACTTCTAGAGAGATTATTCCATTGCATAGAGTTTTGGGTCTTAGATTAAATACTTCCTCTTAGCATCATTCAACTTCTTGCTTAAATAAGAAACATGATTACCCTCTTGAATCAACACTACTTAAATGGTTGTTTCTCTATCACCAAAATCAACCTAAAACACTTTTCCAAAAATTGGTAAGGTTAACATTGGTTGGTCCATCACTTTTATATTCAAAAAATAAATTTTACTCTTTGTTTCAATAGTCCACTAAAATATCTTCTTATCTTCATTCATAGTAATCATAATGGGTGCATCTAAATAGTTAAAGTTTATGATAACCTTTATATAAATTTTTTTCAACCCATGTAAACTTATTGCTTTAAACACACTCTTCAATGAAGGCCAATCCAAACTTTATCTCACCTTCTTGGGGTCCATATTCAAACCATCCTTTGAGATTACAAATCCTAAATATATAAACTCCTCTTTCATGAAGTTACACTTCTTTAAGTTCACTAGTAATTACTCTTCCTTCAGCATATCCAAAACCAAATTCAAATTCTTGAAATGCTCT
Source organism: Torreya grandis (assembly GCA_037957365.1). Taxonomy (NCBI): domain Eukaryota; kingdom Viridiplantae; phylum Streptophyta; class Pinopsida; order Cupressales; family Taxaceae; genus Torreya; species Torreya grandis. The sequence continues at coordinate 1,135,628 of JARHVA010001052.1, forward strand.
TCCTTGGAATGATTGAAAATCAAAATATCATCTGAATATACTATCAAAAACTTACTTGTGAAAGGATTCAATATTTAATTCATGATCATCATGAATGTACTTGAATCATTTAGAAAATTGAATGTCATAACCACTCATAAAACATGTCTTTTTTCTTGAATGTAGTCTTCTACTCATCACCATCTCTTTTACTAATTTGATGATACTCACTCTTCAAATCTATCTTAGTTAAGTAGATTGATCTACTCAAACAATCCATTTTTGGTAGTGAAAACTTGTAATTAATGATAATCTTGTTTATTACATGTGAATCTATACACATTCTCCATTCGTCATGTTTCTTCAATGCCAACACAAATGGAACTACACATGTGCTTAGGTTCTCTCAGATTAAACACTTCTTGAACAACTCCTACACTTATTTCTTTATCTCCTCATTCTCTATAAGATTCATCTTATAATTTTATTTGGTAGGAAAAATCACTCTAGGAACTAAATCAATATGATTACTAATGCTCACTTGTCACAACATCAACATATTTTGAAATTCTATAGAAAAATCACTCACCATAGTGGATTCATAACTTGCACAGGCTTATAAATTAATGTAAAACATGTTTATTCCTCTTTATCCACCTTTAGAAACCTTTAATAAATACCAACATTAGGTTAGAACTATTACCCACCTCATCTCCTTTATCCTTCAATGGAATCAATGGGAATATTTTTCCATCCCTCATAATTGTGTTTATGTTTTCAAGTTCATCATGCACAACTCTCCTATAAAATTTCCATGGAATTTCCAATAGAACATGACACACATCCATGGGAATGATATCACATAGAATTTAATCATTTTACAAACCAATCTAAAAATTAACCACAAAATGTTCATTCACTGGCACCTAATTCATTTTAAGCAACCATGAAACCTTGTATGGTGTACAACATGTCAATCGTCTAGCCTAAGTATTTATATCATCTCTTAAAAACCAAGTTATTTATGTTAGTACTATCAATCATAACTCTATAACATTTACATCTAGATTTGTAAATAGTCTGGAAAAAACATTTTTATTCTATCTATTCATTCACCTTTTTGGTTGGTTTCAATAATAGTATTCTCATCAATAGAGCCTTTCCTTATTCTGAATTTTTCATATAATTTGGATACCTAACACCCTCCTTACCTCTAAAATATATATGATTTGTCCTTTCAACTCTCTTACCATTATTATGAGGGTTTTCTAGGGAATATTTCTCTTCATAACTAGCATACTTATTTTACTCAAAACACTTAACATGAAAACCTCTTCCTCTATAGGAGTATCATCCTCTCATGCTTGAATTTTGATTTTGTGAACTAATCACCTTTCCATCATTGTTTTGTTGACCTCTTCCTTTATATTATCTCCTCATCCTCTCAAAGACCTTCATATTTCTCTAAAGTTCACTTTTATCTTTCTCGACAACTTCTCTTCCACATTCAATACACATTAATAGGATTCCTCTATGGTTCTCAAGTTCAAAAAACTAATTTCATCTTATATGGAAAAACATAGTTCATTCACATAATTTGTAACTTTATCTAGATATTATTCAACATATCCAACTTTTATTTTGAGTCTATAAAATTCCTCGATTTAGTCTTCGACATTCATTTTATTTTGCCTAAAATTTTATAGATTTATAAACCAACTCAATGTATAGTCCATGGGTAAAAATTTAGCCTTCAATTTCAATAGCATTATATACCATGATCTTATTTTCTTATTATTTTGTCTTGGTCTCTTAGTCTACATGTGATCCCACCTAAAAGAGGCATGACTCTTCATCTTTGTGCATGTAAATTTTTCCTTCTTGTGTTTCTCCATAAACTCATAATTATAATATTTTCCACATCAGTTTCCCAATCCAAAAGTTCTTCAGGCTTTAAACTACCATTATAATGGGTGTTTTTTACTTCGTTCTACTACCCAGCCTTGATGAGGCCACCAATTGCCTAATATTTTAGCCTCATCCATGCTTAGTCTATGACCTTTTTCATATAAATCTCATAACTTTCCATGAATTTTTCAAAAGAATGAATGAATCTTGTTATTTTGTATGTTTATTAATATATATGTGTTGTGTTATGAATTATTGATGATTTTTCTTGATTGAATTATATTGGTGTAACTCTATATAACAAGCATTTGAAGGATCATTAAAATATATGAGAACTTGTTAAGACATAGCACCTACAAGTTGTCCATAGCAACTATGGGCTTCACCTACAGGTTGCCCATAGCAATTGTAGGCTTCACCTACAAGCTACTTGTAGTAAATATAGGCTTCACCAAAAGGCTTCCTGTAGCAACTTTAGGCTTCACCTATAGGTTACTCATAACCACTGTAAGAATGCCTATAAATGCCATGATAAATAGAGATAAATGATGAAGATGATTGACAGACACATCCATTTGTCTTGGGGAATCAAATGAACAATTGGGAATAGTCATAAGTTATTGTACGAATTCCCTATATGTAAGAAGATGTTGCATAATGAAGAAGAGATGAAAGTGATAAAAACAACAAAATAATATACCTTATCACTAGCACAGTCAAACACAAAACAAGTAACTTTAGTTACTAGCTATTTTAAAGTTGATTGAGGTAGTTTCTAACTATTTGTATTTTTCCTAATTTAGTGTTTTTGGTTAAGAGTTAATAAACTACCCTCTATATTTAATGGTAGAACTTAGAGTAGAATATAGTTAGAAAATTTTAATAAGGTAATAAAAAAAGTATTGCAACATTATAATCTAAATATTGTAACTTGTTGTAGCAATATTTAATTTCTATGGAATTGAGTAATGAGGAGGTTGATTTTGTAATAAGCTTGTGAATCTTTCCAGAGAAGGATTGGAACTTAGTTCTAAACGAGGAAAGGCCCCCTCAGAAGGAGTTGCAATGAAGATCCTAACCCTTTCTAGTTTAAAGTGTGGTGTGTAAGATTGATTTTATTTAGTTTTGATCATATAAGTGTGATGTATGAGTGATTTATAAGTGTGAAGTAATTTGTATTTCTATCTCAACAATTTCATAATATATTTGTCTAATAATTTTAGCATAAATACATGTAACACAACTAGAAAATTAAGTCATTTTCCTGAACAATAATGCATATATATTGTTGACATCCTTGAAAAGCGTACATACCCTAGGTTGATAATTAATATTAACAAACTTAAGGATCTGGTAATTATTGGGTAATTAGTCTGCACAATATTTTAGCACCATTTTTTGGGAGGGTGTTAATTACTATTTTTCTATAAAATAGTAATTTTTAAATAGAAGTGTCTTGGTTGATGTACTTTCTACCCAACTAGGCAAGTTGAGTTAGGACACTATGGTGTGTTATGCCAGATGTATAAGTTCTTGGACATATAGTTTCAATAGGTCAAGTTGAGTGAGGACACTAAGATGTCTTATACCATATGTCTATGTTTTTGGAAGTAAATGGTGCATAAAATTATATTCCTTTTTGCTATATTGAGGAATATTTAGTTTATATTTCTAAGAATTCTTTTCTAGCAATTAGTGATTTATTTCCTGCTTTCAGTAGATAATCTTTATTGCTTTCATTTCCTACATTAAGTAGATAATTTTTATTAATTTTTAGAAGAAGAATTTCAAATTATTATTTTTTTGATTCCAACACCCTTTATTTATGAAAAATAGTCATTAAATTTTGATTTGAAATACCCCTTTTCAAACACCCAAAAATGAAAAAAACTAACCCCATGCAGGGAAGGATAGGATAGTTGATAAAGTGGTGTAAACATTTATGTAGAGAAAAAGGGATTATTGAGAGAGATTCATACCAAACAAGCCACAAGCTACTATGGGAAAAGAATCACAAACACCTGCAACACCTAAAATTCCTATTGAGAAATATACCATAAGTAGGAAGGCTCTTGAAGAAGAAAACACTACAAACCAGAAGAGACAACTTGCAGAAGAAACACTATTGGCTTTGAGAAAGGAAACATAAGTAGAAGAATCATTAGATGAGTTTGTAAGAAGGAATGAAATAGAAGAACTACATGAACAAGACACTCTAGAAAGTGAAATATTTACAACATTTTAGGAAGTCTTTCTTGACCAAGTCAAAGAAAGCTCAGGAGAATCTTCAGACTATTCATCTAGTAAAAAGACTAAAGATGAATAGATAAATGTTTATTATCATGTTGACCAAGGAATTGACACAAAATTTGAAGATGAGATCCTAAGTACCTTTGGTATCCATATCACAAGAAAAGCCATCATGAGTAGAGATAGAGACTTTGTGGAAGATAATAGAACTCCAAACATGGTTACTTTTGAATTTCCTATTCTACCTATAACAGGGGTAACATAAATGAAAATTATCTCACCCTCAGCATTGCCCAAGTTTAGAGGTACACTATCAAAATACCCAAGCACATTCTTGTTTGAATTTGATATGCTCTGTAGAAGTTATGACTACAGGCAGGATATACAAAAATTTAAATTTTTTCTCGCTGCTTTCAAAGACTTAGCACTTCACTGGATTATGGGACTAGGTAGTAATTCGATTCAAACTTAGGACATGAAAAATAAAATTTTGGCCAAGTATCGAGAATATGGTAGAGGAATAAATTATAGAAGAAATGGCATCTTCAAAATGACTCAAGAAGGGGATGAATGCTTGAAGTATTATGTTGAATGGTTCATGTTCAGCATATGAAAATTCAAGAAAAGTGCACTTGGAGAAGAACCATTAAGACTCATCTTCCTAAAAGGTGTCAGAGAAGATTATCTAGAATCTTTAGACCTAATGAGTGGAGGAGATATTTCTTAGCTGCCATTCTTAGATATCAAGGAGCTGAGCAAGAACTATTCTAGATCTACCATCAATAAAATTAGGTGTCGTAAGCTTCTATTGGTAGCTACAAATGGCCTATCAAGAACATAGGTTAGTAACCTAGTACAAGCTATGAAACATGATATCATTAACCATTTGGACACCCAACTAGACAAATTACAATCAAGAGAAAAGCATGTAGCTTTGGATCAAGCCTTGACCATTTACTACCTAGATTTCAAAAAGAAAAAAGTTGATTGTAGATGTCATGAGGTACAGGGTAAAGTGGCTCACATCATAGTTTAAGAACTAGAAATAGTAGAGCTACACATGGTAGGAGGAAATGGTGAAGGCCATGGGTCCCATGCCTAACTTATCAAGGTATGTGGCAAAATCCACCTTTTACAAATTCTACTTCTTTCAATTTAAAAATTATAAATACTACTCCCAATTGGAATAGTACTTAGATGAATGCTCCACCTCTTACCTATAGCTAGTAGCCACCTCAAGCAAGATACCCCATCACCTCTTGGCAGCCTCAACAAAATGTATCCCCATCTTAGACCCAAGCTTGGCAGCCACCCCCAAGCTCACCCTTCACAAATTAGGGGCAACAACCCTGGAGGCCTAATCAGCCATTAGAAAATTATCTAGGAGGATTTCCTCCATAATATAAAAAATAGCATCCTACTATTATGCCTAATATGCAAGCTACACCTAATAAGCCCAACTAGCTACCTTCCCAACCTATACATAATCCTAAAAATAAACTAGTGCAACTTGCATTTAGTACTAAACCTAATCAGTACTTGACATATGTGATGGACATAAATTAAGATCACCTTCATTTAGGGATAATTATACCACCACCATTATCAGCCCCAATAATGGAGTCAGATCTTGAAACCTCTAAAGGCCTATGCCAACCCACCCCCAGCACCATAAAAACTCTCTAAACCTAAAAATAAAGCTATGGATGACATAGCCCTACTATTTATATAATGTCTCAATCTCCAATACCATACAATTGAACCTAAATTTGACCTCATGGGACAACTCAAAAAGCTATGTATAAATCCCTCTATTTCAAGCTATCAAAGATGCCCCCATATATTCAAAAGTTGTTAGAGACCTATGGTTATAGAAACCAGGAAGGAAGAAAAAAAATCCCAATACTATCCATGTGATTGGCTAGATAGTAGACATCATGTGGGAAATACCCTACCAAAGAAGTATTTAGATCCTGGATGCCCCATAGTAATAGTCCAAATCCATGACCAAGACTTATTTATCACATTGATAGACTTTGGGGCTAAAATAAATGTAATGAAAATTTAAACCATGAAAAAACTATAGCTAAGTAATATTCATCCTACATCTAAAATGATGCAAATGGTTGATACGTCTACATTTAGACTAGAAGGAATCATTGAAGACCTTGTCATTACTATGGATTTTTGGTAGTATCATATATATTTCATTATACTACAGCCTAAATCTAATTTGGGTGGATATCCTCTTATTTTAGAATGACCATGGATTTCCATAGTTGATGCCTTCATCGACTATAGATTGGGTAACATGATGATATCCAATGGTAGCCACACTAAATAGTTGGTTTTTTATCCTCTAGCACAACTGATTTTTACATCAAAGTATATATTATGGACACATAAGATGAAGCAGATCAGCCTCCTTTGATTCCTATATTTACTTTAGACCATGCATGCATATTGACTAATCAGGATGAAGACATGATCCTCTCCAATGTTCTTCAGCATCAGTGTCCAACTCCTACATATCTCAACTGCTTGCCATATGTTGAGTACCCATTTTTCAGTCTCTAGGAATCCCATAATTATGATGCATCTACTCAATAAATATTCCACCATCTACTAACTCATCGATACAACCATAATAGATCCATTGGCAATATATAAATGATGAAATCACTCTCAAAATAGATTGAGATATCTCCTAGAAAAATATTGCTTATTAATAGCATGTTGGAGCCAAATGAGGAAATGCATCTAGTCATCATGTTGCATGCAAACCAATGTACTTTTGCATGGGATTATGAGGGTATGTAAAGAATCATACCAAAAACATGCACACATCATATCTACATCAAAGAAGAGTGTCAACCAATTAGATAATATCAACATAGAATGAATCTAGCTCTTTGAGAAATAGTCAAAAAGGAATTACAAAAACTTTTGACTGTTAGATTCATATATCCTATCTCTGAAAGTGAATGGGTGTCACCTTTGGTAATTATAAAAAATAAAAATGGAGAATGGTGTGTATGCATCTATTATAGGGAACTCAACATAGCAACTAGAAAGGATTACTTTCCTCTACCCTTTATTGATCAAGTGTTGGATACACTAGCAGTGAAGAAATATATTACCTTTTTGGATGGCTTTAGTGGTTATAACCAAATTTGAATTGATCTTGAGAATCAATATAAGACTAAATTTACTTGTATATGGGGTACTTATGCCTATGTTATATTACCCTTTGGGCTACATAATGATCTTGTAACATTCCAGAGGGTTATCATGAGTATATTTGCAGATATGGCTAATGACTGTATTCAAATCTACATGGATGACTTCACTGTCTATGGAAAGACATTTGATGAATGCCTCAATAGCCTAGAGTTTTTTTGAAACACTATCAAGAGAACCATATATCTCTTAGCCACAATAAATTCTATATGCTCATCACTGAATGAATTGTCTTAGGCCACCACATTTCTACCACCAGGATTAATGTTGACCTTGCAAAAATGAGCAACATCAAAAACTTGCCTGTTCTTCAAAAATAGAAATATGTTAGAGTTTTTTAGGCCATGTTGGTAACTATAGGATTTTCATCAATAATATCAACAAATTAGTAGAACCATTGCTCACCCTTCTAACCAAATATGTTAAATTTCTCTAGACTCCTGCTTGTGATACAACTTTCAAACAATTGAAGGAATTATTGACCACCACCCCTATTTTGTGTGGTCCTGATTGGAAGATTTCCTTCCACGTTCACATTGTTGTTTCAGATGCTACCCTAGGAGATATGCTTTTCAAAAAAAAAAGAAAAACTTAATTGTACCATTTATTTTATCATTAAAATCATGCAAGGCGCTGAATTGAATTACATAGTTACCGAAAAAAATTCTTGGAAATAGTTTATGCTATCAATAAGTTATGTCACTACATCATTGGGTATCAAGGATTTATTCATATAGACCATGAAACCATTTGGTACCTTATGAATAAACTAGCTATTACATCTAGAGTGATAATATGGTTGCTCTTATTACAGGTATTTGATATCACTATTGTTGATAATATTGGCAAGGACAATGTAGTGGCTAAATTTTTATCATGGTTGAAAATTCTTGAAGAGGACACCATCGTGGATGACTCATTTCTATATGAGTACCTATTCTCTCTCACCTTGATCACACCTTGGTATGCTTATATTTCTAATTATGTTGCAACAAGGCTACGTTCACAACATTTTCTTCCCAAATAAAAGAGAGCACTGATTCACAAAAGTGCTAGATATTCATGGTTGTCTAGATTATTTTTTTATACTAGGCTTGACTCTATCATCAAAAGATGTCTCATAGAAGATGAAGTCCTAGATATCCTCAAAGCCTACCATGATGAACCTTGTGGAGGACACTTTGCAGTTAAGCATATACCAGTGAAAATATTGAATACAAGATACTATTGGCCTTCACTCCATAAGGATGTAATCAAGTATATTGCTCATTGTGATAAATGTCAACACTTGGGAAGACTCACACATTCAAATAAAATTATTTTGTAATCTCAAATGGTGCTTAAACCATTTGAAAAGTGGTGCCTAGACTTTATTGGACCTTTAAATCCCAAATCCAATAACAAAGAATACATCCTTGTCTATACAAACTATGTCACTAAATGGGTGGAATTCAAGGCTCTTACACATACCAGGGATGAGAAGGTGGTAGATTTCCTTTATGAAGAAATATTTACTTGACATGGTGTGCCACATGAAATAATCATTGATCAAGGACATCTGGTTAATTTTCAACTTGTTTATACAGATAAAGATCACTTGGCAATCATAACTGTAGCTTATTATTCAAGACCTTGTAGCCCATCATTTGGATCCATCAACTTCCCACATTATCACCTTATGATCTAAGCATAATTCCTTATCATCCCAACCTAGACCATCCTTCCATGTAGATTGTCCTCCATAGCATGCATATACATTACTAACATTATCCACACCTTCAACACTATTGATATCCTAATCACTTTACCAAGGTTTCAATTTACTGACACTTCCAACTACCAACTCAATCCTTGCACTTATTAATCATTTGCGTGTAATGATTGCAAGTCACCACACGAGTAATTTTTTAGGCATCACTATGGGGACACCATTATTCTACAAGGTACACCGTGTCTACTAATCATTAAAATTGGCATAATTATTCTAATATAGCATATACGATAATAATAAATCATAATTAAAAATTACATAATTCATTCATTTACTAAGTCTATCACACTACCTCAACCTTTATACTTTATTCCTCATCCTAACTTGTCTTATCCTGTACTCTATCTCCTTTCACGTCACTTGAGGACATGTGACAACTCAAGTAGGGGGAAGGTGCTATGGGTTAGCATATCACATGCCATGAGAACCCCTTGAATGATAATTATAAACCATAAATTTGAACCTGCAACCTCACTCCAACCATTTACCAACCCTTTAACTTGCAACTTCCATAACTCACCATTTTAGAGTAACTTTTATCATGTTACAAGTAGATTACTTTAGGGTAAACAAGTGTGCAATAAACTATTGGCTAAAGGGATAGTAGAAAAAATAAAATGGGTGGATTAGTAGTATGAAGAGATCCTATAGACTTCATACATATACAGGGAGACCAGTCCAGTTGGAATGTCTTCCACAGAGCTGGTTGGACTACTTACTTTAAGCGATTGCAAAAATATTCAGGGCCTCTTGCCAAAGCATTTGAAGAATATTTTGATGAAAACTAATCCATTGTATGTGGCATCATATTTCTAGTGACTGGGGCCTTGGTGAGCCAAGAAACTAGGTTATCGAGCATGGGAGATAATTGGCAAGATAGACATAATGGTGAAGAAGCCAGGCAACAATTTTGCCAAGCACGGGAAATACTAGTATTAAAGAAAGGAAGAGTGGGAACACTTATCCTACCTATAAAATGGAGAGAAATAATAACATACATTATCAATTACATGACCTGTGAGGGTAGATATTCCCTCATTTACACTCTCCACTTTAAATTTCTAAGTCATTTAAGGCATAATAGACTTATCAATATTCTAAATTTCTTATAGAATATGTTGAAAAGAATGTCTAAGGAATACCAAAAGGGCATTGAAATAGCCCTATCTCACCATGCCTTAATATGGTTAATAATCAAACATGAAATAGCTTTTGTCTAACCTAACCTTACCTGGGAATAATTTTTAGCCCTAGAAAATAATGTACCTCAACAAGAAGAGGTCATTGATGAGATGAAACTCCCCATGAGGCAACCCCAACAAGCTGAATAGGAAAATGTTGAGTGCTCTAGTGCTGTTGGTCAACATGTAACCACTGAAAGTCTATCTAAGACTGATAAGGGAAAGAAAAAGAGAATAAGGTTGGTCCTAGCCCCTTCTAACATAGAGGAAGAAAGCCCACAACAACATGACCCTTCTCCCTTATCTCCTGCTACACAGGAAGAAGTCCCCTTATCTCCTATAGTTGTACTGATAGAAGAAGTTCCCTTGACAACTGATGTCCAAGAAGAAAAAATTTCATCAGACACACCTCCTGCAAGGAAAATGAAATCTAAAGGGAAGAAGCCCATGGTGACAAAAATAAGGAGACCTCCTTTTAGGATATCTCAAAGAAAGAATAAATAGAAGACCACCGTAATTTATTTAAACATAAACATTAGTGATGATGAGCAGCTCAGGAAGGAGCCTAGGTTTAAGAAAACCCTTGATGGATTTGAAGTAGATGAATGATCTACTAATGAAGGATCTGCTAAAGTAGAAGAAGAAAAATGGTTACCTTTTCCATCGAGATTCACTGAGGAGGGCATTGATTTCCTCAAAAAAATTGGATACATAGAGGAAGAATTGAGAGAGATTATGGGAAAAGGAGAAGAAGAATTGATTGAAGAAGATGTTAAGGAAAAAGAAATAGAACAAACAAAATTTTCTCATGATCAATTGTTACAAACATTAGAACAAGCTATGGAGGAGATATACAAACTTAGGCATGAATTGACATAACTAAAAGGGAAGCGAGGAATTGAAACACTTCTAGGAGCAGTAGAGTTTGTAGACCCATCTAAGGACAAAGGGAAGATAATAAAGGAACTTACAGCTGTACCAATGGAGGAATCTATAGCTACATTCATGGAGGAACTTGTAGTATTCTCATCTAACTTGGTAACAAAAGCCCTTGTAGTAGAGTATGCTCTAGCTTTGGTACCTTTCTATGAAGGAATTCTTCCTCTATTGTCCACTACACCTGCACCTATTATAAAAGAAGTTATTGATGTGGACTTGTCATCCACTACTCCAGTAGAGATAGATGATCTCTTGATTTTTTTGAAGGAAAATTTGGGTGATAATGAAACTTACCATAAGGAATTGATGCAAATATTCAAGGGTTATGTTGAATCCAGAGCACAACAAGATGAATTAAAAGAAAAATTGAAAATTACTAAAACTAGGATCAAATAACTGATAGAGAAGATTGGTAGGATGCATGAAACTACTAAAATGATAATGGAATGCAGACCACCTACAAGGGTATATGCTATATATACCTAGAAGATAAATGGTTAAAATTTAGGTACTATAGGATTTTTAATTATCAATCTTGTATGGTCTATGACCTGAAAACTTCCTTTGAGGAATATAGACATGTTGATCCTAATCTTTAGGTCCAGCTAAGCAAATTCTACATTCACCAATATGTTAATCTTAGTGATTAAAAATGGAACCCCAATGTTTAATTAGGGGATGTCTTTTTAAATACATTTTCTTCATATGTTTTGAATGAAATTGAAAGAAGAAAACAAATGGAAGGATATCAAGAAAAAGAGAAAGAAGCCACAATGATGATCAGGAATGAATCAAGGAATTCAAATGTTATGGTAGATTAATGGATCTCATTTATGAACAAAGAGAATCCTCAAGAATGGGTTGCCAAAAAGCAATTAGAAGTCCAAAACCACTATTTGGGTCTTATGGAACAAGATGGCAAGCAATTTTTTTTGCTTACTCTCATAGGTGGGTAGAGCTCTTAGATGTTTTGAAAAGGAAGGAGCCATACTTTGATCAAAATATTAGGGAGGCCATCCACAGGGTATATTTGTATATTGAACTTGTTAGAAAGTTGATAATACAATGGTTGGGATTGATGTTTCAACCCCCTATATTTTGGTTCCCAATTCCTGACTAGGAAGGAAATATTCTAGTTGACATGGAGAAAGAGAAGAAAAGATGGAGTGACATTGAGAATGTCAAAGGTTTTTACATCTTTGAAGGGGCAGCCTGTCTTGAAGCCCTAGACATTAGGAAATTTTATGGTTTTAAAATAACCAAAGCCTGCTAAAGGATGAGCAAGAGATTAATTAGGGGGGTGTGATGAGGCCACCAATTGTCTACTATTTTAGCCTCATCCATGCTTAGTCTATGACCTTTTTTATATAAATCTCATAACTTTCCATGACTTTTGTAAAAGAATGAATGAATCTTATGATTTTGTATGTTAATTAATGTATATGTGTTATGTTATGAATTATTGATGCTTTTTATTGATTGAATTATATTGGTGTAACTCTATCTAACATGAATTTAAAGGATCATTAAAATATGCAAGAACTTGTTAAGCCATAGCACCTATAGGTTGCCCGTAGTAAATATGGGCTTAACCTATAAGTTGCTCATAGCAACTATAGGCTTCACCTATAGGATACCCATAACAACTATGGGCTTCACCAATAGGCTTCATGTAGCAACTGTAGGATTCACCTACATGTTATACATAGCAACTATAGGCTTCACCTATAGGTTGCCCATAACCACTGTAAGAATGCCTACAACCACCATGAGAAATAGAGATAAATGATGAAGATGATTAGTAGACACATCCAACTATCTTGGGGAATCAAATGAATAATTGGGAATAGTCTGAAGTTGATGTATGGATTCCATCTATGTAAGAAGATATTTGGTAATGAAGAAAAGATAAAAGTGATAAAAATAGTAAAATAGTCTACCTTATCACTAACCCAATCACGCACAAAACAAATAACTTCATTTACTAACCATTTTAAGGTTGACTTAGGTAGTTTATAAATATTTGTATTTTTCCTAGTTTAGTATTTTTGGTTAAGAGTTAATAAACTGCCTTCTGTATTTAATGGTAGAACTTAGTGTAGAATATAGCTAGAAAATTTGAGTAAGGTAATAGTAGAAGTATTGAAGCAATATTTAATTTTTTAAAAATTGAGTAACGAGGAGGTTGATTTTGTAAGAAGCTTGTGAATCTTCCTGAAGAAGGATTGGAACTCAGTTCTGAATGAGGAAGTGCCCCCTCGAAAATAGTTGCAGTGAAGATCCTTACCCTTTCTAGTTTAACGTGTGGTGTGTAAAATTGATTTTATCTAGTTTTGATCATGTAAGTGTGATGTATGAGTGATTTATAATTGTGAAGTAATTATGTAATTTTGTTTGAGTAGTTTCATAATATATTTGTCTAATAATTTCAGCATAAATACATGTACTACAATTAAAAAAGTAAGTTGGTTTCCAGAATAATAATGAATATATAGTGCAGACATCCTTAAAAAGTATATGTACCCCAAGTTGATAATTAATGTCAATAGAGTTAAGGATCTAATAATTATTGGGTAATTAGTCTGCATAATAAGCCTCATCACAACATTCAGAAAACTTGTCCTAAATTCATTTTCCATATCTTCCAACCCAAACTATTGAACTCCTTCTTCCTCATCCTCACTCATGTCACCACCATAACTATTCTCCATTGAGATAATTCTATTGCATCTAGCCTTTCTCTGATACCTCTCATCATCTCAACTAAATATGCAACTAGAGATCATCTTGGTCTTTCCCCTCTTTATAACACATTTATTTTGTATGGCATCTCTCCCATAATACAAACTTCACTTTCATAGCTTGCCAATGTACTCAATTTAAGTAATCCTCATGCACATTCTCCTAGAAATAAAAATGCAACTCTGATACCTATTGGTGCACACACAGACTAGGGATCCAGTTAATGATAACCATTTAGCCTATGATGTTTAGTTTCTAAAAATAAATCCATACATGAGAACCAAATTAGAGAAACAAATACAAAACACAACACATAAATCCATTCTTTTTATTCATCTTGAAAGAAAGAAATAAAAAATAATGCAAGTTTTTAACAATAAATATTGAATACATTTTTTTTACATAATAACGCTTCACCAATATCAAGAGGAGAAGAAAAATTATAGTACTAAAGTTTAATAATAAACTCCAACAAAAGGATCCCAATACTAGTGCTATTTTCTAATGTAATGTAGGAATACTCTGACCCATCATCTTTCCCAAGTGGCTCCTCACAAATTGTACATTAGAATCCTGGAAAACAAAACATACTCTGTTTGCCTTCCTCCATAACCTAATTGGAATCTAATCCCTAATTACTAAACCATGTTCAACATGTTTATAATGTAGTTCAAATCACATACTTCAAATCACCTATAAATTTTTGATTAGCAAAGGCAACACCAATGAGTCGTATTTGATACTTAATCAATATAAATAAGTTTCATTACCATTATAAAAATTGCATTATTTTCACAAAGACCTAATCAGTGATTGAAATGTCGATTAGCACAATCAACATTGCATTATGTCCTCATAGACCTAATCAAGGTCTTAAATCCCAATTGCAAATGTGAAAATTAAACAACTTCTATGAAGACCAAATTTAGAAATAGAATCTTGATTACAATTGCAGGGTTAAAACGAATTCTCTAAGACTTAATCAAGGATTATAAACCCTATTAGCATTGAAAACTATTAAGACCAAATCAAAGTTTGGTATTCATGAATTTCAATGTAATTAATAACCTTTTTGAGCTAAGTGTTGAAAACAAGAGTTGATGGCAACATCATAATCATTCGACTAATACAGAGAATGGAAAAAATGGAAACCAAGAAAACAACTTAAAACCAAACATCTCAAAACAAATTGACAAAGAAAATAACAAAATATAACATCACTCTATTTTTTTATGGATGCATGATAACCTATTCACCATGGATGCTCCTACATCACATACCCATCATTTTAATCTTATTGTAAATCAATGAAATTAATTAAGTTTGAGGTGTTATTTTTGTTACAAAAATATATTTACAATGGTGGGGATTATAATGTAGACCTTCGACCTTATGGTTAAGAGGTAAATCTTCTTTCTAACTAAGTTATTCCAACATCATTATGTGCACAAATAATTGAATCCTTACGAAGAATGTTAAAATTAATATAAATTAATTAACATATTCATATAATTTGTATTCTTATTCAAAGAATTAAATGTAAAAGTAAATAAATTTGAAGAAAGAATTCAAATCTTTCCTTCTTGGCATTTAAACCTAAAAAATAAATCTATCTCTCAATAAACAAGATGTTATTAAAAAAGAAATAGTAAAGTTTCCTATTAATCAAGCAGACAAAAAAATAGAAAAGACATACAAGATGAAAATAACTAGAAGTTTCCCTAAAAGTGCTTGCTATGCTGGAAGGAATGTAATTTTTTTATTTTTGGTAAAGCGGCGTTTTGCTAAAAAGAGAGTGTAAAGTTATAGTTTTCATCATTTATGCATGAAGCATTAAGCAACAAAAATCTACTATTTTGGGTGGAGGTGATGGTGGAAATGAGGTGATGTGTCCCTTCATACAATGTGGAAATGATTTGTGTGAGGAGGAGACATTCCATTTCATAGTGAGTTTGAGAAATGATAAAGTGTTTGGGAAGGGAAAATCAATACAGAACATGAAAACAGTAATTTTTTTCAAGATGAACATAGTGTTTATGGTGGGGACAATGATAGGATATTTCAAGGGATGGATTCGAAGAACTCTGTGTAGATACAAATGCATAGTTTAGAGACATGTCACATCTATCAATGCAATATGTAGCTTTCACTGAATTGTTTCAGTTATCCAATACATTATTGAAATAGGTGACATCTAAATAGAAATAGTATCAGATATCCAATGACTCCTCTAGAAATGTAGTTAATGCACTATGTGCTAGTTAAGATGACTTCAAAACTAAATAGATGTAAATTTTTACTGCTTTAACTAAAATAGACAACTCTTAAATTAACTAAAAAAAAAAAATGAAAAGGCTTTCTAAATGAATGACGATGTATTTATGGAAATTTGAAGCTCATATAAATGATTAGCACATATTGAATATGCTTCATATTTTCTTCTATGAGATTTGGAATGTTTGAATGCATTGCAAAATATTGGTTTTATATTTATGTACAACTAGATGTCTTTTAATATAGTGATAGAATGGGCAAATGGCAAAATCCCATGTAATATGGTAAGAAAGACAATTGTCAATAATTGCAGGGCTGTGGACTTGGTGGCATTGGGGGGCTCTTTTTTTGTTAGTGTTGTTTTCAGTTATCTATGTTAGTATAATGAGTATTTAGATGTTTCAGAATTGATGCTATAAAGGGCATGACATCGTGGAGGGTTGATTTTGTCTTTGTCTTTAGCCTCATTCTTTTTGTTTTGGTAATAGATTTCAATTTTTCTATTGGAGACCTTTTTCTATCCAATCCTATTTATTTAGTTGTTAAATACAATGTTTGAGTTTGTTTTTATTTTTATTTTTCTAATAAAAATGATGTTCGTCTTACATTTTATTAATTTTAAAAAAATCGATGTTTGAGTTTGTTTGTTTAATTTTTTCTCAAAAAAATAATTATTATTTTACGTTTTATTAAGCTTTTTAAAAAAAATTATTTTTTAGATTAAAAAAATAATTTATTTTTTTTACTTTTTAAACTACATCGAAAATTTTACTCTTAAAATATAATTTTAAAAAAGATATTGTACCATCATTTTGAAGAGGGGTGGCAGTTTTTATCATTAGTTATAGTCTAATTTCCGCTGAGTGAGGCTCCAACTCCTAACTAAAATAATTCTGCAGTAAAATTTGCATAACAAGAGATAAAAGAAAATATTGTAAACAAGTGGGACAAATAAATAAATAAAGAAATTGTCTCCTCCCATTGACTTGAAGGACTTGACAAACAATATGAATTAATGACACTTCACTTTTTGAAATAGATATGTCAATTCATTTCCGTGAAATTGATAGATTTGTTTTCGGGTTTAACGTGTCAGTGATAGACTTATCGTTGGCATTAATGATACTTGACTTTTTTTTACGTGTCAATCCATTTCCGTGAAAATTGATAGCTATCTGTTAGGAAGGAAAGTGTATACGAAAGTTTCCACCCTCCAAAAATTTTAACGAATATTGGCTTTAACTTTGGTTTTAGTTTACATTTCTTTAATAAGTATTAATCAATAATAATTTAATGAAAATATATATTAAAAAAGTTAGTTATTATTAATGTATTATTTTTGGCGAATGTTTTTTTTTTTTTTGGGTGCATATTTAGAATTTAGGAAGTAAAATTTACAGTATACTTTCAGTGGCCCATTGCACTGGTAGAGTCCCAAATTTTATTCGCTGACTTTTCTACCATATTAAAATCCCCACATATAACCCAATGGGTGTCAGGTAGAGAATTAACAATCCATCACCATAACATAATTTTCAATATTGAAAAGGGTCCATATGATATGGTGCGTCAGGGCCTTGCTAGATGTCATAAAATGAGGCCACACTTAGATGCAGTGAATGTTAAACCTATACCACGGCCTGCTTCATGATTGTTGGAAAGCACTAAACTATAAGGCTAGATAACTTTGGCAATAACCAAGAGAAGGAAACCTACCAACTTTACTTCTTGAAGGTAGAGAATGTCCATATATACAAACTTACTTATGAAATATCAAACAACATACTTGTGAACTAAGTTTATCAGGGCCTGAACATTTCATGAAAAATAATTCATAGATTACAGGGGTTGAGAGACATCCTTTGTATTGAGCCCTTCAAGGGCTTCATACCCATTTTGTAGGAAATGATCGAAGTTGGAGAGAAGAAACTCTCACTATTAAAAAAATTCCATCACAAAATCTAAATCCTTAGACAAACCCTAATGAACAAGGCTTCTGGAGTGATTCAAAGAGTTTTGGGAGGGGATATTGAACACTTGTAGTGGTGGTCAATGTGATATGTGACAAAAATCTAGATCATCTGAAAAGATGTTTGTTGATACTTGAGAATTTGAAAACACATTTGCTTCTTGGGGCATACTTTGAATTTGGGGTTGAGACAATTCTTCCTTTATAGGCATTGCTCCTTTAATAGGGAATACGTCACGAGGCATGCACTTACTCGGTAGAGATGAAGGCTTAAGTGCATGAAGTGCAAAGCTAGCGGAAGGCTTATTGATAATCCCATGATCGGCCTAAGCAGGCCCCTTGTTATAATTGTTCATCTTCCCCCCTATGATTTTTCATTCATCTTCATGGGTATTATTAGGAGTAACAACTATCGTCTTGTCGAGGGTTTTATTGTGGGGGAGATACAAAGGACAGTCCTTAATCTTTTGGTTTGTGGCTTGGTAGTGGAAACAAATATTAAGCAAGTTGATATACGAAATTCTCGACAAATACCAAGTGTCACTGACTTGAATTTTGATAGATTTCTTGAGGTCCTTAGAAATAATAACTTTTACACAAACCCTCCTTTGCGGTTGAGCCAAGTAAAATCTCTAGGACTTGTGAACAACAATCAAGCCTGCAGAGCTGGCTATTTGGTCCAAGAAGGGTCGGCATCACAGAGGCAAACTTGGGAACACAACCCAAAAATGGACTTTTAGAGCAGCATGCTCTGAGACTACGTCTCCGGTCCAAGGGAATAGCACTAGGAGGGAGTTTAGGACACACTAGGTGGCTGATTTGTTCACTGTAACACCTCCATGGCTGGGGTCAATAAATATTAGCTGAAAAATCTTTGGTCATGTTCTAGATGCTCTCAAGCTTAATGTTGTGAGCTACCTAGGTGGTTTGAACCCAAGATTTGAGCATGGTTTCAGAAGGAAGTAGACCAACAAAGTAACTTGTCAAGAAAAACTTCTCTAGCCATTGACAAGTAAAACCAATATCACGCTGAGTAAGAACATCATCAAGAGGAAAATCCTTACCTCCTAATTTACTTTCGGGACAAATTTTCTCAGTCATTTGTTCGGTGGTGCCATTGTGGAGTGCTCCTTCGTTTGTCATGGCTTCAATAACTAGAGGGGAAGGTAAGGAGGTCATTAATTAGCTCGTCCAGAGGGCAAAGCTATTTAATCCCAATAAATGCTAATATCTCACAGGGATATAATATGATAAGGAAGGTCAGCGATGAAAAGATGACTCTTGAGTGGTTGACATAGTGATAAACAATCCGTCATAAAATGAAAAAATATAAAATACTGATCTTAAAAGTTTTTAAAAATATTCCATAATTATTTTTAGTTTGATGTTTAAAATTACCAATCATAATTTATCAAGAAGGAAAAAAAGATCACCGTCCAGGATCGTGGAATACACTGAATAGACTGTAAAAGCATAAAATCTCTAACTTTTTTAGTTGTCAAAGTCAATTACATTTAATTCAAAGTCCTCTGCATTTTAGTAACTAAGATACGCGACAATTACGTCTACGGCTTAACTGCTACGCAATATAATAAAATAACCAGTCTATTGGGAGGAGTCGAGATAAAAAATCAATTGTGTCCGTCCAACTGATGGCGTGATGCAATTCCTATTTATTCGTCCTCCCAAGCCATTAGTAAGAGATATATTTCTTCACATATTTCCCTTTATTGGAGAAAAAACAGCCAGAACATTATGGAAATGGCCAAGAATGCTTTATTAGCATTCCACTGTTTACAATGTTTTCTTTTAGCTCTTACTATGCTGATTTTACTGCAGAATTGTGTTTCGTTGGCAGTTTCTGGTGGAGATGTGCTTCCTCTGGGAGCCTCACTTACCGGAAATCAGACTATAATTTCACAGAATGGAACCTTTGAATTGGGATTCTTCTGTCCCAGTGGAACCAATAACTGGTATCTTGGCATCTGGTATGCCCAAATCTCTGACAAGACCATCGTTTGGGTGGCTAACAGAGAGACTCCACTCAGAAACATCCCTGGTGTTTTGAAGCTGTCCAAAGATGGTTATCTCACAGTATCTGGTTTAGAAGGACCTGCGGTGTGGTCGAGTAATAAGAGCCAGCGATCTAAGGCCTCCAGGGCTTTGATATTGGACTCCGGTAATTTCGTTGTCCTAGGCGCTCAAAACACTTCTGAGATTGTTTGGGAGAGTTTCAGACATCCGGGAGATACAATGTTGCCTGGGATGAAATTGTGGCAAGACATGAACCTGATTTCTTGGAAAAGTTCGAAGGATCCAGCACCTGGTTCTTTCGTTTTAGAAAAGGATCCCTCCCGAGGAACGACAGACTTTCATATGCGCCATAAAAATGGTGTTTCTTATTGGACAAGTGGAGAGTGGGTTGGTAAATATTTCACCAATTTGCCACAATCATTAGACACAACTAGAATTGTGACGGAATTTGTCCAGGTTTCTCCCTCAAGAATGTATTCGGTATATTGGGTGGTACCAAAAACTGATATTATGTTGGTACGGGAAGTTTTGAGCAAGAATGGTAACACGTTGACGTACTTTTTCTTCAAAAATAGAGGATGGATCTTAGTTTCGGCCGTACCCCAATATGATTGCACCGTGTATGGTGTATGCGGAGCTTATGGAGTGTGCAAAACTAACAACAACATTCAATCCTGCAGCTGTCTGCAAGGCTTCCGCTCCCCAGCGGATCGTCCGTCGAATTCAGACGAGTGGTCGTCCAGCGGTTGTGTTCGAGGTAGCCCATTAAGCTGCTCTGTTGCAAATGGTACCACCGATGGTTTTCTGCAAGTCAGCACCAAGTCCTTGTCCGCCGAAAAAGCTGTGGAATATAGCCAAGAGTCAAGTCTACAAGGATGCAGAACCGCTTGTCTCAACAATTGCTCCTGCACTGCTTTTGCTATCACTAATTCTGATCTTCCAATTTGTAAATTGTGGTTTGGCGATTTGTTAAACATGCGCGATACTTCTGACGGCCAAACTTTCTTCATTCGATTGGCCGTTTCCGATTTGTTACAGTCCTCATCCAACGAAAGTGGAAGAGGTAGAATCTTTGCCCTCTCCATTTCCCTTACTCTCAGTGTTGTTGTTTTGGCTTTCCTGTTTGCATTGTTCATTCAACGTAGGCGTGGAAGATTGTTTCACAAATACAAAGAGTATGACATGTCAGCGTCGCTCAGAACATTCACTTACAAAGATCTGAAAACTGCCACCAACAATTTCACCCATAAACTGGGGAGCGGAGCATTCGGTTCAGTATTCAAAGGATCTCTTTCAAACAGTACACTTGTGGCCGTCAAAAGATTAGACAGCTCTATACGAGGAGAAAAACAATTCCGTGCAGAAATAAGCACCATTGGAAACATACAGCATGTGAATTTAGTCAGGCTCAGGGGATTTTCCACAGAGGGACCTCAAAGGTTACTGGTTTATGAATACATGCCCAACAGTTCTCTGAATTCCTTCCTATCCAGCAAGTCTGAAGGAGTAAGGATGGTGTTGGATTGGAAGACCAGATTTGATATCGCTGTAGGCACTGCAAAAGGTTTACTTTATCTCCACAAGAATGCAGAGATCGCATTATACACTGTGATATCAAGCCAGAAAACATTCTTCTGGATGGTGATTTCAATCCAAAACTAGCTGATTTTGGGCTGGCAAAGATTGTTGGTAGAAATTTCAGCAGGGTGCTGACGACTACAAGAGGAACGAGAGGTTATTTGGCTCCAGAGTGGATCAGTGGCCTTCCAATCACTTCAAAGGTGGATGTATACAGTTTTGGCATGACTTTGCTGGAAATAATATCAGGGCGAAGAAATATGGACCTGAGCGTGGAGTAATCTAGATGGTATTTTCCTACGTGGGCTGCAACTCAAATTGAAAAGGGAAACATGATGGGCCTTGTGGACGAAAGGATTGGAAATAATACAAATGTTGAAGAGGTGAGAAGAGCAGTTGTGGTAAGCATTTTGTGCATTCAATACGACGAGAATGTGAGACCAAGCATGGCAGAAGTTGTTCTCATGCTGGAAGGGAAAATAGAGGCTGATACAAAACAAATTGAGAGGTTTGTTAAGGTGCTTGTGGACGAGCACATACAGAATGATGATATATCAAATTGAGAAGATGTTATGTAGTAGATCTTAGAGAGTAAGATGATGTAATGTATTAGGTCTTAGATACTAAAATAGTGGTCTTTTCATATGTTAATTGTAATGAACTTTCTATGTATAGTGGGGAACAAATGAGATTGGTGATTGGAAAATTTGAGTGCGATAGGGAAGGGTTGCATAATATATTATTATTTTTATTAGTTGGATTAAAGTTCTTTCAATATTGAATGTAAGATCATTTTTTTATATTTGATATTTTATGGGTTGTGTAATCAAATTTATATATAAAATTTTAGTAAAATGTTATGTACCTTCTAACATGTAATTAGTATGAATATTTTTTTATTTAATTTAATAATATAAATTTTAATTATTCTTAATAATATTTGATCGAATAATTTATTATTTATTTATATATTTGCATAAAATATTTAATAATATTTATAAAAATAAGTTGTAAGTAATATAAATTAAGAAGAATTTATTCAATTATTTAATTTAATTTATTTATAGTTGAATTCTTTAATTTTAATTGAATTATTTAATTTATTTATATATTTACATAAAATATTTAATAATATTCATAAAAATAAGTTTTATTTAATATAAATTAAGAAGAATTTATTATTAAAGTAAATAAAAAAAATTAATGTAAGCAATAAGAAATAAAAAGTTACAGAAGATAAAGTTTATCTTAGAGAAATTTAATGAAGAAAACTTTAAAAGACTAAGGAATTTCTTTTTTTTACCATTATCTTACATGCTTTACAATGAACCATTGATGTTGTATGTTGTATTCTATGGCTATAATATTTGATTGAATTTTTTATTATTTATTTATATATTTGCATAAAATATTTAATAATATTCATAAAAATAAGTTGTAAATAATATAAATTAAGAGTTATTTATTATTACAATAAATTAAAAAAATTAATGTAACTAATAAGAAATAAAAAATTACACAAGATAAGGTTTATTTTAGAAAAATTTAATGATTTTTTATTTTTATTTTAATAAAATGAGGAATTTCTTCTTTTTAACATTATCTCCTTTTGTAGTTGTAAACATATTTAATTTAAAAGAATCTAAAAATAAATATAAGTTTTGTAACTTTATCTAATCCACTTAATACACTTTAACATTTAAAATTCTTAATTAAAAAAAAAAAGAATTATTAAAAAAATATTACATGCCTTACAATGAACCCTTGATGTTGCGTGTGCTTATATTGTCTTTGTACAAACTAAAATTACTTGTATTTTTATTAAAGTAATAAATTATAAAAGAGACCAAATTTTAATTGAGTTTATACAATAAAATAATGATTTGAAAGTGAATATTTATAATAAATTTTTGAAAATATTTATATAAATACTTGTTCATAATAATATGAATTAAAATCAAAACAAAAAATTTAATACATAACTTATTAAATTTTGATTTTCAGGAGTGAATTTTATTTCTTTTTTAAAAATTGTTATTTTAAAATCAGAATACTTTAAATTTATAAATTAATCTTGAACTTGAATTTTTTAAGATTCATTCACAATATCATAAAGGAAAATAATTTTTGACAAAACATTATAAATAATGACACAACCTTCAATGTTGTAAATAATATTAAGTGAGATTACCATTCCAACTAAATTTAATTGATGTTCATTTTTAGCTTGTTAATTGTCTTTAAGTTTGGTAGGAGTTTTTTCATCGAATGTGATTTCTTTACCTTCTATGATTTAAACTAAGTGCTTAAAATTAGTAGATATGATTTTTATAAATGATAACTGGGAAATGAAAATATAAATTCTATCAAAATTTGCCACTACTTAGGAAATTTAAAATAAATATAATACATTTATACTACTAAAAAAGAAAGAGGATGAAATAATGACTTAAAAAGATAAATTTAAATAAATAACACTTTCAAGAAATAAATATTACTTAAAGAATCTTTAAAAGGTATTCTTAAATTGTTTTCTTTCTTAAATTTTAAATATATATATAAATATATAGGTTTTTAAATATTTAAATAAAATTTATATATTTAAAATATATATTAAAAAAAAAGAAAAACCTTTTATTATTTAAATATTGAAATATTTATTAAGAAAGTTGTTGCTTATTAAAAATAAAAAATAAAGACAAAAAAATACTTTTCATATATATTATTTTTATTTTTTATGAATTATATATATATAACTTGCATATGGGTAAAACAAAATAAAATTAATTAAAAATAATAAATAAAATAAAAATCTAAAAAAACAAATAAGCGATTGCAAAAAAGATACAATATAGTGAACGCATGAGCAACTAATTCTATCTTACAGTAGTATATAACAAAGAAGAAAATTCTCCAATTTAATACAATACCTAACAAAGAAGCAGATAACAACAGCTCACAATAGTAGTTAAAAGAGAAATAGATTTTTTTTTTTCTTTTTTTTCTTTCCCTTTTACATACATTAGTTTGAATATGGAAGCAACAAAGGAAACAATGAGCAACCATAATAAATTATATAAGTCAAGCTCAAACTAAGGAAAACAGGTTATTTTTAAAAATGTTATTTTAAAAGTAAAAATGTTTAAGAAAAAATAAATAATATTACTTTTTAAAATTATATTATATTTTTATTTGAATACAAATCTAACATAGATAGTGTCCAGATTTATTAATTTTTTGTTTCCTTAATTTTAAAGGGATAATAATTTATTATCCCTTAAGTTTAATGGAGAAATGCATAACTGCAACCAAAAAGTTTCTAAGCAAAGAATAGAACTATTAATTGTAATATTTTTATTTTGTTTCTAAGAGCTTCCATATTCCACACAAGAACAATCAACAAACAAGAAAATAGTAAAAGGTTAATAAAAAAGTATTTTTCAAGGGTATTACCCCATTCAAAAAAATACATCAAAAATAAGATTTCTCTCACTTTTTCATCTAATCATCTATAGACACTTATTTTTTTATGTCAGTAATGACTTACTCTAATACTATGAAAGAATAAACAACACTATATTTTAAAATAACATTGAAAAATAAATAAATGAATATGTAAAAAGGTACAATAATATCTCAAATTAAGTTAAACCATATAAAAGTAAGACATAAAATTTTAAGTGGGAAAATTAAATTAATGAAAAAAATCCTACATGTATTAATATTGAATTTTGACAAATAATATTTAATGTATTACAATATTTATAAAGAGAACAGAATAAATAAAATAGTTTAATAGAATAATAATTTTCAAACGTACAGAGTGGAAAGGAGATAACTCTATAAATAAAGTGAAGAAGGTAAAATGAGTTACAAATAAACTCTATCATTACTTTGATCAACTTTATTAATACATGTCTACTGTCCCTAGTCCCTACGAGGTGAGATAAAAAGGTGTGCCAAAGAACTATATGAGTTATATTTTACACCTCACATATTCCTTTAATATATGAATTAAAAATTCAAATAAAATTAAACTTATATGCACAAAAATTAATATTAGGATCATAAATATACCTAAATAAAAAGTAATCCTAATCATAAATAATCTCTTGGTTGTCAGTACATGGAATGTGATAATGATGAAGAGAATGTAGCATCCTCTCATGTTGCTCCAAAACCTACCAAAAAATTAATATTTTAATTAATTTTAATTATGCATTGGAAAAGCATTTGAGCTCATATTTATTATAGGATACTCAGGTCATGTTGACCATCACAAAGGTACCACCTCCACTCTCTTTCATGCTACAATTAGTGACCATTATTCTGCCATTGTAACTGGTGTTTTTCACCACCAAGACAACACAACCTCACTCTAAGGTGACTGTTATGAAAACATAGCATGATGTGGTTTCCATTGATCATAAAATTATTCATAGAAGGTCTAAAAGTCCCTCTCCTTCATAAGATGGTGAATATATTTAAGAAAATCACCGACCTTTTCAAATAAGTAATTTTATGCACAACAACTAAAAAATGTTTTTTGATACTAATTTTTTTAGCCCTCAAGTAACACCAAGAGGGGAACAGAATTCACCTTGATGTTTCTCCATGATATTTAGCTCTTTAAATGGCTACAGTCTTCCTAAACTAACTTGTAGATAAATTTTCAAGAATAGTTGTCAAAATTTTCATAATATGAAAATGTTATGTTTCTAATAACTTAATATTATGGTTTTCTTCTTAGATATGGTGCTTAAATGATTTGGATAGGTTCCTTATACCAAGTGTCTCATCATGAGTGTATCCATAATGGATTGACCATAATGATTGTGCCATAGCTATCACTAAATATCATTCATTAGGAATCTGACTGCACTCATTAGGTAGTGTGAACCCTTTATTATTTTTAATTCTAGCTTAATGGTTCACCAAATTCTATGATTATAATAACATCATCAAAATAGCCTTATTTTGGATATGGTTATTAAATTCATTCCTCAATGCTCACTAGTTATTCTATAGGGATTTGAGCATGGTGAAATCTAATGGAAAGAAGGAAGGTCATCTCCCCATGATTTTGTGTGCATGGGAAAGGAGCATGGTTTTACATGCATAACAAACTCAGTCTCCTAGATCCAAACCATCATATATTAACATATTTGGATTATTCTTTGTTCAATTAGTCTAACTTGAGAAAGTGATATGATAGTGTGGTTAGAAGTTTGGAGTAGGCTTTACTCCAAGATCAAGATTTGTTCTCCTTCTTTAGCTATAGAACATACCCAATTTTTTTTTTACAATGGAATTATTTTATACCCATAGCCTATTCACTTTTGTATTTAATGTATCTCACCTCAAAATATAATATATAAGTATTAGTTTTACCTTAATACAACTAATTTTAAGCATGAGGGAACTCTAGGTCATATCAAGTAGATCTAGAACCTAGTGCCTAGACCCTTAGCGACCATGAGATAGATTTATTGATGAGATGATGTCACTAGGTAGGCTAACACTTTTTTATGTCTATATGGTAAGAAAGAAGCTAAACTTAAGAAACATTCTCAAAAATCTTTATACTATGAATTACATAGGATTCCATAGGAACTTGATCATTCTATGATCAATTTCCGCTTATAAGCTCATCTTTCTCAATGGAGACAAAAGATCAAAACTACTCAAGTTTACAAGGTCTAGGGAACATATCTAAGAGTTAGAATGAATTTATTGAGAATGGCAGATAGATTTATCAAATAATTTTTTACCATTCTCTACTTCAAATGAATTGTATAAAAAATTAAATCCATTCAAGATGTTAATGCCAAGATTAACAAGCTCATGGACCTCCTACAGGGTTTTGTGCATCACTATCATGGGGTTTTCTCCACTCAACCCTATTACCGAGTATGCCAATCATATCCCTTGCAATGTATTCAAGTTGTCCCATGTAATTTATTCAAATCATAAAGATTTGACTATAATATACCTCTTTTTTCTAAATGACCTCAAGGAAACAACCATGCAAATGGCTTATGTTAAATCACCTGACATTTATGGATTCCCTTGCAAGTTATATTAGGTATTATGGGATACTATCAGTCTTGATATCCAAAAGTTTTTTTTTAAGTATAAAAGTCCTAAGACTATTATGAATTGTATACCAATAACCCTTCTTATGTTTTAGTATAAAATCATTGCCTTCAGGTTGAAACATATTCTTACCATCATTTGTATAAGTGAGAAAACATGGCTAATCCAACATAAGTATATTTTGGACAACATTATTACAATATGAGAAGGTATGGAATGGGATGGAATCTTTAGTTAAAAAAAATGTTTATGAAAATCCACTGTCAAAAAGCTTAAAATAAGTTTGAGTAACCATTTATCATTATTATGGTTCAATCTCTAGGATTCGGCCATCACTTTATCTATAATATTAACATGTTGTTTCAGTGTGTTTAAGATTTTATTACCATTAATTGAGTGAAATATCATATTTTTTGGATTTTCATGTTTATAAGACAAGGTTGTCCCTTGGCTCCCTCACATATGTGTTAGTTTCAAAGGGATTTAACTACGTTTTTTCTAACTACTCATCAAGTAGATTTTTTAAAGGTATCAATCTCCACTTCTGTGAACAATAACTAATTAATGGGAATTTTATGGATAATGATTTTATCACCCATTTGGATGAATAAGATTCATTTAATAATGTTATGGAGTTCCTTGAATTTTTTTTCTCACTTCAGGATCCTCTATCATGTGGAGAAAGACCCAATGATATAGGTAGTCCATTTCATGTAAACCTCATTAGTTGGAAGGATATCAACAATAATGGATCCTTCTAGGTGTGAAAATTTTGTTTATGGGCATTACCTTTGCCTTTAGGGCCTCCACCTCTAATATTTAGTCATATGTTGTGTAGAGGGTTGTACAAAATATCACCATATAAATCACCAAGTCTCTTTCTCTAGTAGACAAGTTTAAAGTTTTCTCCAATGTTTTGGATGCTACTCATGTTTAATGATATTCTTGTTGTGATCCTTCTAAATTTTCATCTCCCCCTCAAAACTTTAGTCACATGTTATTCATTGGATTGAAACAATTACCACTTTATGGATCACCAACCCTCTTTCTCTAGCAGGAAAGATTAAAGATTAGTCTAAAGTGTTGTTTACTACTCTAGTTTACTAATATTCTTGTTGGGATCCATCTAAACCTACATATCTTAAGATGTAAATGTTTTTGAGGGATTTCCTTTGGGATAATTTAGAAAGCTAAAGAAGTTTTCATACAGTCTCTTGGGATATATGTTATAGGCTTAAAAATGTTGGGGGCCTTAGGATCATTGACAACATACTTCAAGGATATCCTCTAAGTGTGAAATAGATCATTAAATCATAGAAGGAAATGAAGCATGTAAGGTTTTATTAAATCATTTCATTACCCAAGGAACCCTTTTTCATTGAAAGTCATGGAAGGGTTTTGATTTAATTAATATTATTATTTATCATATACCAATGTAGATTGGTGGTGCCTTTATGGTTAAAATCATATGGAGATACTAGGAGATTCTAAAATATAACCTTATTTAGGTTGGGGATGAATTTAGAATTCTTCTCTATTAATTCTCTTTCTATCGAGTGGTCTCATGCCCTCAATTTTCATAACATCCCATTATATATCGCTTATTAGATTCAGAGTCTTAAATTTTTTAAAAATGGAATCAATACCACTAGGGACAATTTTCATATATTTTTCTCAAGGGTGGATTTCATGGGATATGTTGAGAATGAAACACTAGCTTAAAATTGAATATATGTATTCAATTCAATAAATTCATAATTTCATACCTGATGTTTATCTCCACAAAATTGGTGTCTCATCTAGAACCACATGGTGTAAATACTAGCATTTCCATACATCTTCTCCCTTTTAATGATACAAACCCTAGATTGGGTATCATATTTTTCCACTAGCATATGCAAAGTGAAACCCTTAACCACCAGTGGAAATAAATGTTCTTATATGCCATCTATTATAGAAGGTTTTCCAATCTTTGGAAAGCTCCCATTGATCCCAAAAAAACTCACTTTATTTGGTGCATTCCTTACCAAGGCCTCCCCATTAAAGACCAACTTAAGAAAATGGGGTTTTCAAATCCCATATACCCTACTTGTCATCAAGATGAGACCTTGAAGTACTTATTCTAGTTTTGAATCCATGATTAGTTAGCTTGGAAATGGATCCGTATCTTTTTCAACTATTCTTCAAACATTCTTTACCTAGAAAATGGTTTTACTCAAGGACTAGGCCATGTTTCATGCAAGATACAACATTTTTTCACATATTTTTTGAATTAGTATTGTCTTTTATATTTAAAAATATAAAAAGTTTTCTATTTTTAATATGAAATTTGTGGAAAAGTATTTATTGGTAACTAAAAAAATAATTGTCATATCAATTATTTTTCTTCATATTCAAGCCTAGGTGGATAAAGTATGCCTGGAAGTGGAGCATCCCTAGACCTTTTTCAGACCACTTGGGGAGATATTTGTGTATAGTTATTTATGCTTCTGTAGATACTACATTCCAAAAATATCCTTTTTTGGGATAGGTCTAGGGCCTTTGATGTCACCAATCTAGGGTTAGGTGGATCTCCTCTTCCTATTGCCACCAACCATATTTTCCTCATGGGGTGTCATGTTTGACTAAATTTGGTGTAGCGGTAGCAGCAGTTGGGAGCTTTTCCCAAGGATAGGTTTCCTTACATAGATATTTTAATCTCCCCATGTCAATGGGTGGGGGATTCTAAATAATATATATAAACAAATAGGTCAGATCCCATTCCTGACACTACATATCCTCTAGGCACTAGTGGCCAATGAGAGAAGCTGAATACTCTCATTCCTCGACCTCTTCCACGTGCCATTTTTACTTTTGTTTCCTAATGGCCTCGGTCATTATGTTTTATATTTATTATTTTACCAATTGTTTTGAATGAACTGCACTTATTGTGACATTTATCAATCAGATTTATTTTTGATGTTTTGATGTAAGTGTTCTATCAAGACTTATGTGCCTCGATTTATTTTGAATTTTGGTGTGTGACATCTTCCACTTGTATGACGAACAATTCACTTTATTTATTATTAATTAAAGTAAACTTTTCAACTAAAAATGAAAACTTATGAAAATAACCTCAAACATTTATATGTTTTTCCATTTTTTCAGATTTACACTAGAATATGGGATGTTTATTATTAAGTTCTTTTAAAATGGAAATGTTTTTTTTATATTGATCTTTTTTTTCGATGTTGTCCTTGATCAATTCCCCTAGCCTCTATTTGAATTTTAGGTTATGTTTAGTTGGAAATTTGGCTTGAGGTTGTGACCTAAGTATTTTTCTTGATTGATGGGTATAAGATTGATAGGGTTATTCATTTAAGTTTTAGTTATTTAAGGTTTTAAAAGATGTGGTGAACTTTGGGGAAGAACTTAATAATTGTTAAAAGTGTCGGTGATTTGAAAGTTGTCCAAAAAATAACCTTTGTCTGTATGTAACACTTGTTAGTGAATTTTGTACCCACCCATAAAATCAAAATAAGTTTTGTTGTTTGTATTTTTCTTGAAATATTAAATAAGTAATATTATGATTGACTATCAAATATAAACAAATAAAAATGTATGTTACCTTACGTTGCTAGTTAAAACCTTAGTAAGAAAATTATTTAAAATTTGTGATTGGTTATTTCACATAAAATCTAGCTTAGAATGTAATTACCATCCAATAATACCAAATCAAATGTCCTAATATATATTTTTCCCACCTATTTCCGTGTATTGGAGAAGTAACATTATGGACATTCAACTATTTACAATATTTTCTCTTAGCTCTTACCATGCTGATTTTACTACAGAATTGTGATTCGTTAGGAGTTGCTGGTGGAGATGTGCTTCCTGTCGGAGCCTCAGTCACCGGAAATCACACTATAATTTCACAGAATGGAACCTTTGAATTGGGATTTTTCAGTCCAAATGGAACCAATAACTGGTATCTTGGCATCTGGTATGCTCAAACCTCTGACAAGACCATCATTTGGGTGGCTAACAGAGAGACTCCAATCAATAACATGCCTGGCATTTTGAAGCTGTCAACAGATGGTTATCTCACAGTATCTGGTCTAGAAGGACAAGCAATTTGATCGAGTAATAAGAGCCAGCAATCTAAAGCCTCCAGGGACTTCATATTGGACTCCGGTAATTTCGTTTTCTTAGGCGCTCAAAACACTTCTGCGATTGTTTGGGAGAGTTTCAGACATCCGGGAGATACAAAGTTGCCTGGGATGAAATTATTGCAAGACATGAAACTAATTTCTTGGAATAGTTCGAAGGATCCAGCACCTAGACAACTAGAAAGTGGGCTGGTAACTATTTCACCAATATGCCCCAATCATTAGACAACTAGAATTGTGATGGAATT
Source organism: Torreya grandis (assembly GCA_037957365.1). Lineage (NCBI taxonomy): Eukaryota > Viridiplantae > Streptophyta > Pinopsida > Cupressales > Taxaceae > Torreya > Torreya grandis. The sequence goes on from JARHVA010001052.1 coordinate 1,167,985, forward strand.
TGTCCAGGTTTCTCCCTCAAAAACGTATTCGGTATATTGGGTAGAACAAAACACTTATATTATGTTGATGCGGGAAAATTTGAGTAAGAATGGTGACATGTTAAATGTACTATTTTATCAGTGATAGCGGATGGATCATACTTTTTAATGAGTGCACCGTCTATGGTGTCTGCGGGGCTTATAGATTGTGCAACACCCACAAAAACATTCAATCCTGTATTTGTTGGAATGGTTGTGTCCTGCGTAGCCCAATAAACTGCCCTGTTGTATAGGGCACCACAGATGGTTTCCTACAAGTCAACTCTACAAGGATGCGGAACTACTTGTCTCACCAATTGCTCCTGCACTACTTTTGCTATCACTAATTCTGATCCTCCAATTTGTAGATTGTGGTTTGGCAATTTGTTAAACATGCGCGATACTTTTGACGGCCAGCCCTTCTTCGTTCGATTGGCCGCTTCTGATTTGTCACAATCGTGATCCAACGGAAGGAGAAGAGGTAGAGTCCTTGTACTTACGATTTCGCTTACTATGGGTGTTGTTGTTTTGGCTTTCTTGTTTGCATTGTTCATTTAACTTAGGCGGAGAAGATTGCTTCAAAAATACAAAGAAGATGACATGCCAGCGTCGCTCAGAACATTCACATACAAAGAGTTGAAAACTGCCACCAACAATTTCAACCACAAGATGGGGAGCGGAACATTCGGCTTAGTATTAGAAGGATCTCTCTCAAACAGTACACTGGTGGCCGTCAAAAAATTGGACAGCTCTATAGAAGGAGAGACACAATTCCGTGCAGAAATAAGCATCTTTGGAAACATACAGCATGTGAATTTAGTCATGGGATTTTGCACCGAGGGACCTCAAAGATTACTCGTTTATGAGTACATGCCCGATGGTTCCCTGAATTCCTTCCTATCCAGCAAGTCTGAAGTAGTATGGATGGTGTTGGACTGCAAATGGTTTAGTTTATCTCCACGAAGAATGCAGAGATCGCATAATACACTGTGATATCAAACCACAAAACATGCTTCTGGATGGCGATTTCTCTCCAAAATTGGCTGTTTTTGGGCTGGCAAAGCTTGTTGGTATAAATTTTAGCAGGTTGTTGACGACTACAAGAGGAACGAGAGGTTATTTCGCCCCAGAGTGGATCTCCGACCTTCCAATCACTCCAAAGGTGGACCCATATAGTTTCGCCATGACTTTGCTGGAAATAATATCAGGGCGAAGAAATCTGGACATGAGCCTGCAAGAATTTAGATACTACTTTCCTACGAGGGCTGCATCTCAAATTGAAAAGGGAAACTTGATGGGCCTTGTGGACGAAAGGATTGGAAATACTGCAAATGTTGAAGAGGTGAGAAAAGCAGTTTTGGTAAGCATTTCGTGCATTCAAGACGATGAGAATGTGAGACCAAGCATTGCAGAAGTTGTTTGATGCTGGGAGGGAAATAGAGGCTGATACAAAACAAATTGAGAGGTCTCCTAAAGGTGCTTGGGGACTAGCACGCACACAATGATGATAAATCAAATTCAGATGACGTTATGTGTTAGATCTTATTGACTAAGATGATGTTATGTATTATATCTTAGATAGTAAGATGATGTTATATTTTATATCTTAGAAAGTAAAATAGTGGTCTTCTTTGCATATGTTAATTGTAAGGAACTCTTCGCATACATGGGAAAGAATTGAGATTGGCAATTATATGTAAGTAAAATTTGAGTTTGGTGAAATTTACTTTACTTTTTTTTAAGTTTATTCATTCGATAATTTTTATGTGTTTAGTATTTAGAATGATTTGTAATTTAGTGGATGCAATTCAAAAATTCAACAAAAAATGAGATGGATGCAATACAATGCATGATGAAGAAACTAAGAAATTGTTTATGGAAATATTAATGAGGAAAATATAGCTTGAAATTTAATATACTAGAGTTACAAACACCCATAAACTTATCCTAATAATCCTAATCCATCCTCAAACATGCTACCTGATATCAATATATGTGAATTGGCTTTACATAATGAGTGTAGGGTTCACAATATTGCCCATTAGGGAAAATTAGTTTGTTTTGGAAAAATACAAGTCAACTCTAGACAACCATAGCACAACCAACGCATATAGTACTACTAGCATGTTTTTTACACCTACGATGACCATGACACTAGAGACATTAGATTTTCCTAGCCAAGACAAAAATGAACTAGAGGAAAACACTAAGGAAGTGCATAATTTTCAGTAGCACTAGAGAAATAACTATGCACTAAGAAGAAAGATGTTGTAACAACAACCTCTTAATACTTCTGCAAGCCCAATAATACTACCACTCCTCCTGATCCTAAAGTGAACAATGATGCTCAAACAAAATGAGATGAATAATGTCCCTTAAATAATTCACACAAAACCATAAACAAACACAGTTATAACATAATGGAGGATATGAATATAACCAAATCAAATATGAATTTACATGCATTAGCACAAATGATTGAATAGGGAGATTTATTATGTAAATCATTGAGTGAGTAAGTTAGCTCAGACAAATAGAAAACAGTGCATGTAAACATCATGATTCACAAAAACTAAAGTAAATATGTCCTTTTTCTATTGACAATCAACATTTTTTGGAAGAATTTGAACAACTTTCTAGTGGATTTTCAATCATTAGCTAATGTCATGCTCTTGGAATTTTTAATAAACTAGGGTTGACTCTAATTATGTTTGACTAGATAGTTTTATGACTAGAAAATCACAAGTCAAGGTGATAAAAAAAATTAAATGTTCACAAGTAATCGGCCTCTAAACCTAAATTCCAACAATTCATGTATATTCAATTTTATGACATCCCTGAAGCATATGTATGTCTCTCAGTGAAGAATGGTCTAAAACATTGAATGGTTACATGGCCATTGACTTTTCCTACATGCCGTTGACTTGGAGGGTTGTGGAAAATCTAATCAATGTGGACTGACAACCCATGTTGAAATTAATTACCACTTAATACATTTTAAATATTAAAAAAGTGAATGTTGTTTCCATTGGCATAGGTATTTATACACGCAAAAATGAACTTGCCAATAAGAATAGAAATTTTTTTAGTGCTATTCAACGCAACATTTAGATGTTGTATTTTAATGACCCTGAATACTTTCAAAATAAGAAAATAACAATAGACAAAGCCTCTAAAATAATAACTTGTCTTGATTCATATTTAATGATTTAAATAATAAGCTTCAACTCAGAATTAGAGTTGACCCACAAAATTCAAACTCTAAAAATAAATAAAACTTGACCTGTTATTTTTAGTACGTTTCACATGCAAGTGCATGTAGCTCTAACCAACACCAAAAATAAACTAAACACTGAAATTAACCTATGGATGAAAATCATCTCAAGATCAAGTTTCGTTACAAAAATAGATAATTTTTAAAATTAGAAAAATACCAAAAATAATATTAAACTACAATTTCAAACCGATAGATGGTCATGTATGGGATGTTGACAAATTTTTGACCCCAAGTGAAAAATGGTCAACCCCTATATGTTAAATCTTTTAATATGATTATAAAAACTTTTATATGGTTTTTTATGGTATTAAATTGTCTTAAATGGTCTTCATTTGATCACTTTTATCCTTGACTAACATTATTAGTGGTTTGGTCTCATATGTGCTTGTCTAGTCATAGGGGTTATGTATGAGTCTTGGTGTTTACAGGTGTGGTGAGAGTCATGTCATGATTTAGATTCATTAAAAAAAGGTTATTAATGTATCTTTAAGGTCATCTTATCATGTATTATATGTTGATATATGAAAAAAAGTCATTTTCGTCATCTTTTGGCTTAATTTTGAAGAGTTGTGCGTACCATCCAAAAGGAAAAATATTTAAATAAACCTAATAATGTACCTAATTTCAAGCATGGGTTATATAATTCTTATAACCTAAAATATGTATATTTCAATGGTTAAACTAAGCAAAATACTCTTTTACAATCTCTTTTGGGAACTTGTACGTCCTTAAAAGATCAAATTACAAGTGAAATTATTTTAGAGAGTTTATTACTCTTCTGTAGGTTAGTTTTAGGATTTCAATCAAGTTTCAAGTCCAATATATGCTTTAAACACACACACACACACTCTCTCTCTCTTCCATCGTTGCCTTCACAAACTTACAAAGGCAAAAATTAAATGCATGGTATGACCAGGAGAGATAAATATAGAGGCTTAAACTTTGGACATTGTTGGAAAACCTATTTATATTAAATTTAGTGTCATTAGTTTGAATATTCATGACTTCTCCTTTATGAAAAATTGTTAAGTGATATAGTTGGTCACTATGTCTTCTCCATTCAAGTAGGGTTTAGTTTTTCTCTAGATTCTTCATCCTAGAATGCAATGGAGGATAATGGATTTGTAGAGTAAATAATTACCCCTTTCATGGTATTTTCATCAATAAATTCAACCTTGGTTTATGTCTTCAATAAGGATAAAGGTGTCTCAAATGTGTGAGCCTATCACCCTGATGTAAGTGTGTTTTAGTTTTTTTAAACTGTTGCTAGTTTAGAATAAGTTTCAAGTGAATCATATTTCATGGAGGATCCCTTAATTTCATATGATTAATCTGATATTCCCTGTAAAATTTGATCTTTATATATAGACTCCAACTATCTTGCTCTTTAGAAAACATGGTCTATCATGAGCAACCTTGTCTAGGTTTGAATACGAATTTTAACCCAAGTAGTAATGAATAATAATGAGAAACCATGAAAGCATATGTAAATAAAACTATTAAACAATTTTTAAGCTCAGGATAGTAATAATTTGACTCAATACACTCTCCAAAAAGCGTTGAGACAAATTCATTCACCCACAGGTCTATAGACTTGTGAGTATTCATGAAGTCTAAGGTTTTATTTTAAAGTGTTCAATCCATGGATAAGTGTGACATACATATATAAAATATTCATGTGACCTTGAATGATCTCACCACATTCATTATAATTCATGATCAAACCAAAGACTCTATGTTCCATGCATATGCTTAGTATATGAGTTGACTATATACATAGTCCACATATGTGAATGGACAAGTTTTAATTAATATAATGTTTAATCAAAATTATATGGGGTTATTGAGAGTGTGGTATTTAAAAGGATGATATTTGACATGATCTAAAGGTGTCTAAGACTCAAGGGAGTTGTCTTAACAAGTCTATACAATTAGGAAAAGATACAGATTATAGACCTATAAGTCCTCTTTCCGGACAAAAAACAATGGTTTATGAAAAGAGGAGTTGGTTAAAACATGAATATATACTATCAAAATAGAAGATAAAAATTATTAAAGACATATACACAATTTGGAGTCAAATAAGGGTCAAGATGATCACATATAGATTTAGTAATCATGCACACATTTGCACATCAAATTAAAAATGCAAAGGTCTGAAAATTATTTAAATGGGTAGAAGACTCTGTAAGATAGTGAAAAAAGAATCTAAACTAATTTTTATTACTCTCAAACTATCATGATATATTTTATAAGGTCAATTTCCAATGTTCATGCTTAAGCCATTTTCCAATAATCATCTATAACCACCTCTTAGATAAGCATGAAATAGATGAATGGTTTTTTGAGGATGCAAGGTCATTAAAAAGATGACAAGATTTCCAAGAAGGTATCTACTTATTATTATAGTGGTGAAATTTTATTTAATGCCATGATTTGCATTAAAACCCCAAGAACAAAGTTGACCTTCTTAATCACCTACAACCATACTTTAACAAGGCACAAGGAAGAAATTAGTATTTGTTAAAGATATAGTGTTTTGAGTAGTTTGAAGTAGAATTTTATGACTCTCAAGAATTTTTAAAGTATTTAGATGTTAAAGGTGTGGAAATGGAGTCCTAAAACCCATAAATGGAGTCAGACCATCCTAATGAGCATCTACAAGTTACAAGGTCAACATGCAAGTTTCAAACCTAAAGATAAGTATAAGTACATGAAGAACATTGGGGTCTAACTTAGGTTAATGGATGTGTGAGTAAAACCATTTTAGGTTTAATAAAATAAAATAAAATGTCAAATAAAAATTGACTAAATAGATATTTAAACCATTCCTCCATAGTCAACGTTAGCTACATGCATGCTTGCCTTGGCAAGGGAAAATTGATTCTCTAGAATTAAGAAACTAGGTATGAGAAGATTAAAAAAAATTAAAATGGTTTCATGGTATTCATATAAACCCATATAACTCTCAGACCTATCATAAGAGAATAGAATTAAAGATAAGCTCTGTCCAGGCTTAATAAGCCTAAGAGTCTAAATCTAGTGCACAAGTAGACCATAGGTAAAGTCATGAGACAAGAAGTTTGGTGAAGGTGACATGAGATATAATGGTATTAGATGGTGAAGGATAAAGGTACAGACCCTATAATATCATCCAAAGGTATAAAAAATAGGTAAATCACCATTTAGGCTCTTAAGACCATCTCAAGCTCCTTCAATGGGTGACTACATTCCAAAGACTAGTCTTTTCTTGATTTTTGAGACCATGATCTTGTTCATGGATATAAATGAATTTTAGATTATGTAATGAGTTTTATTCAATAAAATATTATGGTATCAATTTTTGGATTGGATCCATCACCTACATGAATAATGCCTAGGGTTGCCAATGCCTCTCTAATGGCCTATTTTCAACCTGGGAGTCAACTTCTTTCACTCAAAAATATATAGAAATGATTCATGTAAGTATTCACACATTATGAAATTTGATGAGGGTTTTACACTACAAAATTATATCATTTGTTTAGTTATTGATGGCCTTATGTCTATGAATAATCATTAAGAACCTAAACCACTCTAAACCCTCCTAAAACCTTAATAGAGATCCAATGTGGAAGATTGGTATCCAAATCAAATGAAATGACATATTTTAATCCTAATACTTCCTAAAAAAAATTCTAAAATAAAATTAATTCCCAACCATTTACTTCATTTGTACTTGCAACTGTAGGAATTGCATTAAATGTACTTTTTGTAAGGTTTTTAGGCATTTTATATGGTTTTAAGCAATGGAAAACTTGAAAACTATTAAATGAGGTAATTTGGTATGTGTTACAACTATTAAATACTATAAATACATAATATACATTATATAATTTATCAGACATATATATATTTTTTTATGGTAGTCTCAAACAAAGCCTAAAATGAGAGTAAGTTTCAAGGCCACTTCATGCTGCTCACACTTCCACATAGTCTCAAGGCCTAAAATTTGGGATGGTTGTTTTTTATAAGAAATTTTATTTGAATCACATAATTTTGGGTGGTTTCACATGTGTGAGATAGATATGTAATATAAAATCAAGGTTCTAAGCAAGAAAGCCTAATTGAGGCCTAATCAGGGGAAGAGAACAATAAAGAAAGGAACTTCCACTCATTGTCAAAACTCAAAACTTAGTGTGGAGTTGTAAATACATACTAATTCCTAAAATATATCCTTATTTTTTTATTACCATACATACTCTATCCTACACAAGTAGATTTATAGGTTTTAAGGGATATAATGAAAAGAGGCTAATTGAGAATTTAAGGAGCAAAATTGAGTCTTTGGAGTTGTTCTAAGAACCAAAATGGATTGATTCAAGTTTTATAAGCTGTATTAATTCCTTTTATGTTTATATAATTTATTTAATAAGATGAAATCAAGTTTTGATCCCCTTGGACAAGGCTAGACATGGGAGATGAAGAGGTTCCAAGACATCTACGCATATGAATGATAATTGCTTCTAAAATGTCAAACTAGAAGAGTTATAAATTCATGATAGCTATCAAATGAGACGTATAAAATAATTTCATGGTGATTTAATGATGAAAAGGTCCATTTTTATCTTCTTATATGCAAAGAAGAGTAGTTTTGAGGAGTTTTACAAGGTATCAAGTTGCGTTTCTAAATCTTATGCCATTTGGATGATAGAGTATCTTTAAATGAGAGGCACATGTATTTGAATTTATATTTATAATTTTATATAAATATATACTATTTATAACTCTTTTTTATATACTTGTTTATCTCCCTCTACTACTCTTCTCACTCTCTCTCTCTCTCTTCCTCATTTGTCTATATAAGTTGTCACTTTTGGCATTATAAGATATACACATTTGGTATGGTGAAGCCTTCATAAATTTACTACTAATTTTTCCTTTGAATAAAATATTTCAATTCAGTTTTAAGGTCTCAAATTATTTCTTAAGTGTGCGAAGTAGTTCATATTTGAATGGCAAGTGATAGTCATCTCTCATTGTGTTCAACTAACTCTTTCATGCTTGTTGTATGTAACATGAATTCTAGTAGGTCAAATGATATAAAATTTATTATTTATGTCTATTTAAATGTGAATAATACCATTATTATCTATGATCAACCTACTGTTCATCTACCTTGATAAATGCATTGGTTTTTACCTTCATGTTGAAATACTTTTGTTAGGAGAACCTTGGATGTTGAGATCACTTTTGTGAATTTCCCTTCACAGTTAAGGTTCAATTAGGATTCTGTAGTTAATATTTTTGAATAACCTCTTATATATTAGGGGTAAACTCCTTCTATATATTTTCATTCAAATCAAGTTGGTTAGTGCTTAGTTGTAGGTGTTGTGCAATAGAGCTATCCCTTCAATCTAGAGACTCATCTCTCCTATAGGTCTCCCACAAATTGAGAGATGTTTTCATATTACATATAATTTAAGAAGGTTGGAGTAGACCTCCTTAGGGTGTAAATTTTATTGATAAAATTTTTGGCATGCCTAATGAGACCTCATGGTCCATGAAGTTGTTAAAAGTAGATGTTGACCATAGCAAATTTGAAGTTGTAAAGCTTCCTTCATGTAGTATAGGGAATCTCTAGCACTCATTAGCCCTTGATTTTATGATATTTCATCATTTAATTCCAAAGGTAAGGATAATATCATCTACTAAAGGCATTCCATTTGAATTTTTATATCAAACATACTGTTTAGTTAGAATCTAGATTCACAACACACATCTATACTATTATAAATCTTTTGCTACTTATATACCTATTAGGAGACTTTTCTTGGGTCCAATTTGCAAGATGGTAGCCCCAAGGAACCTTTCCTTTATTTCATTCAATGTATTTATTCATTTATCTCTTACTTACTATGATTACATCTTTATTTCATCCTTCAAAAGAATGCACTCATAGATGGGATAAGCTACCATTACTCTTATTGAACATATAAAAAACATTGTAAACTTTTACAATATACGTAAAATTATTGAAGAGAACATTTCAATTAGATTGACAATTTTTTATTTCAAGAGAAAGGTACTTTATTGGTATGGAAATTTGGCTCCCAACTCTATCACTACATGGGATGAATTTCCTGATGCCTTGAGAAGGAGATTTGAAGACAAATCTAATCACTTATCTTTAATCGAGAAACTCACTACAATATAAAAAGCACCTCAATAAGCCATATAATACTTTGGTTATGATCCCACTCTTTTTAAGTCATACTAACCATCATGATTTTCTTTATTACCTCAAAAAATTTAATAGTGACATATTTATGATTCTTCAGTCTATGGGAGGGGATACTTTTCCTGATGCCTATGAGATTGCTCTAAGAGATGAAAATTGAATTATTCAAGCTAGGAAGATAACCCCTAGACCTATCATTACTTTTTTTCCTGATGTGACAACTCCTATTCCCACCATTGCTCCCATTCCCACACCCAAACATAAGTAAGTTGCACCTAATCAACCAAGCAAATCAAAAGAGGAAGAACTAACCAATGTTCTTAAGGGAGCTCAAGAAGAGAATTAAATTATTAAGTAAAAGCAAAAATAGTAGTAATGGGGTTATTAGGCACTTACCATCCCTATCTATCTTATCAAGCTCTTATACAACTTTTTCAAGGTTAATACCAAGGACAAGGGAAACTAACTAAAATGAGGAAACACAATTGATAAAATAAGAATATTCCTTCTACTTCCAAACCACTTGTACTTATCCAAAACAATATTATATAAGACAATGGAGAGAAGCCTTCATGGGATAAATCTCATGACTCTTTCACCTATAAAAATGATACATTCAATCAAGATTATATGTATCAATGTGGAACAATGCCTTGTATGACTCATAAGGATATACGTAGATGTGTCACTTCACTTTTTCCTTTGCTTTTCAAGGGAATTCACTACAAATATTGGAGTGTACTTGAATTCATATTAGTCCTACATGGAATTGGGGACTAGGTATGGCTATAAAGTCTCTATCAAGTCTTACCATTTGGCACAGATTCATGTAGCAACCTATGTTCCAAACACATCAAACATGAAATTTAAAATTAATGAAGAAGGATACTATCCTAATAACCACAATCCTTTAATACCTCTTTATGGCATAAGGGACCTCTACCGTGTTGAGTGAAGATATGATCAACATGGGTTTGATCCATACAAGATCATTGAAGAAATAGGGATGGGAACACATGTCATATATGAAGAAGATGATGAGTTTTATAAGGTAAGTTTTGATGATTCCCTTCAACAAGATACATTGGGTAATTATATTCTAAATATAGATGATGATCATGATGTCTCAAGTGTATTAGAGCATGATAATGAAAAAGTTACATTTTTTCATGCCCAAGAGGAAGAGGTCCATGAACATATAATTAAATAAGAATGTGATGATGTATAGAATTAGTACCATGCCATAATGAAAGAGTTTAAAAATGTAAGTGGGCCTACTAATACTCAAATGAAATATGAGATAGATGATGAGGTTAATGATAGACCTAGTGAGCACAAAGAAGAGTGTGAAATTCAAATAAAACATAAGGCAGCCTTGGAGGAATGAAATTAGGTCAAGATAAAAGTTTGTGTAAATGAGGAGTAACATAGGCATCAATCTGATGTTGATATACTTAATGATATGTTTGTCCAAAAATAAGGTAAGTTTGATGCCTCTAAGTACTTACCCAATCATACTTCAAATGATGGTGAAGTTGAGAAAGTTTTCATGATTCTAAAATAATAAATTGAGAAGTGTCAAGTGATCATTAAATATACCAAGAAGGATGAAATGTCAACCAAGCCAAAAGGAGAATAAAAAATCATTCAAATGAATCTCAAGTGTTAAACTTATAGCTAGCAAAAGCTTCAAGAATAGTAAGTCATTTTACCACCTTCACAAGAAAGTTCTCTTTGATAAGCATCCATCATATGGTAATTTGTTCTCATAGAGTAGTTTTGACTGCAAGAACTTTATTTCCAACCATGGTTAAATCAAGAGGAGCTATGTCATCACCTTAAACATGTTTTGAGGTCTATATATAATAGGTTAAGAGTGTTGTTTTGAGTGATTCTTTTTCTAATTTCCCTAAATGCCTTTGGCATAGTATGTTTTTTTTTTATGGCTTGGTGTGAGTTTAAGTCTTATAGAGGTATGTGAGTTTGTGTTTGTAGCTTAATAGTTGTTATATTTCCCAATAGGAGGATAAGGTCATTTATCCATTAGCATTGCAGGCAGACTACCCCTATGAATCACCAATATGTTGACCAATTTTTCACTTCAAGTCAAAAAATGATCAAGCCCTATAGGTTGAAGCTTTTCTTAGGGTTATCAAAACTTGTATATGGACTTATTATGGTTTTAAATGGTCCTAAATGGTCTTATGTGATCACATTTGTCATTAACTAATATTGTTTGAGGTTTAATCTTATATGTACTTATCTAGTCTAAGGGGTTATGTATAAGTCTTCATTTTTAAAAGTGTGGTTAGGGTCAAAATTCATGGTTTAGAGTCATTATAAAAGGTTCTTAATGTATTTTTAAGGTCATATTATCATGTATTAACCTTTTACTATGTCGATATGTGACAAAGAGTCATTTTGGTCACCTTTTGGCCTAATTTTGAGGAGTTGTACATACATCACGAAGGAAAAATGTTTAAAGTAACCTCATAATGTACTTGATATCATACATGGGTTAGAGAATGCTCAAAACCTAAAATATTTATTGTTTAATGCCTAAACTAAGTAAAATACTCCTTTACAATAACTCTTTGGGCACTTGTACAACTTTGAAAGATTAAATTATAGAATAAAATGGTTTTAAAGATTCTATTATACTTTTAAAGGTAATTTTTAGGCTTTGAATCAACTTTTAGGTATAATAAATGCATTAGACACACTCTCTCCTACATGGCTACCTTCACAAGCTTAGAAAGGTAAAAATCAAATTTGCAAAGTATGGATAGGAGAGAGAAATTTAGAGGATGAAATTTTTATAAATTTTTAGGGTTATTAATGAGCTGAAATTTCATGGAATTATTTTGTATATTCATGGCCACTTATTTATGAATAATTGTTAAGAGTGACAGTAGGTCACTATGCTTTATCCATTAAAGTAGTGTCTCATTTTGGTCCTATTTATTCATGTTATAGTTTGATGAGGAGAATGGTTTTGTGGAGTGGTTATATAGGATAAAATCACACCTTTCATGTTACTTTCATTAATAATTTAAACCTTGGTTTGTGTCTTCAATACAAAGAAAGGTGTGTCAAGTGTGTGAGCATATCGCCCTTATGTAAGTGTGTTTTGGTTTATTTAAAGTTTTTCCACTTTTAGAAAAGTTTTAATTTCCTCAAATTTCATGAAATATCCCTTAGTTTCATTGGAATCATTTGATCTTCGCCTGAAATGTGATCTTTTTATATAGTCTACAATTATCTTGCTTTTTTGAAAGCATGGTCTATCATGATCAGCCTTATACAAGTCTTGTTGGTTCCTAGTTTTACACCTCTATCAATCAATCTTGCACATTTGAAAAGAATGGAAAATAATGATGAAAAATGTGCTAGTGACAATCAATAATGAGTAAAGAATAAGATGTCAAATCAACAACATTTGTAAAACATATTACTTCACTTCATCAATAGGAAATAGTAGAAAATCACAAAACATTTTTATTAACTTCATAAGAAAATATTACACACATAAATGTTTAAAAATGGTACCATGGGGACAAGCATGGTGGATTGCTCCATGTTGGGTAGGCGATACATATAAACATGCTCTTAGAGCTTGTTAGTGATTGTACAGCTACAACAACCTTAGCAAGAGAGATAAAATGTACATATGAGTGATCACAAAATGTGGAAGAGACTATACTAAAGAACAATAATAACCAAAAATATTTAAAAACACTAAAATAGAAGACATACCTTTTATTTATACATTCTAATCTTGGGACTATGGGTCACAAATTTTAGAATTAAAAATTAACCCTTCAAATCCACCAAGATGCTTCTTGAAGGAAAATATTCCTAACCACACCTAAAATATTCATCCATTTTCAAGAAAATCATGGATCTAATTTCCTTTATAAGGAATGATGAAGATTTTTTAACAAAAAAATTGATTTTCTTATTGTAAATGCCTATGAACATGATTTAAAAGGTGGAAATTCATTATGGAGGTTGAATAAACCATTTGTCATCATATGGAACTATGTGAAGATGATCTTGAACACAACATGGAGGGATAACAATCATTTGAGGAGATAAATAGACTTTTTACCTTATGCAACCACTCAAAGATGCTCCTATATTGCTTGAGAATCATTGAAGCCTCTAGACAAAAATCCTCCCTTCTATGCATGCTAAAGAAAGTACATTACCTTGTGATGATTATAGTTGGAATGATTTAGCTATGGTATAAATAGATAATGATCCATAGTCATTTAGAAAACATGTTTTTAGGTGGCTCATAGATCTTATTTGGTGCTTTGAATCATTTCCCATCCATGAAAGAACCATCAATTTTACCTTTCAAACCAAATCTTCCCATATACTGACATTTAACATGCCAAATAAGATCCAACAAGGCACTAGTCGGCCTTAGAAGTGACTAGCCTATATAACTAGCTTCAACTAGACGTGTGTCAATTATTTGTGCCATCTTGAATCTAGAGTGAATATGCACCATTAATCCTTAAGTAAGTCTCCAGATCTTGACTTCATTATGGGCCATTAATCTTGAGTTGGGAATTCTAGGGCTTTTCCTCTTAGAAGCCCTATGGGTTCTTTGCATCTTATGCTATTAATTATGCTTAGGCTAGCATTCTTCTACCATTTTGTGATCCTGCATTAATTTTGGGCTTTATTAAAAAGCTCATTTTCATTTTATACCACTGGATTATCCTAACCTGAGAAAATGCATGCCATTGATTTTTGAAAGAAGTTTAGGCTTTAATCTATGACACACAACTGTGCTATTTATCTCCTCTACACTTGTTGATAACTCTATTAAAAATTCCAACATCATTACTTATCATTGATCTCATTGGAATGGATCAAGCATGGACCATCTATGCATAGGTCTCAGTACTTTCCTCCACATTACATTGCATATTTGACAAGGTTCTTGTGATGGTGGAACTTGTCACCATCTTGCTCATCATAGGGCTTTGTTTGAAACATTAGCCTTCTATGCACCATCAATCAACTAGAATATTCTCAAATTTTAATCATCTCACATGATATAAACACTTATTCAGCTTTTGCAAATCTCTTTGGGACTTTTCTCATCAGGCCTTTTGATCTGGGGGCCCTTTATCTTTGGCTTTTCTATCTTTGGCACTTCTGCTCTTGAGTCCTTTTTCTATGACATTTTGGTACTGGTAAAAATTTCATTAGGATAGTTAATATGTGAGAATTCATTATTGGTCTTCAGGACCTTTTTTTAGGGCATTTATCATGGGTATTTGTGTATTTATATAATTATTTTGGACATTTTATTCGAGATAATTTTCCTAAAGTATTGAACTCTACAATAATTTGGTTTTTAGCATGTTTATCTTCATCCAGAAAATTGTTTCAGACATTTTATCTATGATAATTTCCCCAAAAATATCTTAAAATATTTTAAATTAATATTTTTGTACAAATAATGGACTTTTGTTGAATGTTTTACACAATAAAAATGCCTAAAGGGCTAGTAACCTTTAGACTTTTTACGTTGGCAAAATGCTTGAAGGAAATGGACTTATGAACTTTTTACTATGAACAAAAATTCCAAAATAAATAAGCCTTTCGAGTATTTTCATTAACATTTTTATTGAAATAAATAAGGTTATTTCAAACTAAGTAAATAGTAAATTAATCACTTAGCTAATTTAACATGAACTGGACCTCTCAAAGGAACAGTGGAAGTCAAAAATTTAGCTAAGGACTTAGCCCTTTAAACTTAACAAGGGATCAATTACTTTAGTTAAATTTTGGGTACTAACATTAGATCTCACCCAGGGATGCATACCCCCTATCAGTGTGCAAATAACCCCAAAATGTAAGACTAGGTGCCAATACAATGGGCCATGGAGTCAAGACTTGGCAATTTGCCAACAATCACTCATGGAGGCTAAACAAAACATGGTATACTTAACAAAAATAGATTAGGAGGATATGGAAATAAACACAAAATAAAACACAAAGGGAAATTATATAAACAAGGTCCAAATTAGAGGGGTAACAAAGTGACAAAATAACAAAGGACAAAACACTATATAATTTATACATAACTATAGGTTATGGACTCAATCAAGAAAGTGTTTTAAATGTTTGACATTAGCTAGAAGCTCAAATATTTCACCATCTAAGTATCTTAATAATGAATTATGCTCCCCAATCTAGCAATAAATGGAATAGGGACCTATCTATAAGGCATCAAATTTTCCATGCTTACCTATCTCCTCATGTCTATTGTCCCAAAGTAGAACCAGATCACCTACTTCAAAAGTTCTTGGAGTGACCTTCCTATCAAATATCTTCTTCAAAATTTCTTTGAAATGGAGGTGTCTTTCATGATCTTGTCTTCAAATTTCATCAAGTTCAATAATCTATTTCATCCTACTTTCATAATGGTTGATTTTCTCATCATCTTCTATTTGTTGCATGAGTTGATAAGTGGGAAACTACAAATTCATAGGCAAAACATCTTGACCTCCATAAACAATATCAAAACGTATTTTTCTTGTAGCTCTCCTTGGCATAATCCTATCAGCCCATAAGGCAAACTTCAACTACTCAACCCACTTCATCTTTTTTCTTCTAAAGTACATCTAATGATTTTGAGCAAGTTCTTGTTACTAGATTCTGTTTGGCCATTTCCCCGAGGGTTGTAATTAAAAGCATAACTCAAATCAGTCTTATAATATTTTCATAATTTAACTAAAGGCTTGGATTTTAAACTCATGTCATTGTCTGAAATAACCATGATAGGCACACCAAATCAACAAATAATCTAATTTAGCAAAAGTCCATAAATACCTAGTGCATCACCTTCTTTGTAGGGACCACTTCAACCCATTTCATGAATTAGTCTATTGTAACTAGTATCCATCTATGTCTAGCACTCAATGAATAAACAATTTCTCCAATGAAATCCATCCCCCATTGTCTAAATGGGCCTTCAATCATCACAGGCTATAAGGGAGGAAAACCTAAATCTTTCATCCTCCTAATTAAATGATTATATTTATCACCTTTTCAACTGTCTGAGAAATATATTTGAATAATGATGGATACCAATAACTAGCTCTCAAAATTTAATGATCTATGATTTTAGGTGCAAAATGACCACCACACACTCTACTATGGAAGCCTTTAATCAAGTCAGCAATCTATTCTTCCATCACACATCCTATGAGAAACCAATCTATATTCTTCCACGTGAGTCCCTTTTTATTCAAGAGATATTTATGGGATACAAGCTTAAGATTTCTTTGATTTTTGTCCAAGTTAGGGGGAAAATTCAAAATTTTCAAGTAGTAAACAATATCTATATACCTATCTACATGGTTGGATCTCCAATAACTGGTTGCCACTGATCGATGGAAATGTGGAAATATACCCATGTGTTAAAGGTTTTTTTTTAGCTTTATTCCAAAACTCTAAGGACAGGAGGACTATTCTGTCCTACAGTGATTTTTTTTGGCAGGGTAAATACCCTCTTATGGCCAAATGGTGGCATAAGGATTTCAATCCTCTCACAAAAACCTTCAACAAAATCCCTGTCTGGGTTCAGCTCCCTAATTTTCCAATAATTCTATGGCATGATTCGGTTTTTAAAACCATCAAAAATGCTATAGGGGAGTTTTTATCTGATATTGATGAATCTAAGAAGTTTTACTACTCGACCTGTGCACACCTATTGGTTGAGGTGGGTGTTTCTAAGGGCCTTCCTGAGGTGATTTGTTTGGACTCCCCTAGGGGTTCTTGGACGCAAATGTTAGATTATGAAGGTTTACCTTTTTGATGCAGAAAATGTCACCTGACGGGGCATGTTGCAGCTCGGTGTTATGCCAGGAAATTCAAATCCAGAAGATCACCTTCTTGGTGGTCTGAAGTTACTTATGAACATTATACAGCTAAACAACCCGGGGAAGATATGACTGATTCAGAGAATGAGAGTGAAAAGAGTATCCATTCTGAATCGATGGATCGGAAGACTCCGCTGGTGAAAGATCCTGTTGAAGGTACTGTGGAGATTGAATTATGTGATCTCTCAGAACTGATTACTGAGGAGGTGGTGGTCTCTCCACCTGTTTTGAAGGATTCTCATAGGAGCCAGATGTTGGCTGGTTTTCAAAAGGATTTTGCTGAGGCATCGGTACCCCCTGGACTTCATGGATCATGGCCTTCTGAGGATTGGGTTGCTGAGGCAGCTAAGGTAGAGGATGGTTGGACAGCAGTTAAGAGGAAGAAGTCTAAGCCTTTGGTCCCCGCTCTAGATATGAATCTTCGGTCTTGTAAAAAAAAATATTAATAATATATTTTTATAGTTTGTCCAGCTATTGTCTATTGTTTTTAGATTCCTGGTTAATCTAGTTTTGCTTTTGCCGGTTCCAGGTTATTTTGTTACCTGGTTGTGTTTAAGGTTTATCTCTCCTCTGATGTATAGGGTTTCGGGGCCCCTTCAAAACTTGTTTTTACCTTAATCTAAAACAATATCTATATACCATGGAGATATGTTAAATTGACTCAATGAATTATTAACATTAAAAATAACAATGTTTACCTCAACTTCTTGAAAATTGGTCTCAACCATAAGCTTGGATAGACTCATCCCTCCTACTCACTTGGTGGTCTAAATATCCATGTCCTATTCTTGCAACTTCTTGATCCACTTGCATCTTTTTATGGATACTTCATTCTGAGTCAAGATGCCCTTCACCATGGTATGTGGGACATAAAAAACAATCTTTGAACTCAAAATATAAGGCCTGAACATCTTGACATCTTTCAAGAGAGTGAAATATTGTTTTTCCATGATGGTATAATTTAGCTTGCTACCTTGAATAGATTTTATAAATGAAGTTATAGGATATTCATAACCATATTTATTATTTTTAAACATAATAGTAGCAATAGTATTATATGTGCAAAAGAGAATATCTAGAATGGCTTTGTGTAATCAGGGCTATCTAAGATAGGAGTAGGATTTAAAGCTTCATTGATGTCATTGAATGCTTGTAAGGACTTTTCCTCCCATTTGATAGTTTGGTCCTTCTTTAGCATGGAATTAATAGGCAGATTAATCTTTACAAAATTTGACATAAACCTCCTTACAAAGTTAATTTGTCTAAAGAAAGACTAAATTTCTTTCATAGACTACATGATGGGCACTTTGTCAATGATGTCTACCCTCTCAGTGTCAATCATGACATGATATTTTTACACTATATGTCCTAGAAACTTGGCCTTTTATACACCATAGTGGCACTTCTTTAGATTAAGTGAAATGTTGAACTCCTTGCATCTGATCAACATATTTTCTAGATGCTCCAAATGTTCTTCTATAATCTTGGAGTACATAGTAATGCCATCTTGATATACCACAATGAACTGGTTAATTATCTCTACCAAAATGGTGTCCATAGCTCATTGAAACATTATACCAACATTCATCAACCTAAAAGGCATCCTCATATATACATACATGCCCCAAGGCATAGTGAACGTAGTCTTGGATCTTTCCAATTACTTCATCATAACTTGTTTGTACCTTGATAAGCCATCTAATGTGGGCAACATTTATAATCTAGTAACACTTTACAGTAGGTTATCCATATTGGGTAAGGTATAATTATCTTTTAAAGAAGCTTTGTTCAAATTCCTAAAATCCATAGATAAGTAAATATCACCTTTATTCTTTCTCATATGGAATAAATTTTCAACCCATGATGAGTACCTGATGGTTTTAATGATACCACCATTCCTCAACTTCTTTAACACATCCCTCATCTTGATGGCTAAGATGGGATTAATAAGCTTTTATTTCTACCTGAAAAGCTTGTTATCAGGCTATAATGAGATGACATGTTAGAACGAGTCTTCCCTATACACTTTTAACTAAAAATAAGACCATGCTAGACAATCCAGGTACCTTTTAATAAGCTACATGTAATCATTCTTCTTATATGTAATTAGGTGAGTACCTAGCCAAACCTTTCTTGGATTCCCATGAGAACCAAAATTATACTCAATCACATCTTTTTAAATGAATGAGTCTCTTGATTTAATTCTATCAACTCTATCAAAATATGCTTCTAAAATTACCAATCCTCTAGGAAATGGTTTTGCCTTCAGTTGAATAATGTCCTTACCAAATAAGGTTTCCTTTCCATCACAAAATTGAACCATAGATTCTAAGTCTATGAGTTGATAATATAACTCAACATCATAGTTCAAAAAACTCTTAATATATTCATAATCATCAAATACATGCCAATGATGATTATTGTTTGAGATTGAAGCCCTGACAAGCACCTCTACTTGATACTGATAATGAGGTCTCATATTTATAATATCAAACTGAGCACCTAACTTTGCAAGTCTATTAGCTTCTTTGTTAAAACTTCTAACATGATAAAAAAGATTTAATGCATCATAGAATTCAATAAAATCCCAAATCACTTTATGATATTATTTCAACCTTTTATTTTTGGTGGCCTAAGCATTACGAATATGCTTAATCACTAAATTAAAATTGCCCTTGAAAATTAAAATTTTAATTCCATGTTCATGAGCAATCCATAGACTAAGCAAAAATGCCTCATGCTCACTATTATTATTCATGCACTCAAAAGAAATATGAAAATAAACATAAAACATTTACCACTAAGGTCATTAAAAACAACCCCAACTCCATTTCCAAGACTAGAGTAAGCCCCATCAAATCACATCTTCCAAACCACACTTTCTTTGTCAAGATCATTATAAAGAATAGTATTTTATTCACTAGTAACAAAATTCCCAACAAATTTACCCAATTCAACATTGATGTACAATACTTCATTCAGAGCATATTTGAGATCTTCAATTACATGAAAGATCTTTAGATCTCTATAAATCTTGACCATCTTACCCTCCATCATAATGGTGGCACAAGATAAATCCATCTATACAGTTCCACCCATACTAGTAGCCCATTTACATGATAGAAACATCCCCCATTTAGGTGGGAAATCCAAAACTACCACATCTATATTCAGATACTTACTACGATGAACTACTAATTATACAACTAATCACTTCACATATCCCAAAACTGGTACCTATCATGATTCTACAGCATAACATTTTCCAAATACTAACATAATATTCACTTTGAGCTCATTTAAGAAACCCAGGGGCATCATATTGCAAGATGCTCTAGAATCAAACATACAATTATGGATAATTCGGCCATTGATCAGCAAGGTTGTATAAAATGGATCAACATTCAGCTGACTCTCTACTAATACAGTCCCCAAATAGACCTCCATAGCAAGTTTAACAACCTATTCTAATTCTTCATCTTCCTTCAGGGGTGCTTGGGGTAATTTTATTTCATTCATAGTAGACCTCTCACCAAATTCCAAGTAATCAAAATCCCTCTCTATGTTCAGGTATTCATAACAAATCAACAAGTGGCATGGAGAATTTTTATTTGACTCAACACTTGGCCGTATCACACATTTAATGCCAAGGAAGAGGCATATTTGGTGGAAAGGTTAAAAAACCTTCAACTGGGATGAAATCACTTAATATCTAAAGTGGAGTAGGCTATGATAGATTAACACTTATGATAGTAGTGTTCAGGGGTGGATTTGTCTTCACATCCCATATACCCTTAGGAATACTCGACCAGATGGTCAATTTTTTCTCTTAGCATGAGCACCTCTAGGCTTATCATCTTGGGACATGAGTGCTATCATAAAATCTTCTAGGACTGCAATAGATTTATTTTCTTCCTTACATTATGTAACTTTGGGTTTATAGGGGTAGTGTCTTGAGTAGTAACACCCAGTTACCTATTTCTAAAGTAATAGTCCTTTTAGGTAGCTATTGCATTTATTAAAAGCTACCTATCCTCAACTAATGGAATTCCCCCATGATATTTATTAATCATCATAGATCATAAGAGATCAAAATCATGAATGGGTAATTCATATTTTTGTGCCATATTAACATCAAAAGAAAATTCAAAAGTTGGGACACTCTCTATTTCAACCACACTCCAAAACTGATCAATTGTAGTAGTGTTTAATGTTTCCTTATAGGTAAACATTTTTCTTTGATCACTTTCACAATCAAGCATAAAAATATCATACTTAGATGATGCATACTCAATTTCATTTGAATCTTCAACAATTCATTCAGCAGTATCACATGGAGGGTGTAGAAAGAAGCACTTGGCACACCAATCAATTTCTAAATCAAAATTCACATAATTTACCTTTAAATTTAAAGGACTAGGCACCTCTTTTCCAACCCCTCTTTTATAGTTTTAATCTATTCTCTCTTCACATGCAGGACTCTTCTCTTTATCAATGTCTCAATTATGGAAAGTAGGCCCCCTTTGTTCTTCATTCAGATTTGGATCCCTCTCTAGGATGGTAAACACATGAGGTATCCCCTTATCAGCATTTGTCAACTTATATGGCACTTCTTTGATATTTGAGGCCAATGTTTTAATAATTTCCTCAATATTAGTTGTCTTAGTGGACTATGCCTTTTTTGGATTGACCAAATTTACATCATCCCATATGTTTATGGGCTTTCCCACAACCTTTATGTTATTCTCAATCTAGATGTCCATATTGAACACCAAATGTAGGTTCATGGGAGCCTTATCGTACAAGTAATATGCAATATTATTATCAAAGGCATTGTAGTACTTTATCAAGCATGTTGTATCACTAGGACTAATGTTTTTGGGTAGCAACATCATAACCTTTTTGAATTAGATATTGAAGTCCTGCACACAATTGTTAGGATTATTTTTTATATTTTTAAACTTAGCTAAAATAAACTTGGGATCAACTCTTTCACCATAGTGAATTCTAAATACATTCCTCGTCTCTTCTCATAAATTGATACATCCATGGGGAATAGAATTGAACCACTCATTAGCATCTTCCTCTAGTGTGTACACAAATGACTTGATGCACACATCCTCATACTCAACCTCATAATATTCAATGGTATTTTGAAAATCTCTTAGGTACTAATCACCACTCACTACATTTTTCCCTTGAAAATTTTGAAGGCATTTCTAACTTCACTTAGGACTTCATTAGGATAGCCTTCCATTTCATCAAAATTGATAGGCTTGAATCTCAGCGCATGAAATGTAGAAATTTCATTCTCATCTTGGTCCTTATGCCTCATGATTAGTTCAATGTAAGGTTCAAAAACAAATGGAACAGGGATGTGAGGACATGGATGAGGTGTACATGGTGAATAAAACTTGGGAGGGCATTTAGTTTGTTGATAAGGAGCTAGGTAATACATAGGACTATAGGTTTTAGATTTGCTAAAAGATCTATATAAGTCATTAATAATGGGAAGTTTAACAAAAATATCAAGATTATCAAAATCTTGGTAGTCAGGACACTATTTAGAAGCTACACTTTACCCTTTAATAGACCTCCAAATTTGTCTACCTCATCTTTGGTATAAACTTAATGGTGAGAAATGTTTCTTAGATGAGTCACTTTTGAAATATGATCTCCATCCCTTCAGCTTTTCAAACTAGAAAATACTCAAATCTAAAACTAAGTAGAATATTAAGAGTAGGAACTGGTCTTCTTTGAAACCAGGTGATAAAAATTAAATTTACCAGTAGAATCACAATTGTATAATATAATAGTTAACATAATATTTGTAATATATACTAAAATTAAACTTGTTGAAGCTTAATGAGATAGAAAGTAAAGACACTAAATTTTTTATAATATGCTCAAAAGGGGATAAAAAACCTTTCAATATGTAATGTTAATAACTCTTTGTAATAAATGTAATACAAGTCAAATAGTCAAATATCTCAAATCTTAGCACATCCTTAGTGGAGTGTTATGATGTTGATGACCAAGATAGTGTGACTATAGAAAACAACAAGCAGAGAACCTCCAAACATGAAATACTTATATCTTTATCTCTCTAAAAGAGTCCTTAGCAACACAAGTGCTATGGGTGTATTTTCTTTCCCCAACAACAATGCCAAAAAATTGTTGATTCCTAGTTGTACACCTCTATCACTCATCTTACACACTTGAAAAGAATGTCAAATAATGATGAAAAACCAACTAGTATGTCATTCTATCTAGGGAAGAGTTTGTCATAAATATTAATCTAAAGTAATAAATGACTAATATGTACCTACAAAGGGTATGGTCAACTCTCTGCTACTTCTGGCTCTACCTGAACCAAGGTGAGAGGATCTAAGGGGTATCTTAATCACATGAAGAGATTATAAGATTCAAGATCCATGAGGATTTTTTGCACAAGGGAATATAAATGTGACCAAGGCAAAACCAAACTCGTTTAATCCATTAATAAAGTGTTATCATGTGAAATAAATAAATTTACTAGATCATATAAAAGTTACTCAAGATAGATGATGAAATGACTAAAATCTTCATTATATAGAATATTCAACAACAGAGGTCAAATAGAAAGCTATAATACTATGCTTCAAAACACAAAATGTAAACATATGTTAAGTATATAATATTTATGCATCTATAAGCAAAAATAATTCATAATATGTAATTGGGTGCATTATTTATAGGGTAGGACAGGGTAGGACAAATTGATAGTAATAAAAAAGAAGGTGGTGCACTGGAGGTTTTTAAATAGTAGGGATTCTTTCAAAATTCAGGACATCTTCTATTGAAAATATGCAGAACAAATATATGCAAGCTAATAAAGCTACCTAGAGTGATTTTCATTTACTGGTGCAATGAAAAATAAATACTTAAATGATCCTTAAAATTCTAGAACATATACTAAAACTAGAATATCACATGCATTTTCCCATTGAATCCATAAACCTAGGCTTCCCTAACAAGTTATTTAATAACATATTTCCAAACATAATGTAGAAAGGGATTTATAATCTAGTTCTAAGACTAAGAGGACAACTAGTAATGAGTATAGAACAATATGTCTAATCAACACAATTTTTAAAACATATTACTTTACTTCATTAATAAGAAATAATAGAGAACCACAAGTATTTTCATTAACTTTGTAAGAAAATATTACACATATCAGTGTTTCAAAATTCTCCGATGTGGAAAAGCATGGTGGATTTGCTCCATATTGGTCAATGGAGACATATAAACATGTTCTCAAATCTTGCTAATGGTTATACAACTACAACCACCTTAGAAAAAAAGACAAAATGCACACAAAAATGATCCCAAAATGTGAAAGATCCTATACTAAAGAAGAATAATAACTAAAAATAATGACCAACACTGAAATAGAGGATAAGCCTTCTATTTATATATTCTATTCTTAGGATTGTGGGTTACAAATTAAAAATTTGCAAAGCAACACTTCAAATCCACCAAGATTCTTCTAGCTAGAAAATATTCCTAGCCATACCTGAAATCTTCATCCATTTGGAATAAAATCATGGCTCTAACTATCTCTATAAGGAATGATGAATATTTTACAATAAACTATTTGCTTTATTGAATTAAAATGCCATTGAACATGATATGGAAGGTGGAAATTCATGATAGAAGCTGAACAAACCATTTGTCATCATATGAAACTATGTGAAGATGCTCTTGACCATGAATTTGAAAACAAAAATCATTTGAGGATCCAAATAAAATTTGTCACCTTGCATAACCACTCATAGATGCTCCTCAATTGATTGTAAATCATGGAAACCTCTAGATATAAATCCTTCCTTCTGTGCATGCAAAAGAAATCCCATTACCTTGTGATGATTGTAGTTAGAATGATCTAGTTGTGGAAGAAATAGAAAATTGTCTATAGCAATTTGGAAAACATGCTTTGGGTTGGCCCATAGATCTTATTATATGCTTTGACTCATTATCCATCCATGAAAGGGACATATCTTTTATATTTTAAACCAAATAATACCACATACTGATGTTAAGCATGCCACATTAAATCCAATTGAGCACTTCTAGGGCTTAGAAGTTACTAGGCTACATAATTGGCTTCAACTAGACATATGTCACTTCTTTATGCCATCTCAAAGTTAGATTGAATACTCACCATCAATCCTTCAAGAAGTCTCTAGGCCTTAACTTCATTTTGAGCCATTTATATTGACTTGGGCATTTGGAGATTCCACCACTTGGTAGCTCTATGGGTTATTTTTATCATGCACTATCAATTATACTTAGGCTAGTACACTTCTACAATGTGGTGATACCAAATTTATTATAAGATTTACTAAAAATACCACTCTCATTTTATACTACTAGATCATCCTCACCCAAGCAAGCATGCACCATTGATTTTCTATCTCAGGCTTTAATATATGGCACACAATTGTGCCACTTGTCTTCTTTATGCTTGCTAACAAATCTATTTAAAAATATAGTATTATCTCTTGTCATTTATCTCATTAGCATAGATCAACCTTGAACCATCAATTTTTATCCATAGGGTTTAGTCGTTTGCTCTACATTCTGTTAGATCTTTGACAAGGTTCATGCGATGGTGACACTTGTCATCATCTCACTTTTCTTGGGGATTTATTTGAAATATTGGCCTTCTATCCACCATTAATTAGTGGGAACCTACTCAAATTTTAGTTATCCCCTATGAGCTCAACACTTATGTAGCTTGGGTGAATCTCTTTGGAATTTTTCTAATAAGTCCTTTTGGTCTGCAAACCCTTTGTCTTTGGATTTTTTATATTCAGCACTTTTGTTCTGAATCCCTTTGTTTGCATTATTTTTACTTTGGAAATAATTTTATTGGGATAATTATTCTACAAGAATTCACTATTGTCCTTCGAGACATTTATTTTAGGGCATTAGTCACGTGTCTTTGTTTATCAAAATTATTATTTTAGACATTTTTTTAGGATAACTTTATTGAAGTATTAAACTCTCTCAAACATTTCTCCCATAGAAATTTTGTCTTTGGCATTTTTGCCTTTGTTAGGATAGATATTGTATCTGCAAAAAAATTCCCAAAAGGTATCTCTAAATATTTGAACATAAATTTTTTTCGAAAATAGTTGACTTTTGTCAAACTTTTTACATAGGCAAAATGTTCAAAAGGAAAGTACCCTTCAAATTTTTTTCATAGGAAAAATGCCTAAAGGAAATGGCCCTATATAATTTTTGTTGTGGACAATTTCTTTTAAATAAATAAGCCTTTGGAATATTTATGAAAACATGTTTTCCAACAAAAAAGGCTATTTCACACTAAGTAAAGACCAAATTAATCACTTAGCTAATTTAACATGAAATTGACCTTTTAAAGGAACACTAGAAATCAAGAATTTGGCTAAGTACTTATCCCTTTAAACTTAACAAGGGATCAATTACTTCAATGAGATTTTGGGCACTAACAGGTCTGAATACCAATGTTGACCTAATAAATAATGAATACTAATTATAAATCATAAAATCATATAGAAATATCAATACTTAATAAGTTGGAATCTCAAGATAGTAATAATTAAACTTAATACACTTTCTAATAAGGGCCAAGATAAATTCAATCACCCACAGGTTTGCAGACCTAGAGGTGAACATTCATGAAGTCTAAGGTTTCATTTTGAAGTGTTCAATCCATGGAAAAGTGTGGCATGGACTCATAAAATTTTCATGTGACCTTAACTGATCTCACCACATTCATTAGAAGGTATGATTAAACAAAATAATCTATGTTCTATTCATATTCCTTAAACATGAGTTGACTATATACATAGTCCATACATGTGAATGGATAAGTTTGAATTGATATAATGTTTGGTCGAAATTAAATAGGCTTATTAAGAGTTTGATAGTGAAAATTACAAGAGGTGATATGATCTAAAGTTGTCTAGGACTCAAAGGAGTTGTCTTCGAAAGTCTATAAAAGCAATAAAAGAGACCTATACGTTATAGGTCTATAAGTCCTCTTTTTGTACAAAAGCATTGGTTTATGCCAAGAGGAGTTGGTTAGAACATGAATCAATACTATCAAGAGAGAAGATACAAACTATTGATGACCCTAACACCATTTGTAGTTGTTGGCATGAAATTTTTTTAGAAGGACAAATTTTCGACTTCATGTTAATAGTGTGGGGAACAATGTCCCTCTCCTATTAGTAGGCAAATATACCTTTATTAAAATTCAAATTAGGATGGCATGAAATATTTAATGCAAAGGAATGTAAATCATGGGGTAGTAATTTTCATGTGAAAGTATGAAAAGGAGTTTCTATAAGGGAAGATATTTTCTTCTTCTGAAAATCAAATTTTCTCTGAACACTTTTGTCTAGTATCATATTCTAAATTGATGAGTTTGTTGCTTAAAACTTCTCTCTCTCTCTCTCTCTCTCTCTCTCTCTATATATATATATATATATATATATATATATATATATATATAGAGAGAGAGAGAGAGAGAAGGGAGAAGTTTTAAGCAACAAACTCATCAATTTAGAATATGATACTAGACAAAAGTGTTGAGAGAAAATTTGATTTTCAGAAGAAGAAAATATCTCTCATTTGACGGGTTGAAAAGACATAATCATATCTTTAGGGATATTAAACATATACCAAAAGACTATTTGACTATGATAATATAAACTAATAACCTTTTCTATTTTTTAATAGAAACAACTAAGAATTTGTCTTTATTTTCACAAATATTTTCATATGTGTTGGAAATGTAAATTACAACTCTAGATAGAAACTTTATAATCTAATTTACTATTCTCAATATTTTCAAATTTATAACAATGGAAATGAAAATCATATATGTTGAATTCATAAAAAAACATAATCTAAAAGATATCACTAACACAAAGTTTAGAAACACAATTTTTGTATTGATTCTGAAGAGTAGAAAAATTGATCTCCTTTTACAGTGATTTGCCAAAATTATATCTCTTTTGAACCTTTATTATGAATCCATAAATTTTATTTATAGGCTAAAATTGGTGGTCATGGTGCAAAAACACCTATTTTTCCTTTCTTTAAAATTGTTAAAATAGTAATGAGAAATTAAAACTTTAAATGATAAAAAACCTTTTGAGCATTTAACACCACTTGAGAAAACAATTGGTGTTTTTCCACTAATTTAAAAATCACATCATCAACTTGCACAACTTGGAAAAACAAGCTGTCAAAATTATAAATATAATTTTTATAATTATAATGCACATATACAATGGTAAAAGAGTGCAATAACACAAGTTAGGTACAAAAGAAATAGGAGAAGAGAATGTAGAAACATTGAAAGAAATTATTTATGCTTCTTGTTATTGTATTGACAATTATTTCCACTTCAAGAAGTCATCAAATATTTGAAGAAATACCTTGATCAAGTCTTCATTGAGTCCATCTATGTACCTTTAGATAGTGTCTATTAATTATTCTAACTCTTTCATTTCCTGAAGCTTGCTTCAAAGATTATTTATTTTCATATCCAAATTATCCACATTCACTTGGAATTTGGACAATTGATGAATTTATTCATAATTGAATGTATATGTATTTATTGTAAATATCTTGAATTCTCTCTTTTCATTCTCCAATAATTGTCTCAATTAAAATCAGATTTCCATCTTGATTCTTGTCAATGACAAAATGACAATCCAACTTCTTTACTTTGGTGTCGATTTCCATCATTGTGTCACTTCTGAATGACCTTAAATAATTGAATTTATAAACATATTTTTGAAGGGAATGGATTCTAAATTTAGTGGCCCAAATAAATTCAATCTAATAGATAATTTCATCCTTATTGATTACTCCTTTTTAAGCAAGATCAACAGAAGGAAATTTTGAGAATTTGACTAACCCAGGAATAACTTCCTCCTAATTTTGTTTCTCCTGAGTGTATCCAATTGCCTTTATTTTTAGACATTCATATTATGATTGAATTATATAAAACATCATTATTGAAATGATAATTACTGAGGCCCCTTTATTTGTAACTTTTTTAATATAGTCTTTCACTACATTACCAATTTGGCCTACTTCTCTCACATTGTCTAGTGTCTCAGCAGGATGACTCGATAAAGTGATAGATGGTTCAATTGACCCAATCAATCTATGTATTATTGAGTTAAATTATTTCAACTTATATTTTATTTCATATTTCATTATCTTATCTTTATCCTTTTTTTAAATATGGTTCCAATTACCAACTAAACATCTCCTTTCATCCCTTCTCTAATTGATTTTCCCAAATTAACCCTGGATACCTGATAGTCATCAACACTCATTTATGACCTATCCATTTAAATTGTAGGAATGGCCACTTCTATATATTTTTATACCTTTTTATATGTCACCATTCACAAAAATGTCCTCATTCTATTTTGCCTCTTCAATAAATAAGTTTTCAAGGTTCCAAAACTATCTCTTCAAGTTCAACATTTTTTCTTGTTATCTTCACTAATATAGATAACTAGTCTGAAGTTGTCATAATTTTGGAAGCTAATAAAGCAAAAGATGAAATAGGTGGAGTAATCTTGGGTATGATTTAAGAATTATTTTTACTCAATTGGATCACCTTGAAAGGATGTTTCAATTTTCTCTTGTCGATTGATTGTATCAAAATGAATTCTTCAAGAATGATCACTGGGAAACTCAGGATTTGATGGAGAAGATGAGGAGATATGAGTAACCACTTGAAAAGGAAAAGGAGATAACATATGGAATATTGTATCATCTAAAGATAATAATTTTTGAGTTGTGTTCTCTACTAGTTCTTGAGAAAATGGAAAACAATCAATTGCAAGCTCTTGAGGAATTGAAATTTTAGCAGAGGAAGAAACATTTCCACCTAACCATTTTATTTTTAACTTGATAGTTTATTTTGGTTGAACATATTTTTTTATTAACTTTAGGTTCATGCACACTTATTATCATTAGGGTTTATCCACTAGGGCCTGCATCATCTATCTTTTCTGGCTCATCTTATTGATTATATAAGCTAAAAAATTTATCTTCATCATGATGTGTAGGGAGATCAATATTCATAACATCAAATCCTTTGCCTTTTTATCATCTAAGAGTTATGTAAAGTACAATTATTATCTTATTTCTGAGAGAAGTAGATTAACTTTGCTCTCAATGTACTACTAGTAATGACTTTGTTGTGATGTCTTATTTTACAAAGATGGGGTCTAATATGACCTCATCATCTACCAACTATTTAGGTACTTTCATTATGTCAAATTTGACTATTTATCTCATAGTAAACCATGAATAGTCTTTGATTCTTATTACTTTCTCATCATCATAATCCATCCAATAGTCTTCAAAATATAGAACATGCTAAAACATAGATCCAACATTGCATTCAATTAGGCCCTTATTATCAAATCAAAACTTGATTTAAAATTTACAAAGGATATAGAGAGACATATATTACCCAATTGTCTTGGCATTCACAAATAAAGAGAAATTATACCTGATAATAGAGATTGAAAACTTGATCCGTAGTTTATATTAGCTTGTCAGGAACTTAATTGTTTCAACAAGTTATCTCATGATTTCCATCAAAACTCATTTATCACTGACATATCATGGGAGCATGTAAGGAGCAACTTTACTATTGACCATTTTGGCCTTATAGGGTAAAATTGGTTTCCTTCTTCCCTTGCTATTTTGAGCCAGTTCAATTTCTAGTTTGCACAAGTCTTTTAGCAAAAGGAGGAACCAGTTCAGTGGTTCGACGTCAGGGTTCAACGGCATGATATTTCTCACACTTTGAACTTGAAATTTGGTTTAAACAGTTGGTTCAATCAGGTGGGTTAGTCATTTTGGTTCAAAGTGGTTGGTCTAAGCAATTGGTTCAATTCAGAAGCTTCAAGGGGGGTCTTCCCAAGCCTGAAAGACAAGTGCCCTTGTAGAGGGTAGTCAAGCACAAATTAGACCATTCTAGCAAGCTATAGAGGGCAATTCCAAACCCAAAAGTACCCTTGAGGAGGGTAGGGAACCCTTGCGGAGGAATCAAAAGGGTGAGTTTTCCTTTAGAAATGTTAAGTCAATAGATAAGACAATGTTGAATTTATTTGGGCAAAATGTCTAAAGGAATTCCTTCAAATATTTTTTCCAAATAAATTCACAAGGTAAAGAGGAAGGGATTCTTTCAAAAAAGTTACTGTGGCAAAATGAACAAAGTGAATTCTTTCAAACAAAAATCCAAAGGAATTCCTTCAGACATTTTGTTTGAAGGAATTCACCCGATGGAAAATCCTAACAGAAAGCAGCAAGTAGGAAAGACAAAGGAAATATTTCCTTTGAACTAAATGTTTGAAGGATTTCAAGACTAAGGCAGGTTGAAGGACCCTGAAGGGCAAGTGCCCTTGCAGGGGACTCTCGAATGCCAAAAGGAGGACCTTCCCCAAGCCCTAAAGGGACACCTTCCCTTTGGGAGGTTTCAATGACAAAGGCACAGACAGAAGAAAAGAAGAGAGAGATATCCTTTGTGAGAAAGTTTGAGGGAACACTTGAGGAGAAAGGATAAAGAAAAGAAAGCTGAAGGAACTCAAAGGGGTGACGGGCCCATAGACATCAAAATTGGACATCATGAACTAGCCATTGGAATCTAGACATCAAATGATGTCCCCAAAGATGTCAAATTTAGGGCAATAAGATAGTCATTGGCTTTCAAATGGTGATGGGTGCATGAATGTCAACTTTATGGCAATAAAATAGCTATTGACCTTTAAATTCTTGATCGTGAACCTGAAGGACTTCAAAGGCCTTAAGGTCAAAAGGAAGAGACCACCAAGAAGGGAGCCCAAAGAGCCAAATATTGATAGAAGATAGCCCCGAGGGCTTAGATCTTTGGAAGGATTCAAGATAGGAAAAGACAAAACTAGGAAAAGACAAAGCTAGGAAAAGACAAAAGTTAAGAATGAAATCAGTGACCTGCTAATGAAAGAGCCTCAAGAGCTCAAATTCCAAGAAAAGACAAAGCCAAGAAGAGACAAAATTATGAATATGGACAAAATAGCCCAAGTGGTAAAGGGGAGGTGAGTTAATCCTATAGTTGAAAAAGTCTCTACCAAGTGGTCATCAAGGAGGACAAACAGTGAATGGCATGACTTATTTTTCTCCACTTTGCATTGATAAGTAGACAAACTACATGAATGTCTTGAAAGAGTGGTCTTGTTTATAGACAACTGGTGCAACCCATGATTTTACATATGCCATTTTATATATTTTAAATGACTAAAGTCAAAACTGGAGCTCACACAACATTATCTATCAAGTGGCTTCCTCTTCCCAATGCTCTCAATGCACATGGGCCACTTGTAAACGGGCACCAAAGTCTTTTCAAAAAAGGGGCACCTTTACTTTCTCTTTCTCTATATATATTGTAATCTCTCATTGTTATAAGGTGAAGCCCTACCAATTTTCACTTGGAATCAATAGAATATGCATTTTATCTCTATTTTGGTTAGATATATCTCTAAGTGTGTCTGAGTATTAAACTTGTGTTTAGTCATTTCTTTATTGATGCTCTCACAAGCTTGATACCAACATGCCTAGTATAGACAAAGTGCCATTCATATAGGTAATAAAAAGAGCTATATCTGGAGCATAGAAATAGGAGAGGGTTATCAGATAGTGTGCCTTCCTATAACACCTATGGTAAGTTCATCTTCTATGTGTCTTCATTAAGCCTTTCTATGAAGTTCTCTGTAGTCTGGTCCTTTTACCAGATAAAGTGTATGTATGTGTTCTTATGTTTCAAAATGTGAGTATGAGTAGATAAAACTTGTTTGGTGCATCACTAGCTTAGGTTAGGTTCTATTTTTTAGCAATCCTTCTCTCTTTTCAATGCCCCCCCATTATATATATATATATATATATATATATATATATATATATATATATATATATATATATATATATATATATATATATATATATATATATATATATATATATATATATATATATATATATATATATATATATATATATATATATATATATATATATATGTATGTATGTATGTATTAGCAATATTAATAAAATAACTTAGAGATGCATCAGAGGGAGCTACCCCTTATCTAGAGACTCTCCCCTCAGTTTTGTCAGGCCCAGAGGCAAGAGAGGAGTTTCCATTATTCCGTATGGAAGAGAGAAGCTCAGCCTTCTCTCAAGGGTGTAATCCATAGCGTCAAAAAAAATTGGCATGCCTGATGGGACAAGTTTTTATTCCAAAGAGTTGAATAATTTTGGTTTGTTCTTCAACTAGCCAGCCTTTGGAGGCTTTTTTCATCAACACCAATGGTGACTCTAGGTTGAATCAACTAGTTAAGCAGTCCAGGTGCCATCAATAAATCTTATTTTTGTATGTATAATCCCATCACTCAGAGTCATGGGACTTGTTTTCCTTCATGTGGTTTTGATCAAGCTCAGGTTGTTCATGGAATCACCTCAAATAGCTCTCCTAGTTGTCCTTCAACAATAAGTGAAGTGACACTAAAATTTGAGAAGTAGGTGATGGAGATAGATAGATTAGATGAGTAGTATAGATATCAGCAGGAGCTTATGTACAAAGAGGAGTATTTATTTAGGCAAGCTTAGGCTTTGCAATCCATGGAAGACGAGGTAACAAAAAGGAAGAGTCCATTCATTCAAGGCAGTTAGCCTTGTATGCCCCCTCTTATTCTAAATAAATCCCCCTTTTGTGCACCTAATCCTTTCTACAAGATGGCATTTGCTCACTCTAGCTCATTCGATGCAGTAATTGATCCTGCTCTTGATCCCTTGTACCTACATTTTCAGCATCAAAGGGAACTAAAGCACCCCCGATGGAAATGAACCTTCTCAATTCCTTAGAGTGTGAATCCTCCTTGGAAGGGAATACCATGAACTAACACACCTCTCTTTAGGAAACTCTTCTTGTACATCAACAGTCTCTTTCTAATCTTCCCCCCACCTCCTCAGGTCTCTCAATATGTTGTCCAGATTCCAAGTTAGAAGAGGAAAAATCATGAACCAGCTCAGGACCTTGAAGAAGATAAAGTTGCTACCTATTCACAAGGAAAAATTTCCAATCCCAAGGTCATGAGTTAGAAGCAAACAATGGAATCATGGGGCAAGAAGGAGGAGGATAAAGGTTTTGCTAAAAACCTTTAAGAACTCAAGGCTGCTCCTACTCATGGTGATCTAGGTTTTCATCAAAACCTTGAAGAAGTCAAGGCTGCTCCTGTTCATGGTGATCCTTGTGACCTCCAAGAAAATCTCTTCCAAGAGAATATATCCATGAAAATTTTAGAATTGGAGTCCAGAATGAGGTTCTTCAGCCAAAGTGTGATGGACAATTCAGATCAAGTAGAAGATCCTACATTTGAAGACACCCCATCTACACTCCTTCAAGAGAGCTATCAAGCCACCTTAGATATAGACGAATTGTTGGCCAAATGGAAAGAGGAGAATCATTCGATTCTAGCTCAATAAATGCCTCCTCTTCCATGTGAGTTTAACCATCAGCCTTTTACTTCATCCCTTCTCAAGGAGGATCCTATTTTGTAGGAGGTGAGTGAATAAGAGAGGATCTAATTTGTAGCTATCCAAGAGGGTATCATGAATGACAATGAAGATGAAATCATCATGGATTCTCCCTTTGAAAACATCATCAACAATGAAGAGGATGTAGGTCATGCATACATGTGGATGTTCCAGCAATATGAAGAGGAAAGTAAGCATGGTGAGCTCTCTTCTCCCTTGTTTTATGAACTTCATTGTTGCTTTGATGAAGAAAATGACCATGCCATGGAACCCAAGTTAGAGGAGGATCAAGAGGATGTCTTTGACCAACTAGATACTCTAGTCTTTGAGTAGGAAAAGGAGAGGCCTGTCTATATTAAGGAAAGATTTGAAGAAGAAAACCTTAAACAAGAAGGTGATGTTCTGTGGGATGAGCCATGGATTTCAGACATCACAACAGACACCCTTCTTCAAGAAAGCCATGGATTTCTTGGTGAAACACACCAGCATGAAGAACCAGCAGGAGGTAAGATTCCAAGAATAAGATGAATACATATATGTTGGAAGCATGTTTTCCCTCGATTCACTCAGATAAGATCCAATCAAGGTGGTAGGCAAGAAGAGTAAGCCACCAAATCTCCATTCTATCCAGACATTTGTTTGACATCATAAGTTTTATTTCCATGAAGGAGACTTAAGAAGTTTTCCCTTTGATCCAGGAGGGATGCAAATATACTTGGTTAGCAGTACATAGTAGTTTGCTTTCAATTTTTCTTTCCCTATTTTCCATAAGTGTTATTTGCATAAGTAGTTTTTTAGCCTTGTATGTGTTTTCCTTTGTGTTTGGGATAAAAAGCTTCATGATTAATTCTTAGATCTCTCGAGGCTATTACTGACTCTTTCAAAGTTGCATCTTGACTCCATGCCTAATGGACTTTGAAGCTACTAGTTTCTAAGCATAATAGGCATGCTTCCCCT
This sequence comes from Torreya grandis, assembly GCA_037957365.1. Lineage (NCBI taxonomy): Eukaryota > Viridiplantae > Streptophyta > Pinopsida > Cupressales > Taxaceae > Torreya > Torreya grandis. The sequence continues at coordinate 1,204,013 of JARHVA010001052.1, forward strand.
GAGAATCACCATTTTGTTGACCATTTTGGCCTTGCAGGGCAAGATTGGTCTCCTTCTTCCCCTGTTGTTCTGAGCCAATTCAATTTCTAGTTTGCACAAGTCTTTTAGCAAAAGGAGGAACCAATTCAGTGGTTCAATGTTAGGGTTCCACGGTGTGATATTTCTCACACTTTGAACTTGAACTTTGGTTCAAATGGTTGGTTCAATTGGGTGGTTCAGTCGATTTGGTTCAAATTGGTTGGTTCAAACAATTGGTTCAAGTCAAAAAGTTCAAAGTGGGTCTTCCAAAGCCTAAAGGATAAGATCCCTTATGGAGGGCAGTCAAGCATAGATTAGACCATTCTAACAGGTTGTGGAGGGTAGTTCGAGACCTAAAAGTACTCTTGTAGATGGTAGGGAACCCTTGCAAAGGAATCAAAAGGGTGAGTTTTACTTCAAAAATGCTAAGGCAAAAGATAATACAAGGTTGAATTTCTTCAGGGAAAATGTCTGAAGGAATTCCTTTGGAGATTTTGTCTGAAGAAATTCACAGGGTAAAGAGCAAGGAATTCTTTCAGAAAAGTTCCCATGGCAAAATGAACAAAGTGAATTCTTTCAGACAAAAGTCTGAAGGAATTCCTTTGGAAATTTTATCCAAAGGAATTCACCCAACAAAAAATCTCAACAAAAAGAAGCACGCGGGAAAGACAAAGGAAAGATTTCCTTTAGATATAATGTTTGAAGCAATTCTTTCAGACATTTTGTCTGAAGGATTCCAAGACCAAGGCAACCTGAAGGACCTCGAAGGGTAGTTGTCCTTGTGGGAGACTCTCAAATACTAAAAGGAGGACCTTCCTTAAGCCTCGAAGGGACACCTTCCCTTTGGGAGGTTTCAAAGATAAAGGCCTAGATAGAAGAAAAGAAGAGAGAGATATCCTTTGGGAGAAAGTTCAAGGGAACACTTCGAGAGAAAGGTTGAAGAAAAGAAATCCAAAGGAATTCAAAGGGGTGACGGGCCCATAGACATCCAAATTGAACATTGTGAACTAATCGTTAGAATCTAGATATCAAATGACGTCCCCGAAGATGTCAAATTTAGGGAAATAAAATAGTCGTTGGCTTTCAAATGGTGATTGGTGCGTGAATGTCAACTTTATGGCAATAAAATAGTCATTGATCTTTAAATGCTTGAGCACAAACCTGAAGGAATTCAAAGGCCTTAAGTCCAAAAGGAAGACACTGCCGATAAGGGAGCCCAAAGAGCCAAAGATTGATAGAAGATAGCCCTGAGGGCTTAGATTGTTAGAAGGAGTGAAGAGAGGAAAAGATAAAACCAAGAAACGACAAAGTTGGGAAAAGACAAAAGTTAAAAATGAACTCAATGTCCTACTAATGAAAGAGCCCCAAGAGCTCAAATTCTAAGAAAAGACAAAGCTAGGAAGAGACAAAATTATTAATATGGATGAAAAAACCCAGGTGGCAAAGGGGAGGTGAGTTATTCCTGTAGTTGAAATAGTCTCCACCAAGTGGTCATCAAGGAACACAAACAGTGAACAGTGTGACCTATTTTTCTCCACTTTGCATTGATAAGTAGACAAACCACATGAATGTCTTGAAGGAGTAGTCTTGTTTACAGACAAAAAACATGGCCCATGATTTCACATATAGTTTTTTATATATTTTAAATGCCTAAAGTCAAAACTAGAGCTGACATAGCATTATCTATCAAGCGGCTTCCTCTTCCCAATGCTCTCAATGCAAATGAGCCACTTGTTAAAGGGCGCCAAAGTCTTTTCCAAAAAGGGGCACCTTTAGCTTTCTCTTTCTCTCTATATATATTGTAATCTCTAATTTTGAGAAGGCATCTCTCATTGTTGTAAGGCAAAGCCCTACCAATTTTCACCTAGACTCAATAGAATATGCATTTTTACCTCTATTTTGGTTGGATATATCTCTGAGTATGTCTAAATATTAACCTTGTGTTCAATCATTTCTTTATTGATGCTCTCACAAGATTTATACCAACACGCCTAGTATAGACAAAGCATCATTCCTGTAGGTAACAAAAAGAGCTGTAGCTGGAGCACAGAGATAGGAGAGGGTTATCAAACAATGTGCCTTCCTATAGCACCTGTGGTAAGTTCATCTTCTATGTGTCTTCATTAAGCCTTTATGTTAAGTTCTCTACAGTCTAGTCCTTTTACCAGATAAAGTGTATGTATGTGTTCTTATGGTTCAAAGTGTGAGTATGAGTAGATAAAACTTGTTTGGTGCATCACCAGCTTAGGTTAGGTTATATTTTTCAGTAATCCTTCTCTCTTTTGAACGCCCCCATTATATATATATATATATATATATATATATATATATATATATTAGCAATATTACTGGAATAAATTAGAGATGCATAAGAGTGAGTTAGCCCTTATCTAGAGACTCTCCCCTCAGTTTTTCCAGACTCACAGGCAAGAGAGGAGTTTCCATTGAGCCACGTGGAAGAGAGAAGCCCAACCTTCTCTCAAGGGTGCAATCCATAGTGTGAACATTTACAACCATTGATTCTCAAATAACTAAATGTTGAGAACTATATGAACCAAAATCCTTATATCTCTATTTTGTAATAGTCGCAACTAGTATTCTTATGTTGAAGAGTTCATTTTCAAATAATTGGATGATGAAATGAATAAAGTAATCATTTACTCTTTTTAATTAATGACAATTTTCCTTCAATGCTATCTTGGGGTAGAATTCATACACCATTGCTTTCCTAAAAGCACCCACTATATGCAATCCATGAAAATACCTTTGACTTGATGCATTGTAAACAAGATACAAATTCATATAAAATTTTAATGTGTCTTTTCATATTGAGTGAATGCAAGTTTTCATGTATTGTAGAGGAATTTGTCTTTTAATTGAAATCAATATAGAACCCTTCATAAAACATATAAAAATAAATGCATCAAAATGTAGAAATGGACAAAATAGTGCATGCACAAGGTGGTTATGTTTATAGATAATATTAAGAGGCATGAACTAACTACATGCATGTGGGCTATTCCTAGGAATGTGATTTTGCTAAGAATCCCATAGCTTCAGGAAAAGGGTTAAAAAAAGATAAATTACTAGGAAGCCCCTAAAATGAAAATATGGTTTTAAAAATAGGGGAATTTGTTATGAAGTGCATAAAAATAAGAGAGTGTAAAAAAAGTGAAATTGATAAGAATCCCACATGATATTCTCATTGTCCATCAACTAATCATTCAATGTATTTAATTAGAGGCATGGATATACTAGTATTTATGGATAACATATGAATGAAAATACTAGTAGGCAACACATAAAATATTTGTACAACATGTGTGCATTACAAATTATATGAGCCCATATGGGATGCAATTTATCCTATTTAGTTGTAATAGTAGGTTGCCTTATCACCCATAGTAAGTTCAAGGCATAAACCATATTGAGTTATTAGAGATTTAGTGTAGCAAAATAGGCTGCCAATTTTATTTAAATGATTTCTTCATAGACCAAAACTACCATAATTATTATGCACCAAAATACAATTTTTGGCCATTAAATTCAGGGAGGCTCATAAGAAGACAAAACATAATTATGAAACAAAATTAAAGCTTCTTCTTCATTACATGTACAAAATTTTATAAAAAATTATATTGATCAAAATCTGCTTCTTCATTACATGTATAAAATTATACCACTATCCATTGTCAATTGTTTACAACTAATCCAAGTAGCACCCATCATGATGATGAGAATTGTTAACATCCTTAGATTCCTCTAATTGTGTTGGAAAATGACTTCTTTACCACATTACTTCTTGGTATGTAAGGTCATCAAACACAAGTTTAGGATCTAATTTAGGATTTGAATCTAGATAATTCCACAATTTTACACAATTATCATGATGTTTGTCCCACATTGAAATTTGAAATCTAATCACAAGGTGATATGTATCAAATAATCTCTCTACCAAGAATGTTGCATAACTAGTTCTATCAAAGTACATGTCAAACAAACTTTTCATCATGGGATTCAATGATATTCCATGTTTGGAATAATTAATTTTGATAAGAGATTAGACTTAAAAATTATATCTAGTGTTTCCATTTATTAATGTGACTAATTACCTTTTAACATCTCCAAATTAAAAGAGTTATTAGTATTCCACCAAATCCTAGCCATGTTATTTTCATGAATAGCCCAAGAAGGTGGTGGCCGATTAAAAATTTCATTATGAGAATATAAATGATGAAATGACCAAGCTGTGTGTGTGTGTGTGTGTGTGTGTGTGTGTGTGTGTGTGTGTGTGTGTGTGTGTGTGTGTGTGTGTGTGTGTGTGTGTGTGTGTGTGTGTGTGTGCACGCGCGCGCGCACTCCTCAAGTGAATATATACATGTGGGTTGAACTTAAAACATAATAAAAGGTGAAAATCAAGGCACAAAGAAGTCACAAATTAAGGGGACATCCATATGGGCTAACTAAGGAAAAGACACTAAAAGAATATTTTAGATATTTTGACAACATTTAGAATTATACAAAGGAAAACAAATAGTTGATATTTAGATTTTCATACAATTTTCATCTAATGGATATATTATTATATGAAAATAGTGTTCACAAAAGTTCAAGCTATGAGAAGACCTAAGTTAGGGGATGAAGACATAAAGCCCCAGAAAAGGAAACTCTACTACAAATATCTAAATGTATGCACATAGACCATATGTGATAAAACATAAATCATACCTAATGTAAAAGTGTCTTGTACTATAATTAGGTGTCTACAATAACACACAAATATAAAAGGAGAGATGGGTCATCAATTATAAATCATATCATTTATAAATTATATAAACTAACCAATAGAATTCATATGATCATAAATTTTGATTTTGTTTTATCGTCACCATTCCATTGTTGTTATCTGTTAAGAATATGAATATATACACTATAGTATATTAGTAACCATAATGTAGGTTAAAATTATTTAACTCAAAATTACAATTCGAATAGGACATTGCAGATGAAAAAGGGGATATTGAACATAAAACACAAGAGTTAATGTTTTAAAATCTTATTTCTAAAAACTTATGATTGTTAAGTAGAATAATGGGTATGTTTGTTCTTCTAAAATTGGGATCAGATAAAAGAGTTATGTTGATGAATCTTACAGAGGACAACTCTATGTTGGGTTATATCTCTAATGAATAGAGCTACAGATTTTTGACCTTAAAAATATATATGATCTCATATAGAGAAATGATTTCCTTTGAAGAGGCAGTGAACCCTTCCATGAATGTCATAATAAATTGCAAACATATATACATAATGTTTCTTTGACTTTTGTTATTTATTATAAATCTTAAGAATACATTGATGTGTGCAATAAAGTGATTTGACTTTGTAAAATGCTGATGAGAGCATACTAGTGATTTCCCCAAAACAAATCTCAAACCAAAAGGAAGAATGGTGTATTTGGGATTTTTAATAAGTCCATCTTCTATTTGAAGATAATGAAAAAAGTAGTGATCCATTTTTTTATAATAGTTTCAATGGTTTTGTTGAAGTTGATTTATATAAGATTTTTATAAATCATCTCTTATGCATTTATGAATATCAACATGTATCATGACTTGATGGATAATGTATTAGGAGGCACATGATTGATAACAATATGAATTCCCTATTAAAAAAATTTGATTTAAAATAAATGGGAAGAAGGTATTATATATGGGTTTGATATGAACACCATAAGCCTCATGGGTATTCATGTTACACATCTATCCATATCATATATTTTGTATAAAATAAAATAAAATCTCAAATTTTACCTCATCCCTTTTATTTAAAATATCTCCTTAAATTTGTATAATAATTGTAATATACAATTATCATCAATAATTATAGTATAACACCTAATCCAAAAATTTGATGCCCATGAAAATTTAACAGTGTATCAAAACTTGTTTCTATGGGAAAATAGGTCTATAAGAATTTAACAATTTATCAAACCCTGGTTGTATAGCAAAGTGCATTCATAAAATTTTAAGTGTATCAATGCCAAGTTTTATAGCAAAGCAAGGCCATAAAAATTTAAGAGTGTATCAAATCCAAAATCCATACTAAATCAGGGCCATTAAATTTTAATCACCATCCTAAAAGGAACCAAGTTAGAAGATCCATCCTAATCACCATTGATAAATAGATTGGGAGCTCCATTCTAAAAAACAACCACACCTTACAACCATACAAACAACTCTACTCTTATTGTATGTACCCATCTTTAATCAATGTTTATTGTTCACATCTCTCCCTATTATATATTTTGTATAAAATAAATTAAAATCTCAAATTTTATCTCATCCCATTTATTTTCAATCTCTGCTCAAATTTGTTTATCAATTGTAATATACGGTTATCATCAATAATTATAATATAATGACATCACAATATAATGCCTAATCTAAAAATTTGACAGAGTATACCCTTAATTTTAAACTTTTAACTATTCTATTTCATAGCTTAGTTAAAAAACATAGAATAAGCGTGCTGGATGTTGTAGCCTTAACATCATCCACAATAAAAGATACGATTAACAAAAATTTCATAGTTTTTACCATGTTTGCAGAAACCATTCATTTAACAAGAAATTTAGGGTTTTACAATAACAGTATACATTTAACAAGAAATGACACTTTTTCACTTTTAGTACAATATTTATAGTGTTCGTCAATAGGTCACCTTGATCGCTAAAATATTAAAGCATCTACAAATAACTATTCTACAATTATTTGTCAGGGAGGCTTTGGATTTGTATTTTATGGTAGAGGCTTTGGATCTGTATATTATGGCAGACTTTCAGGATATGAAGTTGCAGTCAAGATGCTTTGAACTAGTTCTAACCAAATGTTTCAAGGGCAAGAAATGGTGCATTGATATACGAATATGTGCATTGTGGAACATTGAAGGATCATCCATATGGTATTGTTTATTGAATTTTACTGTAGATAAAATTAAATAATTCTTACAAATCTGGTATAAGTTCTAACTACTTTATTCGCAGGGATAGCCAAACTAGAGAAACCATGCATTTAATGAGAAATTTAAGGAATTTTCCTGAATTTACAGGAACAATATACATTTAACAAGAAATGGCACTTTTTCACTTTCAGTACAATATTTATAGCCAAACTGATCTTAAATGGAAGAAAGGAGTCACTACCACCTATGGCATAAAGTTCCCTAATCAAAACTGTGGTGGCATAATTCAAAAGGCCTTCTAGGAGATCAGGGAAGTTTAAAGACATTCAGATGTGTGGATCATAAGCGTAGAGACTCTGATTGGCATGGTGCTCGATAATACTAACGCAAATGCAAGAAGAAGAGGAAATGCGAGAGCCTAAGCTGAAAGTACCTCATGTGGAATGCAATTTGGGGGAAAGACCAACACGATCCCTGAGATCACCAGATCAATAGCTTCTCAACTCACAAATGCAGAGCAATGTAGTGATTCAACTGTGGGCATATACTGCTCTTTTGTTGGATGTTAGTGCTTCGAAAATGGAATGCTTTGATTGGAAATGTGCTGGTCATCGAAATGAAATGCAATTTGATGCAAAATTGAATTATTCCCACCCTTGCAAGTTTCCCACCCAGTTGTCGAAAGCTTGACTAGCCGCAATTAATCTAGGCAGTGAATTTTGATGCTACCGCGAAACCTTGAAACTTGACCGTGTGGGTTAAGGTTATATGAGACGGTCAAGTAGCTGATTTTGGTTTGATGTAGTTTAAATCACCATATGGTTTAAGACAGCGACTTTTACTACCGACGACTGACAATGATCAGCACACACCAGGAGTTGGCATTTGCTGGTTAAGCTCATTGGTACCAAACGCTGATATTATGTTGGTACGTGAAGTTTTGAGCAGGAATGGTAACATGTTAATTTAATTTCTCATCAAAAATAGAGGATGGAGCCTAGTTTGGTCCATACCCCAATATGAGTGCATCGTGTATGGTTTATGCGTGGCTTATGGAATGTGCAAGACCAACAACAACATTCAATCTTGTATCTATCTGCAAGGTTCCCGCCCCCTAGCCAATCGTCCGCCGAATTTAGACGAATGGTCGTTAAGTGGTTGTGTTCGATGTAGGCCATTAAACTGCTGTGCTGCGAATAGTACCACCGATGGTTTCCGCAGATCAGCAACAAGTCTATGTTTGCGGAAAAAGCTATTGAATATAGCTAAGAGCCAACTCTAGAAGGATGCAGAATCGCTTTTCTCAATAGTGTCTCATGTACCGCTTTTGATTTGTTAAACATGCGCGATACTTCTGACGGCCAACCGTTCTTCATTCAATTGGCTGCTTCTGATTTGTTACAGTCATCATCCAACAGAAAAGGAAGAGGTAGAGTCCTTGCCCTTTCCATTTCCCTTACTCTGGGTGTTGTTGTTTTGAATTTCCTATTTTCATTGTTCATTCAGCGTGGGTGTAGAATAGTGCTTCACAAATACAAAGAGGATGACATGCCAGCGTCGCTCAGAACATTCACTTACAAAGAGTTAAAAACTGTCACCAAAAATTTCACCCACAAGCTGGGAAGTAGAGCATTCGGTTCAGTTTTCAAAGGATCTCTTTCAAACAGTTCACTTGTGGCCATCAAAAAATTAGACAGCTTTATAGGAAGAGAGAAATAGTTCTGAGCAGAAATAACCACCATTGAAAACATACAACACGCAAATTTAGTCAGACTCAGGGGTTTTTGAACAGAGGGACCTCAAAGATTATTTGTTTATCAATACATGCCCCACAGTTCCCTGAATTCCTTCCTATCCAGCAAGTCTGAAGGAGTAAGGATGGTGTTGGATTCGAAGATCAGATTTGATATCATTTTAGGCAGTGTAAAAGGTTTACTTTATCTCCACAAAGAATGCAGAGATTGCATTATACACACTGATATCATGCCAGAAAACATCCTTCTAGATGTGATTTCAATCCAAAACTAGCTGATTTGGGCTGGCAAGGCTTATTGGTAGAAAGTTTAGCAGGGTGCTGGGGACTACAAAAGGAACGAGAGGTTATTTGGCTCCAAAGTGGATCAGTGGCCTTCCAATTACTCCAAAGGTGGACGTATATAGTTTTGGCATGACTTCGTTGGAAATAATATCAGAGCGTAGAAATATGGACCTGAGCATGTGAGAATCTACATGTTACTTTCTTGCATGGGCTGCAACCAAACTTAAAAAGGGAAACATGATGGGCCTTCTAGATGAAAGGATTGTAAATAATACAAATGTTGAAAAGGTGAGAAGAGCAGTTGCGGTAAGCATTTTGTGCATTCAATACGATGAGAATGTGAGACCAAGCTTGGTAGAAGTTGTTCTGATGCTGGAAGGGAAAATAGAGGCTGATACAAAACAAATTTAAAGGTCTTTTAAGGTGTTTGCGGACGAGCACATAGAGAATGATAATATATCAAATTGAGATGATGTTATGTAGTAATCTTAGTAAGATGATATGTATTAGATCTTAGAGAGTATAATAGTGGTCTTTTCATATGTTAATTGGAATGGACTTTCTATGTATAGGGGGAACAATTGAGATTGGCGATTGGATGTAAGGAAAATTTGAGTGCGAGAGGGAATTGTAATATGGTGGATCGTATAATATATTAATAGATTTATTAGTTCGATTAAAACTCTTTTTAATGAGTTTTACGTTTGAGTGATGTAAGAACACTTTTAAATTTGATATTTTATTTGTTGTGTGATCAAATTTATTATATTGTATTTATTTATTCGTCAAATTTATATATAGAATTTTAGTAACATTTTATGTGCCTTTAATGTAATTATTATGATTATTTTATTACTTAATTTATTAATGTGAATTTTAATTGTTCCTAACAATATTTGATTGAATAATTTATATATTTGCATAAAATATTTAAAAAATGAATTATACGTAGTATAAATTAAGAGGAACTTATTATTAAAGTAAATCAATAAAATTAATGTAACCAATAAGAAATAAAAAGTTACACAAAACAAGGTTTATTTTAGAGAAATATAATGAATTTCTTCTTATTACTACTATCTCTTTTTGTAGTTATAAGTATACTTACTTTAAAAATATATAAAAACGAATACAAGCTTTGTGACATTCTCTAATCCAATTTCTCTCCATGCATTTATGTATCAATACCATGGTGTCTTTATGGTGCAACCATCATATCCTACTCATGATGTTACCCTCTATCAATGTCTTTTTATGATTACTTGTAATCTCTTAAAAGCTCAGAGAGTTGATTGTGATATACCTTTCAGTATTAATTACATTGAGGATGTTTTTATTAAGATTTACTTTGATAAATCCCTAGGTATTGATGTATTTTCCTATGAATTCTATCAAACCCTATGGAATACTATTGGACCTAATCTCTATAGAGTTTATTCTAAATTTATCCTGACCAATTATTTATGTCATCTCATTAATCAAGGAGACATAAAATTCATCCCCAAGGTAGGGTACCCTAAGGTGATTACAAACTAGATACCTATCACTTTGCTCCACATGTCCTACAAAATCATAGGTGAATTGAGAAAATTGGTTTCATTTATCATAGGTATGTTCTAGACATTGTTATTTTAATATGGGAAGGCATGAAATGGGATAGAATATCTAACCATAAGGTATTATTCATCAAGATTGATTTTGAAAAACCCTATGACTAGATAGAGTGGATTTTTATTATAGATATGTTATAGGCTCTAGGGTTTGGCCCTAAGTTTATTCATATTATAAATATATAAGTGAGAAAATTGGTTTCATTTAGCATAAGTATGTTCTAGACATTGTTACTTTCATATGGGAAGGTATGAAATGGGATAGAATATCTAACCATAAGGCATTATTCATCAAGATTGATTTTGAAAAACCTTATGACCAAATAGAGTGGCTTTTTATTATAGACATATTATAGGCTCTAGGGTTTGGCCCTAAGTTTATTCATATTGTAAATACATTATTTTAGCATGCTAGGGCTTGCATCACCATCAATGGCTCTAAATATCAACACTATGATCTCCACATGTCCATCATACATGATTGACCCCTAGCCCCTATGTTTTATGTCTTGGCTAATAAAGGTTTTAGTTTTCTATTGGTGAGTTATGATTCTAAGGGTTTGGTCAAAGGGATATATTTTAATAATATAGATTAATAGTTAATTAATGTGAATTTTACTGATTATTCCTTCGTCACTTTGTAGGAGGATGAGGACTCTATCAAATATGCAATGTAATATTTAGATATGTTTTAACCTTACATCTACTTTATCTATCCAATGGCATAAGAACCAATTTTATCACCCAAACCTCCTTGGTTGGAGTGATATATTTGAAAATGGATGATTTATAGGGTTTAGTTTAAAATTTTAGGCATTTTGTTTGATTTCAAAGCCTCTCCTATAAAATTGTGGTTTTTCATTGTTAGAAGAGTGGAGAAACAAATCTCATTCTAGATCACTAAGCCTTTGACTTTAGCCAAAAAGTTCCAAATTTACTCTAAGGTTCTCATTACTACTCTTGTACTATTCATCTTGTTTGGACCCTTTTAATGGTTCCTATGTCAATCCTAAAAATCTTCTATGAGACTTTCTACGGGCCAATTCTAAGGGGCACTAAGACTTTCATTCAATCTCCTAGGTCATCTATTCTCATGCTAAATATGTTCATAGGTTGGGGCTTATCAACATCAAACTTGAAGGGACTACTTTTGGTGTTAAATAGATCATCAAAATTATATAAGGAGATGAAGCTTAGAAAATTTTGTTGAGGCACTACATCTATCAAGGTTCCCCGCTTGATAAAAAAATCTTGGAAATCCATAGGCTTTCATAGCACACTTATCTCAACAGTGTCTATCAATATACGGGGCATACATCTCATGCAAAGAATTTAGAAGGCTTGGTAAAAGTTCAAACCCCACCTCATTTGTTATGGGATAGGGAAGGTTTGTCATGCAAATCTATATCGATAGTTCATAGTGACTCTCTTTTAATTGACATATACTATATAAGACGTCATTTATTTTATAATTTATCTCTTATGGTTCATGTAAGATCTAAATTTTTTTAATAGAAAACAACAAATAAATCATTTATATACATCATGCGAACCATCAGTTTTAACCTAATATATAATAACAATGATAATTTATTTTTGACAAGATATTCAAATTCATCTTATTATGGGAATAATGATGTCAAGAAATTCACTTCAAGATTTATATCTTTTAGGGATCTGGATTGGTATCATTAGATATCAAGAAATAAAATTATGTTTCAAGGTCCTCTGTAGAATCCAAATATCATGCTACAACAAAAGCTATCTTTGAAGTGATTTAACTAATTTGTATACTTGAAGGATTTAGAATACAACATTATCATCCAATAACCTTCCATGTAGACAATTAATGAGTAATGAATCTTGTTCATCATCTTATATTTCATGGATGCACCAAACACATGTTCAAAAATATAACATCGAGCTCCAACATTTCTTGATAGACCAATAATGTGAAAATGTTTTCATTAAGGCACTTGTGTGGGATAAATTTGAGGAATTTATAGAATTTAATCTCCTATTCATTTGATGCTATGTTAAATGGGCAGGGGGGGGAGGAGGGTGGTGAGGGTGGCGCGGGCGGGGGTGGGGAGGGGTGTGGGATGTTGAGAGTAGCCTAGATTTCTTATTCACCATATGTGGATTAATAATAAATTTGTAATTGTCTTTTATTTAACTTACTTAGTTTTCATAACATAGATGTCTTTATCCCACCACTTGTGGCTTGTTACATTTGAATGTTTCCTATAAGGGTAGAATAAGAATAAAATGCTATAGTTGCATATTTTGATTTTATCATTTTATCTACATCCTCTGTATATGAATGTGATAAGATAATCCAATTCCTATAAGAATTCATACCATTCTTGATTATTGTAATGATAAGAAACATATTAATAATATTATATTTTGGTTTGATTTTAATATTATAGTAATTGTAAACATAAAATTTAATGTGATGTAATGCATGACCTTGTCTTAGCTATTTTTACAATAATATAATTTAATTTCATTCATAAAAATAACGTAACTACCACATATAATCGTTACTTATACTAAAGTTTTCCAACTAAAGGGAATAAATACCTATATCTTAAGGATATAATTATATTATAGTCTTCTATTTCTAATATCATTTTCTGGGTTAGATATAACACCCATGCATCCATTCCATTAAACAAATAAGGTGAAACCCTTCTTAAGGAGATCAAATCCAACCCACACCTAGGGGTTTTTGCTTTTTTTAAAATTGTAAACAAAGACTATGAATTTGACTAAATATAAATGGGTAAGCATGAATCTGAAATCAAACAGTTTGTTTTTATTAAGGATAAAGGGCAGGTTTTTTTTTAACATGGACCCTTATGCTATAATTGAAAACAATATATAAGGCCACACTGACCAAATAAACTAATATTTTTAGAAAAAAAATAAAGACTAAATAAAATCAGCCAAAGAATAACAAAAGAGTAGAAATAAAATGACCACAAATGGCAAAATTTTCAACAATAGTTGTTGCCCAAAACAAAATAAAAAGAAACCAACTGGGCATCTCCTATGATATTTTATTTATAAGATCTAAGAGACATAATCATGGATTTCAAACCTAGTTTACCTTTGCTTTTCTTTCTATTACTAACAGTTTTCCATTCTCCTCCCTCCTTAGGGTTTGGCAATATGGGGATGGAGATTTTGAGAGATTTCTCTTGATTTTGTGTTTACTCTAAATCAAACACACCTTGTGTTTCTAATAGTGTTTGGGCTAATAGATCTGATATAATCTCTTCATTCCCATTAGTCCTCTATTATAATACAAAAGCTCCCCTTTTTTATCTTTTCCTCACAACATAGTGTCTCATTATTTTTATTCTACTCCTCTACTTATAAATGGATTTATGATGTTGAGCCCTCATTATCACTTCCACTATCATTCATAGATAGAATCATAATATGTTCAATTTTTGTATTTTTCTGCCATGATACCATCTTCTTGAATTTGAAGCTAGGGAAATCATTTACAAGATTCCCTATTTTAAAACAACTTCCACATCTAAAGGGGATACCTTCATAGTACATAAATTGCATCCATTTTCCCCTCATCCTCAGTTCTATTTGAACAAGCAGATATTTGTAAATATATATATAAACCAAGATTTAGGTAAATGTGCAATGTCCCTTATCAACAATCAATTTATCAATATTAAAAAAAAATCTATTGTATTTCCAATGGCATAAAACACCAAATCATTCCAAAAATGGTAAGGAAGATTTAGTAGCCTAATGAAAATTGGCTTAAAATTAAAAAATTTAGTCTAGGCATTAAAATTTAGATGCCATGGATTTACTACTAGTGTTATCCCAATCCAAAATATTGTCTTTGAAAATAGCCTCTTTATCTACTATTGAGTTAAAAATTAGAAAAAAAAATCCTCTATAACAAGGGTGGATTTCTATTTTACCTTCCACCGTAGATTGACTTCAGGGTGAAATCCACTCATGCAATGCTAGCAAATTTAGCTAAAACCTTTGAAATTTACAAATTAGTTCATGTTTCATTAGCTATTCTTCCCTCTCAATAATAACTTCAATCTATTATTTTTCAAACAAAATAATAGGGCTTTCCTTGGTTGGAATCATAGGGGATATTTTTTCTCCTCCCACAACTTCTACAAATGATATTTTATATTGTGTCCTTACCTCAAAGATCATAGGATCAACCCTCCCGAATTTCCATCTTCCTATTGACCCAAACTTAGCTTGTTCTCCCAAACTCTATGTATTCCATGAATTTTGACCTATATGTATTAGGGTTTGACTAGTAGCCATAGATATGAACTTGCCATCCTTTACTCATACATTAAAGCTACTCCATTAGACATTAAACAGTTCCCAATAGCCAATCCTCTAATAGTCTTATCTACATTTTCTTTATTATTAGAGTCATCATCTCTCTTCTCCCCACTATCTACCAATAGTGGTTTCTGCTTAAATGAAAATCTAAAATATCCAATTCCCATATCAAATGTAGCTCCATTTATTCTATCAACCAATGGAAGAGGATCTATATCATTAGAGGAGCTTTTTATATGATGACCCCTACTCTATCTCCATTGCTTATAATTATCTCCTTCACCATATCAAAATTTTCCGTCAGATCAACAGTCATCTAGCTCGAAGTCTCATAACAATTAGGGCTTTACAACACAGAATAAATGGTGAATATTTTAAAATTAAAGAGTTGAAATAATGTATTACAACCATAAAACTATCATTTTAAATTACACTATTCTTGAGCTACTAAGATCCTAGAATGATTATTGATAGAATGAGTAAAAAATAGAAAAAGAGAAATGTCTTTTGTTTGCTAATCTTATCATCATTTTCTTGGATTTTGACAACCAAAACAACATAAAAATATCATGGATCCATGAAGATAAAGGAGTAATTTTTTTTCCTTAAGAAATTATACTTAATATAAGGCAATAATGAGGATTCAAATGAGCTATGTGATATAAAGTAAAACTCTAACTATCTGGTTAATATTATAGAACTAAAGTATAAGCTATGATGAATATGAATGGTGATTGTTGTCTTTATCTCGAGTGTTTCAATGATGCTATTAATATGAAATATGATCCTACAAAACAAATGTTAAAACATATTTTAATAAATTCTATGAGCCAAAATTAGTCCTATGCATTTAATGAGTCTCTTAAATTCCTTTAATGTTGTCATTTACAACCATGTATTTTCCCCCTAAAAAAATTTATCTTTGCATTAATAAAAATTATAAACTACATTATGTAGATTCTCGACATCATTATAAATAAAAAAGGAGAAAATAAAGAGATATAACCTCCTAATAGAAATCTCCCCAAGAGTGATAAATAATATAAACCTTATCGAATCAAGGAAATAGACTACATAGCATAGTGAGGTTAACATCTAAAAATATACTATCTAGTTTAACCTCTAAAGAATAGAAGTTAATGGGAATAATGTTGCAAATAATCTACTATCCTACCTTTTTTACCTTTATTTTTTCTTGACATCCTACTGCACTCCATGAGAGAGCTCAATCATGACTATTTGCATATTTAAGTTCTAATAATCACTAGGTGAGATTAAATTCAAGAATTGTATGATTAGAAAATTCAACAACTCCTTATTACAATCAAATTTATTTGATTCATGAACTACCTTCATTACCCCTAATGGATTCTGATTTAGATAAATCATCATAGAGGTATTTTGATATTTTTCTCCTTCAACTAAGGTAGGGACAAATTCCTCTATTTGGCCATATAATTCCCCAATTTTAGTCATTCTTACTTCACTTTATTCTTTTCTTCCTCAACATCCTCTTACTCTAGATAAATCTATATTTTAAATGTTATTTTAACCCTTTTTAAAAGATGTATGCTAGCCTAGGGATAGGTTATGTTAATATGTATAGGAACCTTATGATACGACATTAAAAGGTGGTATTCTCAAAATCCTATGTGAAAAAATGTTTTTATTTTATACATTTAATGATTGCATTATCTGATAGACCCTTTTTTAGCTCTATCGCCATGCATATGCAAGAAAAATTGGATAATCCTGTTGTTGATATTGTAGTATCACCTTTGATAAATATTTCCAAGGAATTTCCTATCTATTAGAATGCATCACAAAGATAAAGAAGGAGATCAAGTAGCCCCACCTATATTGGCATTTTGGCAACTGGTTATAAATTTGGGTTCAATTATAAAAACTAAAGAGTCATAAAGAGTCGCACAATTTTATAGAATCAAGGTCCATCTACAAATAATCAATGACAGGGTTCCTCATCAAAAATAATGATGATGGATAATCCCTTGGATTAAAGATATAACTCACACTACTTTGTCCAAATAGAATGAATCCATTGAAATAAAACTAATGCATTCAAAAAAATCCATTAAATATGTAAATGACTGCCTCTTGTTTTAGGCCCAAATTATATTGGAGCATGTTTTTGCCTATAATTTCCACATTTGGAATCTCTTATGTAGGGTCCATGATATAGGAACTATGAATGGAAGAATAATTTAGATGAGTTGGTTTTGTATTTAATTTACTTGCCACTTCCTTGAAAGACTTTTTTTAGAGGAAGATGGCATACCAGCACCCACATCTCTACCCGAAAGTCTCAATAACATAAAAATGGTGGAGTTCTTATCTATGTCATAATCCAAAAAGGAGAAATATACCCAAGATGTTTTCCATCAAAAATAATACATTGATGATCCATTTTAATCCATTATATTTATGCTATAGAATTCAATTTAGATCAATGATAAGATTTGTCATATTTAGCCAAAGGCGAATGGATTTCCTAATGAAGAAATAAACCATTATATGATATCTAATGTTTTTTTCTCTAGGAACCTTACCTATTTTCATTTTTATAGACATATAACTTGTTTATATTTTATAATTTGATTTTCATACATCCTACCATAATTGAGGAGTTATGGAGAATCTCTTTTCTACATGCTTGCTTTTTTGGTTTTTTTCTTGTGTAGTAATTCAAACCTATATTTTATATCCTTGATCAATGATTTGTGTTTTTTGGCATTGCCCTAAAATATTAAACATTTAAAAATATTCACTCTAGGCCTATTCCACCAAGTACTAATTCAAACCAATGGATTTAAATATTTTATATACATTCTATTTTAATGCCCTAGCAGGAATTATAGTGGTGAAATTACTCTTGTTAGGATATGGGTCTTTTATCATCCTTAGTCAAACTTTGGCCCATTTCATAAAATTCCTTTAGTTTTATTTCTTACTTTCACCCTCATTAGAAGTTATATTCTAGTCTATCATGTACTAAATGCCTGCCCATGCCACTAAACACCTCAGATCCTAGCCCATGTAGGGAAAAACATTTAAACCTGATCCATGTCAATTAGGCCTCATTTTTTGATGGGGAAGGATGTAGGAGGGTGTAATTTTTTATTTCAATGCATCATTATTTTCCTAGTATAGGATGAGTGCATTAGCCCCAAATCCTAAGAACCCTTCACTACCATCACAACCCAAAATGGATATTGTACTAGACTGTTTCTCACATAATTTCCCCATACCCACATTTTTACAATTGATAACACTATTTGAACACATGTAGTGGTATATTATACCTTCACACCTCTTAAAATCAATATACTTACCAATAACTTATCGATTCTCCTAAACTTTGATCACTCGGATGTCATAAACCCTAGAAGTTTTGAGTGTCATTATTTAAATTGAATTTAGGCCTATTTAGTGTTACTAAAAAATTAATACATTATGTGTCATTATTTTGGAAAGGAATAATTCAACAATGGTTTTATGGTTGTACCTATCCATTTAATGACTCTCTTGATGCCATTAATGTTTTCATTTCCAGTTGAGAATGTGTGGTTGTACTTATACATGTATTAGCTCTATGTCATGCCATAATGATTTTATTTCCATCCAAAAATTAAATAATGCATTAATTTTGCACACACACACACACACACGATATCATAAGAATTACAACTCATAATAATAAATTGGTCACGAAAAGGGTCATAAAAAAGTGTTGAATCAATACCTTACAAGAGATTACATTCATATTGATTTCATGTATAAGGTTGAAGGGAACCCAAAAAATATATATGATCCAAAAACTTACTAAAACTTATTCCAAGATAATATCAATACAAACATTAACGATATTATTGAATAATAAATATATTTGAATGTATTTTCTATAATAAGTTATTTTTATTATTCAAAGTCATTTAAATCTCTTTTTATTCATATTCATGCCACTATAGAAATACAATTTTAGATCAATTATAGATCCATATGTTTCTAAGTTATTTTATAAGATATTTTCATTATATACATTTTAAAAACACTTTCACTTTCAAGATAAATCTAGATGTCATTATATACGTATTAATATAAAAAAATGTACATAGAGTCAACATACATTGAAAATTACATTCCATTTACAAACGTTTAAAATCCAAGAAAAAATACTAATTCATTGCAAAACACGTAATGAAAACCATTAAGCAGAGGTTCAAACATAGCTCGTAAGATAGGTAACAATAGACACCAATGAAATATTTGAACAATGTGTTCATCTCAGAATTTCTAGAGTACATTGTAAGTTAGTATAAGCAAATGCCAAGATCTTTACAAAAATTTGTCATATCCAACATACTCAGTAAGTGAAGAACCATAAAAAGTATAAAAATCAATAACTTTTTTTCATAAAACCATATTAAAAACATTTAGAATCAACAAATGTATCATACAATAATAAGTGTATATACACTTATGCATATTTGCATAATAATATATATAAAATGTAAAAATAAAAAATACTTTCATGCATCATTCACATTCATCATAATGTTCCACATATAATTCCATCATAAGTTTCAAGGAGATAATTTTATCTAGGATGGCCATTACCATGATTTATGTAAGTAAAATAGCCTTAAATTAGAATACCCATAAGGCAAACATTTATATCAAAGTAATAGAATCAGCCAATGAACTCATCTATCCACATTAAGGGATATTAAAATTCCCAACTTACATATGCATTTTCAAATCAAATTACCATCAAACAAAACTCATAGCCTTTCCATTTTGAAAGGAAAGTTTTTGTAGAAAGAGAGAATAAAAAATCAATGTCAAAGTAAGTTTTAGACCGAAGGAAACAAATAGACATGCCTAGAAATGCAAACTATATGGAAAAGGAAATGTATGCTCCAACCATTCAATGTACCCTCAATAATCAAGGTGTGCCCTATCTCTTTCTATCATATATTTTATTATTTGGAGAATACTAGGGCTACCCATGCCGTCTAAAATAACCCAAATAAAATCATAGTCTAGCTCTAGCTACTAGACCCAATAAATGGGTGGCATACCCTTCTCTCCCATGCTATACGTCCATTGAGGTTTCAAATTAACCAAGGGGACAATAAATTTGTGAGCTTTGAATCCAAATAAGGGTTTCAGACTTAAATAGTGCATCACAAAAGACACAACAAATATCATGCCAAGTCAAATTTTTACATTCTTCACTATCTAAGTCAGCCACTCTGAGCCATTATAGTGAAGTCAGAAATAAAACCCTATCCTATATCGCAAACAACCAAAATTCAAAATCTTTTACCTTTATTTTAATGTTTGAACAAGTTGGGCACAAATAAAAATAAATCCATAGTCACTATTTTGTCAAATTAAATCCTAATTAAAAAAAATTGTGTCTATGACCCTCCAAAAAAAGGTTAGGGTCATTATCTCCTATGACAATCAAAATATATATAAGTGGTGTTTCAAAATAATAAATACATATATCTTATAATTTTAATGTAAGTTAGAGTCATATATGTATAGTAATGATGGATAAATTGTATCTTAAAATAGGTTAAAATACATATTATATGATGATTATAAGCATAAATATAAAAAATTATATAAAATATGGGATAATTGATCATTACATATTTTCACACAATTACCCATTTTCAAAACAATTAAACAATAATTTTAACCAAATTGTGATTATTATACTTTAAAATTACCCCTGGAATCTATGTTGCTTCTTTGTATATCCTTACCATGGTATCATTAAGATTTAATCTCCACAAATCTAACATGACCTCCTTGTATGTAAGAAAAATAGTCAGGTCTAGATTATTTCCTTTGCAAGATCTGATCTAAACTACAGAACAAATTTGATCATCTTTTCATTAAATATGAGTAAGTTAGATTCATACCTTACATCTATGGGAGGGAAACTTAGGGATTTTTCAATATGGGTTTTATAACACAAACTTATTTTATAAATCTATGTGGGAGGCTCAACTCAACATCCTCAAAATACATGAACACTCAACTTAATCTTTCCATGAATGATTAGGAATAAACTTATCATTTCATTTTTACTATATTACGAAAACTCCTCTTTGGTAATTTTTAAAAATTCCCACATAGGTTGTTGTTTAGTATCTTTTATTTGAGTTAGGTTAGATAATATAGTTAATTATGATGTACTATTTTCCTCTATGTTTTTATTGGTAGTTTTGAGTTGAAAATACATAGTTCTTTGAACGTGGATAGTTTGAAAAATAAATAAACTTGCATATCTTATATTGATGAATAAACTAGATTTAAAAAGCCCCAAATTTCATGCTTTATATTAATAGTGTTCTCTATGGTTTATTTTTACTAGGTTTCTATTATTTTAAATTTCTTGTTATTCCATCTCCCTTATTTTTTGGTATATGATACAAAACATTTCTTTTCTTTTATCCAAATATATAAGTTTTGTTGGTTGAGTTGATAAGATGTAGCAGAGGCATCTGAAATGCAGTATAATCCTACTCTTCCAATCTCTACCTCTTTATCGTTCAAGAAAAAATGGAATATTGGGGAAAGAATGGGAAAATGGAAATAAATTTTTATGCAAGTTTATGTATGTGTTTCAATTTTTAGGTTTATTTTTGGATATCTTATGGGGAATATACGATCATGATTATTGATTGTGGTATTGTAACTTTATTTTCATATAGTTTACTTACCCAAAGAATTTTTAGTGGAAATAATGGTTGTCCTTATTTAATTGCAATATGAAGATCATAAAATGCAATGTAAAATTCAATATATGTAACCTAAATTATAGTTGTAAATTATATGTGAAATAAAGTTTAAATTTCAAAAAAATTCCTTCTATAAACATCAAGTTTCTAACAAGCTAAAGTTAAAGCCCTAAATTTCTTTACAATACATGCTTCCTATCAAGATAAATTTCTATGTTCTGTAAACATTTTGAATTTTTATATACTGATTTTGATGTTCAATATATTAAAAAATGAAATAAATAAAATTCTACTAGAAACTCCTTTAACCAAAAGTGTTTTCAATGTAGCAATGAACACAGGTATGCAATTCTTTTAAATATTACATTACTGACATACTCAAATACTAATGTACAATGCTATCATGGATAAATTCTAAAATATTCTTCTTAACTATTGCAACATCCTTAAACAATAATTTTTTTTAGAAATAATGTTTTTCATGCCTTCTTGATCACAAGTTGTTGACTTTACCCTGTGATGTGGGATATCTTTTGCTATGTATTATCCTCTTGCAAGTAACTAGATGTAAAGACCAAGTCCAAAAACTTTCAATTAGGAAGGTAGAAAATGCAAGCATCAGTAAATCTAAGTATCAATAAAATATGCAATAATGCCCCCATTCATAAGGCCTAGACACAAAAATGATTTAGATCTATCATTTGACTAGATTGAAACAATCTAGTTTCTTGTTGAAATACTTTATCATGACCTTTTCAAGTAATAAAATAGTTTACACAACATATTTAAAATTAAATTTAAATTTAGAAGTCTGCCATTTATAGATGGGTTTGTGGGATTTTGCATTAGCATTACTATTTAGTTTTTTCATCAAAAATTTTACAAATCAAAACCCGATGGTTCATCTCTATTTTCTAATTTCATATTTGTTTCTGGCATTTGGATTTAATATCAAATGAAATGTTTTTTGATGTTTGTGCAAGACCAAAATTGAATTAAAGGACTATATGTCAAAGTGGACATGACTAAATGTAAATATTTATATCATTCATTCGACCTCAAATTATCTACCTAGTTTGATTGAGAACACTTTTAAAAAATCATTCACTACAAATATACTATTTCAAATTTTAAAAAAATGCATATATGTTTTAAATCTTTTTGTTGGGTTTTGGGGGATTAAGATTCTTTCTCTATATTTAGCATTGGTATGTATTTATAAAAAAATTGAATTCAATTGTTAAAATACAATAGCTGTATACTTTTAGTTTGAACACTACACTCAAAACTGATCTGAAGCTCATTAGGGGTCTACTATATATGTTGTACTTGGAATCTGAAGCTCAAGAGCTTATAGAAATCTGAAACTGTGTCTTCTAATGGTATAATATGAATTGTTGTAATTTTTTATCAATGGGGAATATTATGGTGGAGCATTATTTATTATTTTTTTCTTGGATGTGATTTTTCACTTAAGTGATAATGATTTTCGTATGAGTCATCATCACAATAACTATTGACTATGAGAATTTTATTTTGCATGACCTTTTAACATTTGATTCTTAACATACATTGGTGAATGGTCACATATTTTTTCTTTCATTGATAGGACTATATCCAAGTGGCCAAGTCTATTTTTGATTAAACAAATCATACAATTATTTGCTTAATTCGTAAGTTATACAATTTAATGTTTATGATTAAGGCATGGAAAATGTATGAGGGATCTTACGTTACAAATATGGGGCTCTGTTTTGATGATTGTTGGTTGAATATTTTGTCTATCAGCATATTGATAAACAAAATATGTCTGATCAGCCCAAGTAGGAAGATTAGTCATTCAAATGTGTACTTTTTACCACATCAGATGGAAATTGATCTCTCCTCTCATCAAGGGGAGGGTTCATATATATATATATATATATATATATATATATATATATATATATATATATATATATATATATATATATATATATATATATATATATATATATATATACATACATACATACATACATACATACATACATACATACATACATACATACATACATGAACAGAAAATAATACTCAAGGGTAGGACAAACCATCCATCTCTCTTTCTTCAGAGATGATGTGTGCAAATCAAAGGAAAAACTCAAGGGAAATGATAGACAACACTCCTATTCTTTCAAAATTACTATTCAACAAACCACAAGAATACTCCTAGTAGTAATAGCAAAATGTAGTAAAGGATGTAATAACCAGCAAATCGAGATGTAGAACAAAGTCTCCACCTAGATTGCTCAAGAGTAAGATACGAAGGACAATGAGGGCACAAAGTCATCCCAAGGTCCTTTACACAGAAATTGAAAGAAAACACACTAAAGGAAATTATGGGGGCACAAAGTCTCTCCAAACTTGACTCTTCAGGACACCTTCCTAACTATTGTCACTAATTCTACTTGTTAAATTAAAAGAATAGAAGATATATTAAGGAAAAATACATAAGAATAGTTTTCCCAACAATAAAGATATCACAGCATAAAGTCTAAAAAATCACTTGCTTTCTTATTCCAATAACAAAATATGATCAACAAATTGAGCTCAAAGTCTTAGAAGTGCCTTTCAATTTAGGCGGAGTTTTTTTTTTATTGTCAAAAAGATAATCCATTACAATAAAAGAGAGTCCTTTATATAGCCTCTTTAAGAAGGACTCGAGAATAGTAACACATCATGTTGCATTGGAATCTGTTAAGAAGATAGGATGGAACTTAGGGGCATTTACCCATTTGATTCTATAAATGTAGAGAAACAAGTCATGTAATTGAAAGTTTGCAACTTTTAATGTCCACCTAGCGATCTGATCCTACCTTCATCATTCCTCCTTTTTTGGTTAATTGAATCAGGCCCTGGATTCAATTTGTTGTTCTATTCCTTCCTCACTTTCTGCTAGTCTTGGCCTTGAAATCTATGAATGCATTTGGGTCTATAGATTCAAAGGATCAACAGCTATTTTATGAGCTGTAAAATTAACGTTCACACACCTGTCACTTTATTTTCAATAGCTAGTTCACTGTGTTGAATTTGATGTCTTCAAGCACGTCACCCCTTGGTCCTTTAGCTTTTCTGTTTGGCACTTTTCTGGAAAGAAACTACCCTTTCGAGCCTTAATAAATGATCTTTGAATGCCCTTCAAGCTTCTTGTTTTACATCTTCTGGAAGGGAAGGTGACCCTTCAGCTTCGGGGAAGTGTCATATTCGATAGTCGGGAGTCTCCCATAAGGGCACCTGCCCTTCAGGGTCCTTCGGTGGCCTTTCACAGCTTCATTGCGGTCATTTTCCCCAAACAAATTCCCACAGACAAAAAGTCCATAGAAAATGTTCCTATAACTTTTGCCTTGGTTATTTCTTTGGGCTTTCTACCCACAGCCGCTTCTTGAATTCTTTCAGACTTTTTGTCCTAAGGATTTCCTTCGGACAAAAGTCTGAAAGAATTATGACTGTCTGCCTTAAACAAAAAAATTTAAGGAATTTACCTTTGCGGCCTTCTTCAAAAATAACCCTTTCGAAGGGTGTTTTTATTGACCAAGTACCCTCCACAAGGGCACTTATCCTTTGGGAGGCTCTTTGAACTTTTACATTGGATCACTCCTTTAAACCAAGGCAATGAACCGTTTGGTTGAACCAAACGTTGAACCAAGCCAATGAACCAAGCTTTGAACCAAAATGGTTCAAGCTGATGGTTCAATTGAATGAACCAAGCCTTTAAACCATGTGTTTAAACTAAGTTGTTGAACCATTTGTTTGAACCAACCATTGAACCATGTTTTGGTTCAACGGTTCAAACGAAACCTTTAAACCATGTGTTTGAACCTACCTTTGAACCAAAAGACATTGAACCATCCGTTGAACCAAGGTGGTTCAACGGTTCAAGCCTCTTTTTCTTCAATGATTGCCGATAGAAATTTTTGATTGAATCAAGGCACTGAACCAATCCTGTAAAACCCATTGAACTTGGCCTACATAGTCCGTAGATTTTCTATTCCTACTAAGTCTGTAGATTCAAGCCTACAGAGTCTGTAGATTTCTAAGAAGCTTGTAAAAATGATGAATTTGAATTCCCAGGACAAATTTTGGAAAGGGAAGAGACAATTATGGTCTATAAGACCAATATAGTTCAAATGTTGTCCCAAAAATGAGTGATATTTTTGGGGGACAACAGCTGGCTCCAATTGGGGAACTTTTGTCAATTGCAAAAAGAATTGAAAGGAGTAGAATCTAGAATCTCTAGTGTCTTCATGTGTTCCATTAGGTTATGAAATCATGATACCCAGAAATGAAAGGCATCAAAAAAGAAAACAAATAAAGCAAAACATAATTAAAAACTGTACAAATATATATATATATATATATATATATATATATATATATATATATATATATATGCAATGATCTTATACTTCAAGAGTTGAAGTGTTTCAGATGCTGCTTCTTGAGAGACAGTGAAAATAGTGCACCATCTTGGTAAATCAGAAAGAAAACATTTTGTCCCTAGAAGTGGTGACGGTGAATGGAGCTCTCCACCAAAAAAATGATTTTTTACATCTTCCTGTTGACTCTTTCTTCTTCTTGCCCCATGGCAGGATGTGGTCTTCAATTAGAAAGCTATAACTCCTTGCTTTCCCTACGAAGGGTTCCTTTGCCTAATTTTGGTTTGCATTAGCATCATCCACCATCATAACTTGTTGTTCTACTGGTCCAGTCCAGCACATGATTGGATTGTCCATATCAAACTCTTGACAAATTATCAGCTTAGCATCTCCTTTGATGTGAAGGAGTTTGATTTTTTCATCTTGAGCAATCTTCAATCTGAACAATAGAGATTCGCATCCAGATATGTTGTTGGTGTTATTGACTTGCAAATTTCATGAAGAAATAATATCTCCTTGAGGAGATATCAACATAGTCCCAACTCCATCATTGGTGGAAAAATTGATGCCATTGTATTTCAAGATCGAAGCATCATCAAAAGCTGATCTCCTATCATATTTCTCTTCATTAGAGATGGAAGATCCTTCCTTACTTGTATTATGCTCTACCAATTCTCCTAAAGTCTTGTTTGGATCAATTCTTGGATTGTCAGCTATAGGACTTTCATCTATAGAAACATTAACATCCTCTGTGGTAAAGAAATAATTACCCCTGCCTGAAGACTCAAACAAAATTTGTGCTGTAGGAGATGATGTTTGGGTGACCATGTATTTTGCCTCCTTTTCAGGGAGCAATCTCTTAATTATGCCTTAGATAGGGATCCTTACTTTAGACAAGTCCATGTTTAGTTCTCCTCTCACATCCTTTCAGAAATTTTGTCCAAGTAAAATACCATAGGATGCTAGAACCTCAGCCACCAAGACAGTCATCCTGATTCTCTTGTTTGGAAAGGCTGCCAATACAAATTAGGCATCTTTAATTTGCCCCAGCAATGGTACTTGCTTGGTATCTATGGAGAAACATCTCCCAAAGGTTTTGGTCAATGTGAGACCTAGATACTTAGCTACTTTAGCAAGCATGACATTGTCAGATGCCTCAAAATCAATGATGCAATTATTGAGCTGATAACCATTTATTAACAGGGAAACATAGAAAGGTTCTATTTTCCCAGGGGTACCTGAAGGAGTAAAGACAAGATTATTTGGAATGGGCATGTCAAATATTTTCTTAACCTCTTGTCTTGCAAGGACATTTTGGTTCTTGACACATTGGACCAACTTATCTAATTGATCAGGATTGGACTGTAGATATTCAAATTCAGACATTTGTATTTTGGTCTTTTTGACATGATCAATTATGTCAAATGGCTGAATTGGACTAAGTACAAAGGAAGGCATTTCAACTTTTTGGGTTTTAGGAGGGATGGGAGGAGGGCTGGTTTACAAAATAAGAGTAGAAGGTGAAGGTGAAATTGATGTATTTGCCTTTTGGGTGATCACCAGATCCTTTGACTGAAAAGGTAGAATGGTTCCATGCTTAGAAATCATGACTGCTGGCTGAGGTTGCTCTTCTATCTTCCCTTTATCAACTTGTTGGACTGATTGGTTCTCGGACCTGGTAAACACTACATGTGATCCATCAAAAGCTTCTCCTTTCTTTTTGGGTTCATCTTGATAATTCAAGAAACTAATGTGGGAGTCACCACCTGATTTTTCTTGATTTTCTTTAAGGAGATCAACATCATTTTCTTGATCTAATATAGGCTAGAAAGAGAACTCTGATTCTGCTTCAATATATCCTATTACTGAATTAGTTGGAGGAGCTTCCAAGGCAAGTTTTCCTTGTGGGGGAGGAAGGTGATTCTGTTGCCCTTGATTCCTGGCAGCATTACCCTGATATGACTGATTTGAGAATGTCCTTCTGTATGAAGGAGCAAAAGACATTCCTTGAGCCATTTGCTTTTTGAAGCAAGCAACTCATTTGCTAATTTTTGTACCATTGGATATGTGGTGCCTGTAGATGCATATTCAGAAGATGATGAAGCTCTATTTTTATTTGGATCTCTTCTTATCTTCCCTATTAAGATGAGATCATCTTCTACCTTAGTGGCTAAAAGTTGAGCTACAACAAGATCTATTTGACCAGCACATCTCAAGAGAAAACTTACTTTAGGTAACTGAGAATTAATGAGAAAGCATTTGAGATTCTCAGCTATAAATCGAGCAATTACAGGAATTCTATTTCTCAATTTGTCCAATTTGGCTATGAAGTCTCTCATAGGCTCATAAGGCTCTTTCTTCATCTGTGTAAGTTGAGCCAACAATGCATGTACATCCTCTACAGGTTTGAATCTGGCTTCAAACTTATCTTTGAGAGTATTCCAATCAGTCACTGACCGAGCTTGTAGATGATAAAACCAATCTACAGCAGCACCTTGTAGTGTCTCCACAAAAAGCTTGACTGCTATATCTTTAAATTTTACTCTGATTACTCCACAAGCTATGTTGAAAGCTGCAATGTGTTCATCAAGATGAACATTCCCATCACCATAGAATTTGGGGAAATTCTTCCTTGAACTATATGGAAGCTCATGTAGAGGTGGAGTAAGATTGAGAAGACCAAAAGCATTATCCCAGGGGCCTTGAACTACCATTGTAGGATTATGAAAAGGAGGGATAACAAATCTCAAAGGGGTAATTATTGGTAAAGCTTTATCAACAATAGAAGTAGATACTTCGTCTAGGAATTGAGATCTAACTTTAGTAGGAGGAAAGCTCTTGGTTCGTTGGAGATGAGATGGTGAAGGGAACAAATCAAAATCACTTTGCTGTACCAAATCAAATACAGGGTCAATGATACCTTTAGCCATTTGGCTTCATGTATACCTTGAATCTACTAGATTGTGAAATAAAAATGGAAAAGAATTAACCTTGCTTCAGTTGCTTGAGGATTTAAACTATGTGTTCTTTCTTGATTGGTGTGGAGGTGAATGGATAGATTATAAATGGATAATGGGTATTTCCCCAGCAGAGTCACCAAAAACTATTGGGCGAGGCTGGGAGGAAAATTTTAACAATGGGAAAACACTAGAGTAGTTCACTCTTCCACAACAGAGTACAATGGATAGGTTATAACAATAATGGGTTATATCCCCAGTGGAGTTGCTAAAAACTGTTGGTTGAATATTTTGTCTATCAACATACTGATAAACAAAATAGGTTTGATCAGCCAAAGTAGGAAGATTAGTCATCCAAATGTGTAGTTTTTACCACATTAGAAGGAAATTGATCTCTCCTCTCATCAAGGGGAGGTTCCCTATATATATATATATATATATATATATATATATATATATATATATATATATATATATATATATATATATATATATATATATATTCAAGGGTAGGACAAACCATCCATTTCTCTTTTTTTAAAGATGATGTGTGCAAATCAAAGGAAAAACTCAAGGGAAATGACAGACAACACTCCTCTTCTTTCGGAAGTACTATTTAGCAAACCATAAGGATACTCCTAGTAGTAATAGCAAAATGTAGCAAAGGATGTAATAACTAGCAAATTGAGATGTAACACAAAGTCTACACCTGGATTTCTCAAGAGTAAGATATGAAGGACAATGAGGGCACAAAGTCATCCCAAGGTCCTTTACATAGAAATGAAAAGAAAACACACTAAAGCCAATTATGGGGGCACAAAGTCTCTCCACACTTGACTCTTCAGGACACCTTCTTGACTGTTGTCACTAATTCTGCTTGTTCAATTAAAAGAACAGAAGATATATTAAGGAAAAAGATATAAGAACAATTCCCCCAACAATAAAGATATCACAACACAAAGTCTGAAAAATCACTTGCTTTCTTATTCCAATTACAAAATATGATCAACAAACTAAGCTCAAAGTCTCAGAAGTGCCTTTCAATTTGGGTAGAGTTTCATTCTAATTATCAAAAAGATAATCCATTATAATAGAAGAGAGTCCCTTATATAGCCTCTTTAAGAAGGACTTGGGAATAGTAACACATCATGTTGCATTGGAATCTGTTAAGAAGACAGGCTAGAACTTAGGGGTGTTTACCCATTTGATTTTATCAATGCAAAGAAACATGTCATGTAATTGAAACTTTGCAACTTTCAATGTCCGCCTAGTGATCTGATCCTACCTTCATCATTCCTCCTTTTTTGTTTAATTGAATTGGGTCTTGGATTCAATTTGTTGTTCTGTTCCTTCCTCACTTTTTGCTGGTCTTGGCCTTGAAATCTATGAATGCATTCAGGTCTATAGATTCAAAGGATCAATGGCTATTTTAGGAGCTTTAAAATTGACGTTCACACACCTGTCACTATGTTTTCAACAGCTAGTTTGTTGTGTTGAATTTGATGTCTTCGAGTGCGTCACCCCTTGGTCCTTCTTCATCTTTTCTATTTGGCACTTTTCTGGAAATAAACTACCCTTTCAGGCCTTAAGAAATGATCTTTAAATGGCCTTCAGGCTTCTTGTTTTACATCTTCCCAAAGGGAAGGTGACCCTTCAGCTTCAGGGAAGTGTCCTTCTATTTGGCAGCCAGGAGTCCCCCGCAAGGGCACCTGCCCTTCGGGGTCCTTCGATGCCCTTTCACAGCTTTCCTAAGGGCATTTTCCCCAAACAAATTCCCGTAAACAAAAAGTCTACAAAAAAAGTTCTTATCACTTTTGCCTTGGTTATTTCTTCAGGCTTTCTACCCGCAGTCGCTTCTTGAATTCTTTTAGACTTTTTATCCGAAGGAATTCCTTTGGAAAAAAGTCTAAAAGAATTATGACTGTATGCCTTAAACAAATTTTTTGAAAGAGTTTACCTTTGTGGCCTTCTTTGAAAATGACCCTTTTGAAGGGTGTTTTTGTCGACCAAGTGCCCTCCGCAAGGGCACTTGTCCTTCGGGAGGCTCTTTGAACTTTTACATTAGATCTCTCCTTTGAACCAAGGCATTGAACAACTCTATTGAAACAAGGTGATGAACCACTTGGTTGAACAAAATGTTGAACCAAGCCGATGAACCAAGCTTTGAACCAAAATGGTTCAAGCCGATGGTTCAATTGAATGAACTAAGCCTTTGAACCATGTGTTTGAACTAATTCATTGAACCATTATTTGAACCAACCATTGAACCAAATTTTGGTTCAACAGTTCAAATGAAACCTTTGAACCATATGTTTGAACCTGCCTTTGAACCAAAAGATGTTGAACCATTTGTTGAACCAAGGTGGTTCAACGGTTCAAGCCTCTTTTGCTTGAATGCTTGCCGATAGACATTTTTGATTGAACCAAGGCACTGAACCAATCTTGTAAATCCCATTGAACTTGACTTGCAGAGTCTGTAGATTTTCTCTTCTTACTGAGTCCATAGATTTTCTCTTCCTGTTGAGGCCGTAGATTCAAGCTTGCAGAGTCCGTAGATTTTTGAGAAGCTTGAAAGAATGAGGAATTTAAATGCCCAGGACAAATTTTGAAAAGGGAAGAGACAATTTTGGTCTGTAAGACCAAAATAGTTCAAATGTTGTCCCAAAAATGAGTGATATTTTTAGGGGACAACAATGATGACAGCTTTTGTTTAGCTAACTTGATTTATATAACCTATGTAAACACACCATTTAATTATATAATACAATTTACCTTCTCTAACTAAACTGCAAATGACTAACTCTCAATATTTAAAATAGTCATTTCACAATCCTTTTTGGTTATAAGATGTTTTCTCTTTTCTTAGAAAGCTATTGTTCATATGAGCTTTAAAAAAATCAAGTTGTGATGTAATGTGTTAAAGAAATTTGTAGTTTGATTTGATTTATAAACCAATTTATTGTATGGTGGTGTGTGGTATATTTTTTGGTTTAGTCTTGAGTATAGATTCAATTATCTATAAGGATTTGTATTTTGTAAGAAATTTATAACATGACACTATCAAGTGAGTTTTTATAGAGAAATAACAAGGCATTTTTTTATTTACAATATGTTTTGGTGAGTATGAAATTTAATTAATTTATTTCATTATTTTCTCAATTTTTTAGTATTGATTGTATTAATTTTTTTCAATGTGACATTCTTAAATGACCATGGAGGAGAAACCCTAATGCAACCAGTCTCTCCAAACACACTGAAAATGTATACAAAAAATAATTTGATTTTTGAGGGTAATTTTTTAATATGATAAAATGCATAAGTTTTTAATTAGGATTGATATTTTTATTTAAATTTAAATTGAGTTTTAATTCATTTTATTTTCATTTTTTGGTTTCATAACTCTATGAGAATGGACAATTGTAGTCTTCCATATCGAAGCACTAGTAAAACGGGAAATAATAGGTAAGTTAAAAAGAAATTTTCCATTTAAATTATTATTATTCATAGTTAATTACATATTTCATAATGTATTTTAAAATTATAGTTATGTATTAATAGTATGATTCATTAGGATCTTGAAACAATTGAACAAAGCATCGTTGAATTCCATGTGACTATGGATCAAGTATAAATCTAATAAATTTAAATTATTAAAAAACAATAGTATTCATAATATGAAAGGATGAATTTGATAACTTTTACTGAAATTTTAGCAAAATTTTAGCAACCGCTTAATAATCTCATTGACATGGGACATCAAGAAACTAAATAAAACAATGTTGAAAACAAATAAACTAAATAGCAGGTAGTGTATATATATATATATATATATATATATATATATATATATATATATATATATATATATATGTATGTATGTATGTATGTATGTATGTATGTATGTATGTATGTATGTATGTATGTATGTATGTATGTATGTATGTATGTATGTATGTATATGTATATATATATGTATATGTATATGTATATATATATATATATATATATGTATGTATGTATATATGTATGTATATATATATGTATATATGTATATATATATGTATATATATATATATATATGTATGTATATGTATATGTATATGTATATATATATATATATATATGTATATGTATATATACATATATATATGTATATGTATATGTATATGTATATGTATATATATATATATATATATATATGTATGTATGTATGTATGTATGTATGTATGTATGTATGTATCTTTCTTTCTTTTCCATGAGATGGTAGAAAGATTTGGTCAAGCATTTAGATTGTAAAAGTATATGAACACAAGCTTCTTTTCATAGATTTTTTAAAAAAATATATGAAAAACACTAAGTTATTCGAGGGGTGATAAAACATTTATGTCAAATGAAAAAAATTTAAGTAGATGGATCATCCCCATCTTCCCTCCCCCCCATCTCACAAAAATTTAGAGTGTGAAATGCTCTACATGTGAAATGGATCATCAAAATCCTATAAGGGAATGAAGTATGGAAGGTTTTGTTGAAACATTGTATTTCCCAAGAAGGATTTGCATAATATTATTATTTATCCTATATCAATGTGTATTGGTGGTGCCTTTCTTGTTAAAATCATATGGAGATCCTAGGAAATTCTCAAATCTAACCTCATTTAGAGTTTGGAAAGATTTATAATTACTATTTGTTAATTCTCATGCTATTTAGTGGTCTCACACCCTATATTTTTTTAATATCCTATTCGTTATGGTTCATTGGATTAAGATTCTTATAGAATTTTAGAATGGAATCAATGCCATGAAGGACATTTTATGCAATGTTTCTCAAGGTTGTATTTCATGTGCAATGTTTAAAATGAAACACCAACACAAACCTATTAATGTTGATAAAATTAAGGAAATTTATAATTTCATGCATGATGTTTTTCTACATAAAATTTGTGTCTAATCTCTAGTTCCATGTTGGAAATATTGGCATTATCCTACACCTATTTCATTCTACTGATACAAACCCTAGATTGGGTATCATATTTTTGTCCCCCAGCATATTTAAAGTGAAACTCTAAAAAACTAGTGCAAATTAATGTCTTTGTATGCCATCTATTATTGAAGGTATACTAATCTATGGAAATCTCTGATTGATACCAAAAAGATACATTTTATCTAGTGCATTTTTTACCAAGTCCTGCCAATTGAAGACCAACTTAAGCACATGGGTTTTCAAATCCCAAATGCCCTACTTGCCATCAAGTTAATAACTAGAAACATTTATTCTATTTTTTTTCTCCATGCTTAGTTTCACTAGAAATGGATCCATACCCTTTCTCAATCCATTCTTCCAAGATTATGTACCTAGAAAATGGTTCTACTCGGGGACATAAGCATGGTACATGTAAGATACAAATTTTTTGACATATTTTCATGCTGATATTGAGTTTCATATTTGGAAATATAGGAACTATTCTATTTTTAATAATGAATTTATGGAAATAGAATTTTGGGTGATCAAAAAATTTATTATCATCTCCAATGTTTTTCTTTAGACTCAAGTCTAGGTGGATAAAGTTTGCTTGGAAGTGGAGCATCCCAAAACCTTCTTAGATTACTAGGGAGGGTTTCATGTGTAGTTAGTCATGTAGAACCAGATCCTTCATGCCACCAAAATCCTTCTTAGGCATAGGGCCTAGGCTTTTGGTGTCACCAATCTAGAAGTAAGTGGAGCTCCTCTCCTTATTCGTACCTACCTTCTCATCATCATGGGGTAACATGGTTGACTAGTTTGGACAAAATAGTTATAATAGTTGGGGAGATTCTCCCAAGGAAAACATTTTTTACCTATCTCTTTCCATTTTCCCTCTCAATGGGTGGGATCCCATTCTTGACACTACATATCCTATGGGCACTCATGAATAACCTAAGACAAGCTGGATAGTCCCTTTCCTCAACCTCATCTACCTGCCATTTATTATTTTGTTTCCTAATGGCTCTTTATTTTGTTTCCTAATGGCTCTTTATGTTTTCTTCATCTACCTACCATTTATAATCTAAAGTGAGTGACTCATTATGTAAATGCCTCTGACATAATAATTGGATTGAAAATCTTCTAAAATTAATTTATATTTTAAAACAATAAATTTGTTATATAGTAATTGAATTAACAATAATTTTAATATAAATCATATATATATTAAAATTAATTAATTAATTCTACTATACATTAATATTAATTATTACTAATTGATTAATTATATTATATATTAATATTAATCAATATTAAATTGTAAAAAACATTCAAAACAAACAATTTAATAAAACTATTTAGATATATTTTTAATATTTATATTCAAATAATATAATTTTAAAAATAAAAACTAATTATTGTTGAAATATGTGGTCCGTACTCTCTAATCATAAAATCTTTGGACGGAATTTCTAACTAATAATTTCATTTAAAGGTTAAGATTAAACTAAAACATAAACTACACGATATTTCTGAAAAACATTAAAATCTTGTTTTCATAAAATCATAGAATCTCCAAAGAGTTAATGTTTCAAATCAATTACATTTAACTTGCTATCCACCGAACTTGTGGTTAAGAGGCACCAATAGTTGGTTCGTTCGGAAGAATGTTAAAATCAGTTAAATGAGTTAAACTGACATTTTTTTAATATAAAAAGAATAAAAAAACATGAAAAAATAATCAAATCTTTCCTTTCCGGCATTTGAACACCAAAAAAAATCATATTTCTTGACAAGCAAGATGATGTCAAATATCTCAAGTAAATTCTTTTAGTAATCAAGCATATGAAAAATCAAAAAGATATAGAAGATGAAAGTAACTAACTGCTGTTTTAGATGTGTAAGTTATGCTGAGAAGGGTGTTAATTTTTTTTTTAAATAGAGTGGTAAAATAAAAAAGGCATAAATTTTAAAATGTGTTTCATTCAAAACTAATGATTGTTGATTTTATTTTATCTTTTATGCATAAAGTTTTAAGTAATAATAATATCATAAATAAAATAATTGATGTAATTGTTACATATGTTAATATATTGGCAGCATAGACGAATAGAAATTACAAGATAAAAATAGGATTTTGATATTTTATTTTCATGGAAACAACATCGTAATATTTGTTCAAATTGTACATCGAATGTGGAGTTCTATCATATTCAAGGTAACTATTATAACATCATTTTCCACTCTTGACAATAGAAAACAATTAATCAAATATGTTGCTACCTTGCATGTTAAGAACCATTTTGCAATAGGTGCAAGTCATAAATATCCAACAATTGTCTTCAATCCAACTTTAATTTATGATATATTAAGACATGTAGTGTAGAATATCACCTAAAATACCCTATCATCATTTCTTATGACATTTCTTTACAAAATCCTGATTTTGTGTGTGTGTGTGTGCGCGCGCGTGCGTGCGCGCGCGTACATGCGTGTGTTTTGATATATTTTAATATAACATAATTATAATATTATATATTTAAATTATTATTACATTATTATATAATAAAAGTATATTATATATAAATATATTATAATAAATTAATAATACATTACTATATATAGAAATGTAGCATATTTATTATATATAATAATAGTATAAAATATTCACTATTATATAATATTATTATATTATAATATATTTATACATACATATATAAGTGTACATATATGCACACACATATATAATACAATTTTTATTAATATTATATAAATTATTTATGTGAATAGACATTCTATAATGGTACTAGTGGGTGGAGGTTAATAGACTAAGTTGTTTACTTTTATGTTTGATTTTATATTTAACATCAATTTAATCATCACATGTAAATATCAATTTTAGAATTGATATCTATTGAGCATCGCTTAAATTTTTTTTCTTTTGCTTCAATAAATTAATAAGGAAAATTGTAATATAATAGCCATACAATGGAGTTTGGAACCTTTTCTGTTTTTTTTTTTGAATTTTATTTTTTAAGCCTAATACATTGATTAGTTAAATGTATACCATTTGTCCCTAATTAATAAGAAAGTAGAAGAGAAGGCAATGAATCAATTTATCAATATGATTTGTAAAAAAATCTAAATAAAAATATCAATACTGATATTTCTTGATATATTTCAAATATATATATTTAAGATATTTATACTAATAATGCATACACACTCTCTTTCTCTCAATTTATCTATATTTATTGTTATAAACTTTCTTTTCTAAATAACTATATAATAAATAATTTATCTTTTAAACATCCCTTTTATGCAATTAATTTGGTTTTAATTACATATATGCAGACCCATATGATCCTAGAGTGTGCATGAAGTTTATGGGTATTTTTGGTAGTGTTGTTCACTATTTCAAAATACTTATATGCCCATCATTTTAATCTTATTATAAGTTGATAACTTTAATTAATTTTGAGTTTGTGTTTTTGGTTTTGTAAGATTACGAGTGTGGGAATTACTTTTGGAAAGATACAATAGTAATAGAGCATGAAAGTACATGTATTATTAAGGAGGTGGCAAGTGAAGTGAATTATGCACTGGTTTGTCGCATCATTTTTTTTAAACATTTAAGGTTGGGATTTGGGATTTGAAGTATAGGTGGGAATTAAAGATGTAGGGTTATGTTGTAGGGTTATGTTGATAGGTCAAATATGTGAAATGAACAAAAGAAATTAAGAAAATAAGGCGTAGTTGAAATATATATTTTTTTAATACAAATTTAGAATGAGTGTTCAATTGTGTAAATGCTTCCAACATAATAATGAGATTGAGGATATTTTAAATTTAATTTATGTTTTAAGAGATTATATTTATTGCATAGTGATTGAATAATCAATAAGATTTAAATATAAAATTTTATATGTAATGTTGTTCAAATGATTATTA
Organism: Torreya grandis; assembly: GCA_037957365.1. Taxonomy (NCBI): domain Eukaryota; kingdom Viridiplantae; phylum Streptophyta; class Pinopsida; order Cupressales; family Taxaceae; genus Torreya; species Torreya grandis. The sequence goes on from JARHVA010001052.1 coordinate 1,242,050, forward strand.
TTGATAAAAGAAATAAGAAAAATAAAATTAATATAAACTAAAAAATTGAATATAATTAAATATTAAAATTGATTGGTTGTATTGTACATTATTATTAATCATTAGTAAATTGATTAATTATATTTTATATTAATATTATTCATTATTAAAAATTGTAAGTTGATTTTTCAAACAAATAATTTAATAAAAGTTTTTAAATATATTTTTAATATTTATATTTAAATAATATCGTAAAATTTAATTTTTTAATTCTAAAAATAATTATTAATTATTATTCAAATATATTAAATTAAAATATGATTTATCATCTTTAATCAATTTTTGTTATTCTCATTATAAAATATATTTACTAAGGGTCGGGGGGTGTAGTCGGTTGGTCTTCAAGTCCCCTACCGGCCCCGTGGTACCGATATTAATCGTGTCTAGCCAGCAGCGCCGATCACGTTAAAAAGCTTACCCGACTTTTAATAAAGTGAATATAAAATATATTTATTAAATTTTTAAATAATAAATTAATAATATTAAAATTAAATTGCGAATACTTATTTTTAACTTCATGTTTAAGATCACCAATTACAATCTATCATTTAAAAAAAAATTTATAATAATAATATATCAAAATTAATAATCAAAAAATTCAAACTAAAAATAAATAAATAAAAAATTAAATTTTAGTTTTCATAAATTATAAACACATATAAAATCTTTAAAAAGTTAAAATTTTAAATCGTCTACATTTAAGTTAAAAAATCATTGGCGATCATGTTTCTAAAAACTTTAAAATCTAATTTTCATAGAGATTGGATTTCAAATCAATTAAATTTATCAAGATTCTCTACATGTCGTTTACTATATTCAAAACAACTTAGAAAATAAGATTTCAAAGTCAATTACGTTTACTTTCCAACTCTTCCGCAGTTTAATAAATTAACAAGTCAATTACATGATTGTGATTCAGTGAGAGATATTTCTTCAAGTATTGGATATGGACAGGAATGCTGTATTAGCATTCAATTGTTTACAATATTAGTGAGATTTATTTATTTGTTTATTTATTATATTTAATTTTTATTTTTTTGTTTTGACTTATAATTAATATGAATAAGCTTTGGAATAATTATTTAAAACAAAAGTAAAGCAATAAATAAAATTAATACGTGAAACTTTGATTTTGTTTTTCAAAATGTAAATCTAGACTAAAATAGAATCTTAGGTTAATGCAAATGAAAATAGTGTTAGAAATTTAGAACCATAGTATATTAGTAAATAGTATACAATAACATTAAACAAATTTTAAAATAAAATAGTTGAATAGTAGGTTGTGAGTATTGTCTGATTTGAATAAATTGTTATAATTGACATAAATTAATCCACTTATTTAATATATCAATTTTGTTTAAAGAATTAAGTTGACTTTGGTATTGGTCATTTAAGACACTTTTAGATTATTAAGAAACTCCATATTTATAATTAAATAATCAATATTTATAAAGTAAACTTTTAAATTTTCAACCAAAAAAAAAGAGAAACATATCAAATATACTAAATATGAAATAAAATTATTATATTTTTATAACTATAATGTATGAAATTTAATGAAATTAATATATACTCTATAAAATGAGAAAGGACATCCACTAAAAAATGAAACATTAACTCTATAAAATGAGAAAGGATATCCACTAAAAAAATGAAACATTAAAGACCACAAAAATTTGTTGATTAAAACATAATCTGAATGCATTATCTTTGCCAACACACATAATAAATAAAGCCACTTAAGCAAGAAAAAAAAGAAAGTCTATTTGACATTAATGGTTGATGAGATTTACATTTTTATTTATGGAATGTTTAAATATTATTGTGAGGCATGGTCCCCATGAATATTGTCACAATACACGCTAAAGATAAAGCAGAACCACATCAAGATGTTGGTGTTTTTGAATGCATTTTTACAATTTAAATTATACAAACAAGGTGTTTTATTTTAGCAAAGATTTCCAATGTAAAAATGTTGTCAACAAAATCTAAAAGTGCCTCATTTTTGGAGAGTGGAACTTCATCATGAACACACATGGCAAGTATCTAATTTAAAAAAATAAATGAATATTATATTTACAATTTAATATTTTATAATTATTTTTATACATATAATTGTTTTAGAACATGATGAAGATCGAATAATTAATCCAATTGCTTGACTTAATATTTAATTAACATTTGATATATAATTTAATATTGATATTTTTATTTTTATTAAAATTTTGATAAAATACATTAAAATGTTTGAAATATTTTGATATACTTTGACATATTGTTGTTTGATATACTTGATATCATTCAAAATATTATTTTTATTTGTTGAGATACTTTGATATCATTTAAAGTCGATTTATGTCCCCTATGCAATTCCTATTTAATCGTCCTGTTAAACCATTGGTAAGAGAGATATTTCTTCCACGTGTAAAAGCATATAATCCCAAACATTTTAATATTTGAAGTCAATTACGTTTAATTCAAAGTCATCCGCAATTAAATAACTTGGCTTCCGCGTCACTTATGAAAAAGGCCACTAGTAAGAGAGATTTCTTTTAGCTCTTACTATGCTGATTTTACTGCATTTGGAGGCACAATATTTGATTCGTTCCGAAGAATATTATAATCAGTTAAATGAGTTAAACTAATCATTTTTTTTTTTAAATTTAAAAAGCATTAAAAAACTATTAAATCTTCCCTTCCTCTCATTTGAAAGCAAGGAAGTAATCATAATGTTATCATATATCTCAGGTAAACTTTTCTAGTAATCAAGTATATGAAAAAGTGAAAATATATAGGAGATGCAAATAATTAGCAGTTGTCTTAAAGGTGTAAGTTATATCAGAAGGGATATTATTTGATGTTTTGTTGAAGTAGAGTTGTAAAGTAAAAGAGTGTAAATTCAAAAACGTGTTTCACTCAAAATTAATGACTGTTTATTCCATCTCATTTTTGGTACACAAAGCGTTAAGCAATAATAATTTTATAAATAAGATAACCAATGTAATTATTTTAGGTGTCAATACACTGACAGCATGGACAAACAGAGACTATAAGACAAAGTCTAAGGCCTGAATGTCTTCTCACCATGTGTAATATTCTAAATCGAAATATTTTACATTAACTTGGTTTTCTTAGAATCCTTTTATAAAATTATATTTTATAAAATAATAATTTAAATAATAATAAAATTAAATTGGGTTAATTGTTTATTTCTCAGTACACACACATTCAAATATACTCAGGGGAGTAAATATTTTTGTGAAAACATTTGAGAGGAAGTGAGAATTAAAAAGAGTATATTAGGTCGATGTTTCTTTATTAATGAATATTTATTTATGGGTTTTTTACCTTTATAAATTGTTCTATGTTATTTCTTGTGTTATCAGTCCATTGATCTAGATGTGTATGTTTTTTATTCAATTTCATTTCATATCTATCATGTGTATATATATATATATATATATATATATATATATATATATATATATATATATATATATATATATTACTTCATGTATTCTTTCATGGAATCAGAGCTTGAGCAAATGTAGTTGTTTGACAAATCCATTTTAAGGAGCCTCATATTTAAATTTAATATTATTTTCTCAGCATGAGAAGGTGGTGTATGACATTTGAGAGGAAAAAAAATTATATTCTTCCCTTAAAATTCTTTCAGTTTGCATATGGAGCCTAATGATGCAAATCTGAGCAAACAAATGATTGCCTCGAGCAACCAGTAACCTGTTTTGATCAAATTATGATGTCAAAGCTTATGTGACATAATTATTGGCACTTGTACATCCTTCCACTTGAATAAATTGGTTTTTTTTATTGAAGGATATTTGATCTTTCTTTGGCCTAAGAGGATATATCAATGTATTAAAGCATCACATATATTTTTAAAACCCTGAGGATTATTCATAATACCAATTTGATTTTTTTTTATCTCACCTTTATTGGAACAACTGACGGTTATGCGGTGGTATTTATATACCCTTAATACATTAAATTATATTGGTTAAAAAATAATATATTTTAATATTTATCATGAGTTTATCCTTGTTTAAATAAATAGTAAAATATATTAAATGACCTTTACAGAGATTGGACCCATTAATGTGGTGGTTTCAAAAGGTCATTTCTAATGGGCAAATTACCTTGCCTATATAATCAAGAGTTTATATTGTAAGATGAAATGAGAAAAGTGAGAAGATAAAGCTTGTATTGGGTATATGAATTAGTCTACAATACATTAAACAATTTTACTTAAGAAATCATAGATCATTTAGACAGGCATGTTTATTTGTAGTAAGCATAATTAGTAATCTATAAGAACATGAAACACATGAACACAATATGTCTATGGGAAACCCTCAAAGGGAATTAAAAACATTGAAACATAGCTTTGAAAACATGTCCTATAAGACAATTAATCAAATTTAGTTTATCACCAACCCATAAATTTATCATGCACAAAATTGACTTTACCAAGCACCAACTTGCTAAGAGGCTATAACCCCCTTGTTGATCAAGCACCCACTCAGTCAACACTCTAAAAATGTTCACCATGTTCTTGTTTCTTTCTTATAATTTATGATGGTCTTATTTTTCTCTATCACACTCAAATATGCCTCTCACACAAGAAAAAACTATCCTTTTACTTCTTCGCTCAATTAGCCCTTCTATGGCTTGATACTGTCATGATATCCTTTAGATGTATATGACTAATTTATATCATTTATTTGATATGTTTCACCACCTATGTAATCTCACACAATCCGCTTCTTCTTTGCTTCACATCTACACTCTATACTTCACTTTTTAGGCATAATACACACACACACACACACACACACACACACACACACACACACACACACACACACACACACACACACACACACACACACACACACATATGAGACTTTTCTCTTTCATATCCTTTTTAGTCAGCCATGCACTCTTATCCTCTTAGGTCAACCATGGAATAGATCTCGTGACACTTCATAGACATGGATCAGATGTTCTTTCAATTGCTTTAGATATGACCTTTCTCAAATAGGCCTTATCTCTCCTTTAGGTCTCATGGAAGAAACACACCATATATCATCCCAATAGACCTCTTCAAAGCTCATCTAGGCTCCATAACACTTTTTAGCTCAAATCACTATTTAGAGCACATCATTAGAATAATTCATATTAGCCCTGTGTATATCCAAAAAGTTTGTTTAAAATAATTAAAGCATAAACATAAATTTTTCAAACAATGGAATATATATATATATATATATATATATATATATATATATATATATATATATATATATATATATAAAGAAGCATCATAACCTCAGCGTCATCAACATGTGAAATAGACCTCATAACTCAAGGCAAAATTTCTCAAACCCTTATCTTCAAGTAGCTTACTTAGAATTGTCAATTGGTCGAACAACATAGTCATAGAACCTCAAATTTTTGACATTTGTATTAAGGTATTACAATGTGTGATTATGATCTTAAATAATTCTAAGGGAAAGTTAAATCAAAATGATCACAAGCACACATGATAACTATTGGTCTGACAAACCAATATATTGACCTCCTTTCTCATAGACCTTACTCAGTCTGACAAGACATTTTGGATTTTATATTTCAATCCTCTTATACTAACTATTAACCAAATTTGAATTCTAATTAAATTGAGTCAACCCATACTATTTTTTACTTTTTAATAAGGTTTCATGTGCCACATGGGGTCTCTTATTGTCCTATATGTCTCACTTATCATTGCCCTAGTCTTTGTTGAAGCCCATCCTCCTTGTACTAGACTAGTCAACTAAAGTCAACCTTGGTAAAATCTAGTCAAACTTAGTAAAAGACACAATTTATTTTTAAAATATACTAATGTGATCTTTTATTTGTTTTGAGGTGTCTACAAGTTATAAATTGGCCACATGCTAGTTTTCATGTGTAAAAAGGGTCATTTGGTCACATTTATAGTCTATTAAATGACTTCTACAAATGGTGGAGTTAGAATATTTATCACCAAAGTGAATATAAATGTGAAAATGGTTAGAATAAATCACAACATGGTTAGTGTCAATTAAAGAAGTAATTATATGCAGAAAGGGGGAGTTTTCCCTTCATTTTAGGCCCTTTTGGGCACTTGTATAGAATGGATGATCTCACTTACAGATAAAAACATGGGTATAATGCCTCTTCACCTCCCCAACCTCTTTTCCACTCTTTTTGTTCAAATAACATGTCAAAAAGTTCTTTTTTTATCTTGTTTCCTCCATTTTTCTCTTTACAAGCCAAGGAAGGTCAAGTTCAAACATTTGGTGTGGACCATACAATTAGATTTGGAAAGAATGGTCTTAGAGGTGGATATTAGTTTGAGTGTAATTCAAATACATATCAATAATTTTCAATTTGGTGCCTCCTCCTTTATAAATAATTGCTAACACTTCAGGTAGTTTTCTATGTATTTGCAACCATGAGGGGTCTCCTTTTGGGCCTATTTCTGATTTGTGTGTTTAGTTTTAATGGATTCTATGTTTTCACATGTCTATAATGAATTATCCATATATTATTCCTCTCAATTCTAGTATCAAGTTCATCAAATGTCAAAATAGCCTCTTCTAGGCTTGGAAGATTTGTAAATTGCTAGCTTCTTGAGCACCTAGAGGTGTCTTAAAGGGATTTTATACATTCGGATGAGAACATGAAGGTTGTTTTAGATGTATAAACAATGAATATATATTTTGAGATGATGTAAAAATTATTTAACCTTAAACATGCCAAATTAATGCTCAAGTTATATTTCACCTCATTGTCAGTGCTTGACAGTCAACATATATATTTACAAATGTAATCTACATTGGAATTTTTGTGTTGAAGCTAGTCCCATATATGTTTTGATGAAGAACATGTCTCAAAGGTTTATTAATTCTCTTACATGGTTTTGAAGGCCCTTCCTTTACATTGTCTTGTCATATCCATATCTTGCCTGTGTAGAGCATGCCAATGGACACCCACATGTGGTTGATCAAGATACCTATAAGAAATTGTATGAAGAAATGAGATAGATTGATATGTTCAGAAATATTAATATGATAAAAATGTTTCAAAAATGCATATTAGGATATCAAAATAGTAGGTTAAAGTGTCAAAACATGTAGAGGAAGTAAGGACTTATTTAGGACTGCCTGCCCTAAAACTACTAAATAAAGAGCCTCTTACTTTTTACAAGCATCATATTAGATGGATGGAGGAGTTTTCATTACCCTTTTAAGGTTTGGGATTGTTTTCCCTAGTATGGAAAAGGAATACAAAAATTTTGAAGAGAAAAGGATAAAGGGATAGAGATCCTTTGGAGATTTAAACTTGCCTAAAAAAACACTAAAACTTGATAGTGAAACCTAAAGGATTTTGAAGGAAAGTTCGCCTTGCACTTCATATTGAGGGTCCTAAGCTATGACATAGAAGGGGGAACAATTCCAAATGGTTCAAAAGACATTTCTGAGCAAAATGTCATGAGGGAAGATGTTCTCAGATGTAATGACCTTCTAGGCCCACACCCTATCTGTACACAGATCAAAGTTTGCACTTATAATAGGATTATTAGGTAGTGGTCATCAACTCATGTTTTTACATTGTCTTTGATATTTCAAGATGAATGAAAGATAAATGTTGATAAATTTATGGTTTTAAGAAAGAAACGCAACCCTCAAAGAAGTATCAAGGATCAGAAGGTGCACCTACAGTCTCTGTACAGACTGAGATAGAGGTCAAACAAGGAAGTCAAGGACTGGGAATAGATTACAATGGTTTTAACCTTATAAGAGGGATTAAAATTTGTCAATCAAGTTTTAACATTTCAAGAGAAACTTAAGAATGTCTTATCTACCACATTACCCTAATCAAAACTATAAAGTGACCTACAACCAAGCTAAAGAGACCATAGCCGGTATGGCAAAGCCCTGCTAGAATGACATTACACTTTGTCTTTGAACATTGAATACAAGTCTAATTCTAAGTTATAACATTTTTTCTAACTGTGTGAGTGATGAATATTGAATCTAAGTTATAGTATCATCCTTACTCCCTTTATCCTTTTGTTGAAGTAAGAGTTCTAAATTTAACAGGTCATGTGAAGTGTGTTGATTGTACTAAGCTCTTTTTCAAGCAAAAAATTATCTCTATGGCGTGAAATCTACCCCTAGATCATTTATCTTATTGATTATCCCATGTATTCTACCTTTAGATTAAATAAATTATGTTAGAATCCTTTAGTGCCTAGAATTGGTCTTGGAAAGATTTGTTGATTAGTAGGAGTTTGGTAGTCTATGGGATATATCTTGGTGTATCACCTCTTTAGGGTAGTTCCCATTTCATGCAAAAATTATAACTATTTTCATAAACAATCATTATATTAGGTGATATGCATTTAAATAAGAATATATGGAGCTAACCCTCATAAACTAGAGACTCATCTCTCTTACAAGTTCCCCACAATTTGAGAGATGATTCAATGTTGCATCAAATTATAGGATTTGAATAGAGTGTCCTAGGGTGCACAATTTGATTCCAACACTGACTTATAATATTTTTTAAAACATGGATAGAAGACTCATGTATTAAAATAAACATTATATGACTTTGATGCTTCAGGTAAGGGTGAAGTTTCTCTAACTCATCACTCCCAATTTCTTATTCAGACTTGTCAATACACCTTTAAACAAAGTCATGGTGAGAATGACTTTTAAATCTTATCTAGACACTTTTATAGAGACATGATAAATTTAGATCATCATTTTAGATAATTATGTAACTATTAGATATTAATATACCATGGTGAAGTGATAGTATTGGTCTTGCAGACCAATCTCATAGCCTTACACCTTCACTATCTCATCTGCACTAGATATGTCAACTTGTAAACAACATTATCAACATATTCACTAACTTTCAAATCATGTGTGTGTGTGTGTGTGTGTGTGTGTGTGTGTGTGTGTGTGTGTGTAGACACACACACACACACACACACACACACACACATATGTATGTATGTATGTATGTATGTATGTATGTGTGTGTGTGTGTGTGTATATATATATGTATGTATGTGTGTGTGTGTGTGTATACATACATATATATACATACACATACACATATGCATACATACATATATATATACACACACACATATACATACATACATACATATATGTATATATATATATGTGTGTGTGTGTGTGTGTATATGTGTGTGTGTGTATGTATATGTGTGTGTGTGTATACACACACACACACACACACACACACACATGTATGTATGTATATGTGTGTGTGTGTGTGTATATATATGTGTGTGTGTGTGTGTGTGTGTGTGTGTGTGTGTGTGTGTGTGTGTGTGTGTGTGTGTGTGTGTATGTATCAATTTAGCACATCTAAAGTATATAAATTGCTCAAAAATCATCATGGTCATAGTATATATGTCTCAATCTTCAACTTCCAACTATTTATCAACTTTGAATCGGTCAACCCTAACTGCTATAATAAATTTTTGAGAAACAAAGCTATTCTTATAAGGTCCACTCACTCACATGACAAACTAATGCCACTTGAAAATACCTTAGAGATTTCACTACATGATTCAATCATCAAATTAGGTAATCTGATCCATTCTAAGCCATTTCCATCAATATATTCCATATCAAGTCAAGGATAGGGTTTTAGAGCAGTTTAAACCTCTTTATAGTATTAATGATCATTCATAAATCTTTAATCCTTAATCTAGAAACCAATGCTTGGAACATTGAGATAAGACCCTTCCCCATCTATCATGAATGGATTAAGTTCTCATGTAGAGGTTACATGTGCCAATGAGTACGTAAAAGTTCTTCTTGGGTTGAAAATCCTTTATTGTATTCAAATGGGAAACCTCAAAACCATATTCTATGACTTTTCTTGCATAATTTGACCCAATACTTGGTAAACATACCTAAAATAACATGACATACCTCTGTCAATACTCATATATCTATGATTATTTTTTAAATTGATCTTGATACCCCATTAGGCCACCATCTTTCTCTTTATTCTCTAAGGTTTTGATCTGTAGGTCATATTAGGCCTTAAAATAGACCTAGCTATTGTCCAAGAACTCTCCACCTCATTCATATGATTAAGCAACCTCCCACATGATCTATGACTATTTTTCATCATTTATAGATTTTGAAAACACCTCATTACCCCTTATTAAGTCAGACAAATTCTAGAACTAATATATTTACATGTTAGGTCTATAGATATTACCTTTATAGGCTCACTTTGAAACACACCTGAGTGATCCAATGCCTCATGTACATGCTCAAGTGTCCTCAAAAAATTTATTATTCCTCTATACATTCATCTCATTATGCAACCATGATCCTTGTTTCACCAAACTAGGCATTCTATACACAAGCCTTCTCAAAAAACATGTTCTCAATAACAGGTACACAAAGATGCATACCATGTACTGATCTTTGAAATCAACTACAAAAGAATTATTAGCTTTCCTTCAAATTTTCTCTCAATAGAGATACAATAGGTTGCCTTGAAACTATCTCTTGTCACATGTCACCTCACCATGTATCTTTACTAGATGCATTTTGACATCAGTGATATCCTCTTTGACCTTGACATCAATGAAAACACTTCTCACCGAAATCCCCTTTTATCATTGATGGAAAAACATCCTTCAATTTTATTTCTTTCATCTCCCCAAGCTGGTCAAACTCCTCTCTTGGACATTATCCCCCTTTGACATAAATGACAAAGGGTCATGCATAACTATCATCTGGGGTCATACATGCATAGATTGTCATATCCAAACTGCTACAAGAGCTCAACATATAGAATTTGAAACATTGAGGCTAAAATATCCCAATTACTAAAAGCATACCTCTTTTAGAAGAAATTTGATAACATGACCACTTCTCAATGCAAAACAAACTTAGTCACAAACCTAATAGCTCCCCCTTAACAAAGAATCCATCATGCTTATACTACCTGAATAGTGTCTCCGTGAAGCCTAATGTAGTTACCACTTATTATAGGGAACTAAAACTCTACAAGTTTAGGTTATTCCTAGATCTCCATGATTTCATATGATTGAATTTCCTTCAATACCCTTTTAGACTTGATTTTCATTATAAATTTGATCTCTTCATCATCCATTTGATCATCAGTATGGGTTGACAATAAGAATTCCTAACTTATTTTCACATTTGAATCATGATCTATCAAAACAAGTAGTCCACTTGAGCCTGTGGACTGATCGTGACTCATATTCATTATCTTTGGTTACTAAAGATTCATTTGTCTTCTTTCTATCACTATAGAGGCTAAAAACCTCCTATTCTAGCTTGATGACCTTCTAACCTTATTAGGAAAAAATATTACAATGTGCCTTACATCATTAAAACTATATCAAACCACCTTATACACACCTTTTGACTAATGTGAGTTGTGACTCCTTGCATAGTCTTATGAATACTCCTTCCATTGTTGATAAATCACCCACTCAATGAACAATATGAAACTATCCACCTTGATCTCATTTTCTTATTACAATTTATGACAGTATTATTTTTTCCTATCATAATCAAATCTTCATTTCATGTAAGAAAAAAAATGTCCTTTAGCTTTGCTCAATTAGCCATTCTATGGCTTGAAACTATCATGAAAGCACTCATGAAAACTTGTAGATTTTTATGATTTATTTATATCATTTATTTAATATGTTTCATGACCTATGAAATATCACATAATCATAATCCTCTTTTATTCACATATGTGCTCTCTACTTCGCTTATTAGGCCTAAAATTACTTAGTATACAGAAAAGACTTTTCTTGTTCATATCCTTCATGGTCAACCATGCACTCTTATCCTCTTAGAACAGACATGGAATTTATCTCTAAAAACTTCATATACATGGATCAAACATGCATTTATTCCTTTTATATCTTACCTTTCTCAAATAGGCCTTATCTCTCCTTTAGGTCTTATGGAGACCTAATCTCATTAGACCCTATTAGCATGTGTTACCCTTTGATCCTTTTAGAGAACATTCAAACATTTTACATGGAATAAGCACATCATATGTAATACCAATAGACCACTTATAATATTATCTAGGATCCATAACACTTTTTAGCTCAAATCACTGCTTGGAGCACATCATTATAATAGTTCAGATTAGCCCTATGTATACCTAGAAAGTCTATCTAAAACAATTGAAGTATAAACACAAATTTTACAAATAACCATGGAAAACAAATATAGAGACAATAATTTTTACCTCAAGTTTATTACCATGTTAATTATACCTCATAACTCAAGGGAAAAAATGCTAAAACCCTTATCTACAATTATCCTACTTAGGATTGTCAATTGGGCAAACAACATAGTCATGGAACCTTTAACTTTTGACATCTGTAAAAGTATTATTAAGTTCTTCCAATTTATGATTATAATATATAATCATTATTAGAGAAAATTAAATTATAATTATCACAATAACACATGACAAATGTTGTTTTACAGACCAATCTATTGACCTCCTTTCTCGCAGACCTTACTCAGTCAAAGAATGCATTTTGGATTTTATATTTAAATCCTCTTATACTAACTTACAAGATTTTGTAAAGCATGGATAAGAAAATAATGTATTGAAAAACAATTTTATATATATATAGTTGGTTTTTAATACATTATTTTCCTATCCATGTTTTACATGATATATATATATATATATATATATATATATATATATATATATATATAGCTAAAGGTAGATAGCTTCCAACTCATCACTCTCATTTGCTTACTCAAGCTTGTCAATACACCTTCAAATATAGTCATGGTGAAAATGACTTTCAACTCTTGTCTAGATAATTTTGGAGACATATAATGTATATGTATGATCATTTTTATATAATTAGGTAGCTATAAGATAGAAATACCCCATGGTCATGTGATAATATTGGTCTTGTAAATTGATTTCATAACCTTACACTTTCAATGTCTCATCTACACTAGACAGGTCAACTTGTAAGAAATATTCTCAACATATTCACTAACATTCAAATTATATAATCAAAATTAGTGTGTACTATAGGTATTTAAAAAAAACCCCATGTATTTGGATTCATCTTTAATCTATGACAACACATCCCTAATCTCATTCTCACTTTTATATACTTTTTCTAACTATTTTTATCGCTAAGCCTTTTAGTGATAGGTCAATTTGCATGACCATTTTAACACATCTTAAGTCTAAAAATTTATCATAAACCATCAAGAGAATAAGATATAAGTCTCAAGATTCAATCTCCATCTATTTATTAACTTAGACTTGGTCAGCCATGCCTACTATAGTAAATTTATGAGAAATAATAATATTCTTATATGGTCCACTCACTCACATGACAAACTAATGCCACCTAGAAATACCTGGGAGAGTCCACTACATGATAAAATAATCAAACTAGGTCATCCAATCTATTATAAGACATTTCCATCAATATCTTCCATATCAAGTTAAAGTTAAGGTTTTAGAAAGGTTTAAACCACTTTACAATCTTAAAAATCATTCATAAATATTAGGCCCTTAATCTAGAAACCAATTCTTAAAAGTTTGATGAAGGACCCTTCCTAATCTACCATAAATGTATTAGTTTCTCATGTAGAAGTTACACATGACAATGAGTACATGAAAGTTCTTCTCAGGTTGAGAATCCTTTATTCTATGCATACAAAAAACCTCAAAACCACATTCTATCCACTTTATTTCATATTTTAACCTCAAACTTGGTCAAAATACCTAAAAAAGTATGAAATACCTCTATCAATTCTCATATAATCATTCTTACTTTGTAAATTTATCATAATACCCCATTAGGCCACCATCTTTATCTTTACTCTCTAATTTTTTAATCTACAGGTCATATTAGGCATTAAAATAGACCTTCTAGCTATTGTCCAAGTACTCTCCACCTCACTCACATGATAAAAAAACCTCCCACATTATTTACCATTATGTTTCATCCTTCATAGGTATTGAAAACAACTCATGACCCTTTATTAGGTCAAGCAAAATCTAGAACTAGTATGTTTGCATGTTAGGTTTGTAGGTCTTACCCTTGCAGAATCACTTTGAAACATACATGAGTGATATAATGCCTCATATGCATGCTCAAATGTCCTAAAACATCCTTTTATATCTATATGCATTCATCTCACTAATCCATCATGCTCCTTCATACACCAGACTAGGCATCCTATGCATAAATCTTCTCAAAAACCTTGTACTCAAATATATGTACCATGTACTAAACCTTGACATTAAATTAAAAATAATCATTAGGTTGCCTTTAAATTATCTCTTAATAGAGAGATAATAGGTTTCCTTCAAATTATTTCTTGTCACATATTACCTCACTATGCATCTTTACCAAATATATCTTGACATCAATGATATCCACCTTGACCTTGACATTAATGATAAAAATTCTCAAAATAAAGTTCACATTGGATGCTCATGAAATAATTTTGGATTTTCTAGATTTATCTCTAATCAAACATAATTTCTTTCCTCCTTTATAGTCAAATTCAATCTTCAAATTATGTTATAAGAGTTGACTTACTGATAACAAGTTTTTGTTTAAACTAATTACATATAGAACATATGTGATTCTACATGTTTACTTGTCTAGGGTTAAGGTAATGTTTCCAATTCTTTGCACACTATATGAGGTGTCATCACATAAAGAAACATGATTTTTATTAGGTAAGTATTTCAAAATAAAAAATAATCTTTTCTACCTATCATATGTCAAGTTGCACTTGAGTCAACATACCATGTGTCACTTTGTGATTTGGATTTATCAAGGATATCTATAGAGAATAGGTAGTTATATTCCTCATCGTGTTCTTACTATTTGACGATATTTTGTTTTTGTTTTGATTTCTTTTATCATGTCACCTTTTTCTATCCTTGTGGCTTATTGAATGAACTAGGGGGTGATTATTTGTTAGTGGACTTATGACCACTAGAATATCCTTTTTTGAAGGTATTATACCAATAATATTTTAGTTCATGTTCTTGATGACCACAAATGAGACATTTTTTTGTGACTTTTTTGCTTATGAGTTTTGCCTTAAATTATGTTTTGATGAAGATTTGACTAGTTACTTTCATTTCTATTGATAAGAAGTGATTTAAATGATTTTCACTCTTCATATGGTTCAGAATAATTAATTAATATCCTATGTAATGGTATTTTTATTTTATGATGGGATATATATTTAATTACTTAATATCCCTTTTTAATAGTTTCTTAATTTTACCACGAGATATATTTAACTAATTAAATATCCTATTTAATAGTATTTTAATTTTACCATGGGATATATATTTAATTAATTACTATCTTATTTAATGATTTTTTTAATTTTATCATGAGAAATATTTAATTAATTAAATATCTTATTTAATGGTTTTTAATCTACCATTGGATATTTTATCCCAAAAAATATATTATTCCCACTCCCACATGGATTGTTATTCAAAATAGTCATGAGATATATTTTTAATTATTTATCCCATAAATCAATAATATTATCACTCTTACATTATCAAGAAGACATAAAGATCCTTTTAAAGAATCGATGTGATAGTTTAATCATGGGTTATTTAAGATAAGTATGGTTGAATATTTTCTTGTAAATCCAAGTCTTTATTCCACCAAAGAAAAGTGAGTTTGAATTCTTGAAGGTTTGTTAAAAAACTCATGGGAATATTTTAATTCTTCAATCTCATGAGTTAAACTCCACTTTATATTCTCTACTTGCAAAAATCATATGGTTTGTGGAAAGATATTTAGTTCTTGATTTATTTTAGTGGAGAGATTATGTTTTTATTTTGTTAGAACTTTACATGCATGTTAATCTTTCGTTAAAAGATTATCCCAAGTATTTAAATCCAAGGTTATTCAAATACAACATGGCATTTTGTTTGAACAATTTTATTTCGTGGTAATCTTTATTTATCAAGAAAGTGCAAATCTTGATCCTAAATTACCAATTTTGATCTTGGCTTAAGGAGTCTTGGCATACATTTAATCTTGGCATGAAATCTTTTTAAAATATTATTTATACATTCAAGTGGAAATTACTGTTATTAATAGATTAAAAATTATGTGGTAATTTAATTTTTTAAAGCTTCTCAAATATTCTTGACAGATGTTGTATGCCAAAATATTGATGGTACCAGGTTTATAGTTGACAAAGATTATTCGACATACTATGTGGAGAAGTTTAATTATTTACTATTTATGATAGAGTGGATCAATTTTGGTACTAATTGTACACCATTATCCATGATCAACTATACATCAATGATGTTGAAATATATTTTATGATTTTTAGTTTTGATCGGTTGCAGACTAAAACTGAATACAGATAGTAGAAAGTCTATTATGCATATAGGGCCTTCCTCTCTCATAAGTACACAAATACATTCATTAAGTATTGTAAATGAATGTAAATCACCAATTAATTTTTATTTCCATCATGAATATGATAAAATAAATTTTTATAAGTTTGAACAACGTACTAGAGGTATAGGTTCAAACTTATTTGTTAAAATAAGATTTAATGGAAAAGGCCTTGGAAAAGATGGCCAAGGCATTGCTAACCCCATTAAAATGAAGGATAAGCCTCATCATTAAGGGTTGGTATAAAAATATGGTATTCATAATGAAATAAGTGAATGCTCTAAGAAAGCAGAAGCAAGATATGTTATAGAGAAGTGTAAACCATCTTGGATGAAAGGTAAAACACATTTTTTCATCACACTTGCAATAATGTTGATTATCATTCTACTAGATGACATAAATATTCCAAAGCTCCTTTTGATTATGGTACACAAAATTTATGTATATTTATCCATGTAATTTTGTTGGATTATCTAACCACTGTATAACAAAATGTTGAAAATATAAATCTTTGTTGGGAAATAAATTAAAAGACCACTCTCCTAGATAGTATTTTGAGAATGACAATAAGAGTATATTTTTCAAAAGAGTGGACAAAAAAATTTATACTCATTTTATCAAGAAAGGGCATGAGCTTAGTAGGTGTTGGCAACTTCATCCTAAAAATCATTGAAAAGTTGTGAAAAAAGAACAACATTTTTAAACCAATAATTTTAGATATAACCCATGAAAAAACATAGGTAAATTCTAAGGATAAATTAGTTAAGTGGTTTGGAAAGTAATTCTTTAATTTCATGTTTGCATAGCTTAGATAGTTTATTAGCATGAAAATGTTCAAATCGATTTTAAAATGTTAATAAAAGGAATATATTTTGAACAATCTTAGAGCTACAAGTTTTGAAAAATTTCAAGTGACAGATTTATCATACTTGGATTATTTTCTCATGTTTATGGTTTTTTAAAGCTCTATTTATTCTCCTAAATAATTTTTTGAGTTCTTGATGAATTGGTAAAGGAATTAAATCATATTTAAACTTGAAAATATTTTCAAATAATTTTAATATTTGAATGCAGTTTATTGGAATAACTTATAGAGAAAATTCAAGGGACAGGTTTATCATACTTCTATTATTTTTTTTTATGTTTGAATTTTAAAATGACTTTATTTTTAAACCCTGATAATAGTATATGCAGATTATATGAGGCATGATAAGTATGTTTATTTTGAAAAAAATTGTATTTCAATATATATATATATATATATATATATATATATATATAGAGAGAGAGAGAGAGAGAGAGAGAGAAGGCAGTTTACTTCTATCTATAATTTGGTATTGGATAGATATTTTTTCACTAGTATTTTAAGGATTTAATTTTATTTTTGAATTATTATCATGATAATTTACAGAATAATTATTTGCAGTTGCAGAGAGTGATTTGACCTTTTGGGGAGCAAAAAGGTCTTATTGGAGAGGTTTGATCCAAAAGATTTTCACTCTTCATATGGTTCAAGATAATTAATTATCTTATTTAATGTTGCTTTTTATTTTATGATCGGATATATATTTAATTAATTAATATCCTATTTAAATATTTTTTTTATTTTACCATGAGATATTTTTAATTAATTAAATATCTTATTTAATGATATTTTTATTTTACAATGGGATATATATTTAATTAATTAATATCTTATTTAATGTTATTTTTTTATTTTACCATGAGGTATATTTAATTAATTAAATATTTTATTTAATAGTTTTTATTCTACCATTAGATATTTTATTCTAAAAAATATACTATTCCCACTCCCACATGGATTCATGAGATATATTTTTAATTATTTATTCTATAAATCAAGAATCCTACCACTCTTATATTATCAAAAAGTAAAGATTATTGTAAAAAATTAATGTGATAGTTTAATCATGCGTTATTTAAAATAAGCATGGTTGCATTTTTTTTTAAATCTAATTCTTTATTCCACCAAAGAAATATGGGGTTGACTTCTTGGAGGTTTGTTAAAGAAATTCATGAGAATATTTTAAATCTTTAATCTCATAAGTTAAACTCCACTTTAAATTTTCTGCTTGCAAAGAATCACATGGTTGGTGGAAAGATATTTAGTT
Organism: Torreya grandis; assembly: GCA_037957365.1. NCBI lineage: Eukaryota > Viridiplantae > Streptophyta > Pinopsida > Cupressales > Taxaceae > Torreya > Torreya grandis. The sequence goes on from JARHVA010001052.1 coordinate 1,260,770, forward strand.
CTTAATTTATTTTAGTGGGAAGATTATGTGTTTTATTTTGGTAGAAATTTACATGCATATTACTATTTTGTTAAAAGATGATCCCAAGTATTTAACTCCAAGGTTATTCAAATATGATGTGATATTTAATTTAGATAAGTTTATTGCATGGTAATCATTATTTACTAGGAAAATGCAAATCTTGATCTTAAATTGCCAATCTTGATCTTGGCTTAAGGAGTCTTAGCATACATTTAATCTTGGTGTGCAATCTTTATAAAGAATTATTTATACATTCAAGTGAGAATTATTATTATTATTATTATTATTATTATTATTATTATTATTATTATTATTATTATTACATTGAAAATTATATGGTAATTTAATTCTTTAAAGCTTCTTGAAGAGTCTTGATAGATGTATATCAAAATATTGATGACAAATAGTTTATAACTGGTAAAGATTATTCCTCATATTATGTGGGGAAGTTTAATTATTTTATATTTATGATAGTGTGGATTAGTTTTGACACTAGTTTTATACCATTATCCACACATATTCATCTATGTGTCACTGATGTTGAATTCCATTTTGAGATATTTGATTTTGATCAGTTGTAGAGAAAAATTGAATACAGGTAGTGGAAAATCTTAGAGATCTAATGCCATGCTGTCAAAATAGAAAAATCCTTATTTGGAAAAATTATTAGTACCCAAAAAATTTATTGCCTAGCCAAAATTATTTTTTAGAATATAGATATAACTATGGGTTATTTTACAGAGGTAAAAATAGTGTTTTGACGGAGATAACAGGTGATTTTGTACAAAGAAATTTTTTAGATAAAGATATATCTAGATTTCAGAGGCAACAAGAACCTTGGGTAAATTAAAAAGGTTTATTTTTATTTTTTGCACAGATAAATTATTTGGTAAGGAAGAATTTTATTTTACTCAGAGAAGATTTGTAATTATTCTTGAAGCATTTTTAATAGATTAGAACACTCATAGAGTGGACTCAGGGACATATCCATTTGGTGAACCCCATAAATAAATATTCTATGTCATTTTTCAATTTATTCTCCATGATTTGAAATTGATTCAATTTCTTTAATTAAATTATAGAGAAAATTGAAAAGTAATATTAAGTTTTTAGATGAGTTTTTAATTATTTTTGTAAAATAATTAAGAGATTATTTTACAGAGATAAAATATATTATGGAATAGTTTAAATGAATAATAGATTATGATTCTGTCAAAATTACTCGTATTTAGAATTGTTCAAATTTATATTTTGATTAAAAAGTAAATTCATTTTAAATAAATTTAGAAAAAATCATTTCTTATTTTATATAATTGAGGAAATTGGAATTGTGCAACAAATTATATTTTACTTATGAAATTAATATTTTTTAGTTATTCATTTGAAAAGCTATGTGATTTATCTATAGGGGTAAATCTAGTTTTCGAATCAAGAAGCTAGTACATGTTCTTGATTGTCATGAGTATTGAAGGACTCTTCCTATTACAACATATTTACCAATTTTTTAAAACTTTATTTTTATTTTATGACAATCAAAGTAGTCACAAAAATATTATATGAAGATTGCAATGCTCTCAAGACAATAGATATACAAGAGTCATCTAAAAATGTCTCAACCAAAGATTGAAGTGATGCCCTCAGTGTTGCAACACATCTTAAAAAGAACTCTATTTTTTCTCTTAATCTCAATTTGAGAGAGTAGATTTGACTTTGCAAATGTAGAATGATACTCTCATTTTTTGACTTATATATAATTTGGAGCTTGTCCCAAGCTTCTTTAGTTGTTTTGAATTCACATATGTACAGTTGAACTTCATCTGATACTTAGAACATGATTATCAACATGGCTTTTTAGTTGGCTTTATCAAATTTACATTATTGATCAACCTCTTTTGTATATTAGGTATACAAGCCATCTACTATAGACCAAATTTTTTCAAACTCCAATTGAGTTATGAGGTTTGTCTTTCAAGCATAGTAGTTGTCACCTTTAAGGAGATGTGAATATGATAGAAGGAATTTTGGAGCCTGTGTAGCTATTATAAATACTATGGATGATGAATTGGTTATATATATATATATATATATATATATATATATATATATATATTCCTTCTTAAATACCTTTAGACCGATATACCAAATCTTTATTTACACACACCATTTCTTTATACCCATTGGTATGAAGAAGAATCTCATCCATTCTATATACTTAGTAGTACAAGAAAGAGGCATAAATAGATGGGGAATAATATGATACTTTATACCCAGATAGTACTGAAAAGAGTTCATTCAATCACTATAACCTATTTAGATGGATTTTTACATACATGCACATAACCTTTCTATATACTTAAAAATTTCATCTATCAAGATTTACGCCTTTCGATTATACAAAATGGGTAAATGAAGGGAAGACTATGAGTGTATGTTCCTTATTTTTTTAATTATTTAAATAGTTTATGCCCATAATTCATTGTTACAGATATGTTTAGGTGTTATATGCAGTAACTCAAGAATGATGACATCATCCATAAACATGAGTCAAAGACATAGCTATGATCAAACACTGTGTCATGTTTAAAACTTGTGATTTTGTGTAATACAATAAATAATTTCTTGTAATACAATATGAAAAATACATTTACAATGCTTATAAAAATAAAAATTCTATTTTTTTCGTGTTTGGGCTCTTTGGCGTCTTTTTGGCAAAAAATCACTTTTTTTTTTTTTTTTTTTTTAAATTTTACCTTTTTTTTATAATTTTTTTTTAATTTAGTTAGGTATAACTAAATTTAGTGTATTTTTATATTTAGATGGTTTTCTAAACCTTTTACAAAAAGTATTCTTTTGGGGGATTTGAACCTCCCACCTATGCTTTACTAAAAGTATCCTTTTGGGGGATTTGAACCTCCCACCTATGCTTTACTGAAAAGGCTTCCCACCAACCCATCTATGCATCATTTCAAGTATTTAAAAGGACAAATAAGTATTTAAAGGCTATAAATGTATCTTTTGAAATAAAAACTACTCCTTATCCAATATCATAGGTTAGCTAATAAATGCTTTCAGATAAAAATTACAGCAAAAGAATAGTAAGTGGAGTGGTTTTGAGCATTCAAAAAGAAATTTTGGGTATATTTGTAGCAAATAAAATATTCTAAATATGGAATGGCAGTTATTTGCACCCATGTTTGAATTTAATAATTTACAGACTTCATATTTTTAGTTTATAAATTGAAAAAAAAAGACCATCCTCTTTTGAATTGGTGTCAAAGTGATATATGCAGCATTTGAAATTTGAAGTTGGCAATATCTTTGGCATGATCCTTGAGAAGGTCTACGGTTCGATCCCTCATAGAGGTACTAAATTCACTTGTCTAAATGGGTTGCATATGTATTTCTTTGTTTTCATTTTTTTATTAACAAATAAATTCCAGGTCTAGTTGAGCAAATGCTAGTCACAGCTTCTAAAGGATAAAAGTTTTGCCTAGCTGAAATATTCAATGCCCTAGGCTCATGACTCTTTTTTCACTTCATTTCTCCTTATGATGCCACCAATACTGCAACATCAATCTCCAACACTATATATGTTGGGCTTGAGCTATTCAAGCCTCACTGATTCTTAAGTAGATGTTTGGCATTTTGATTGCCTTAATATTACCAAATAATAGCTTTTGGAGGACCAAAGAAATACCTGAATTGATGCCACCACTTATTCAGGTTGATATAATGCCCTTTTAATTTGAGCACCAAAGAATATATTGGCTTATCTTCACGCTAGATATATGTTTTTTTTAATGAGAACCAAAGCATTCATATCTTTACCACGACATGGGCAACTGCTGGATCGTTCTACGCCTTTTATTTAATACTAATTTAGGATGAGTGTTTTATTGTGTAAATGCTTCCAACTATTTAAACAAGGCGCAGTTGAATTTTTTTTTTTTTTTAATAGGAATTTAGGATGAGTGTTTTATTGTGTAAATGCTTCCAACATAATAATGAGATTGAGGATATTTTAAAATTAATTTATATTTTAAAAGACAATATTTACTACATAATGATTGAATAATCAATAAGATTTAAATATAAAATTTTGTATATAATATTGTTCAAATGATTATTATTGATAAAAGAAATAAGAAAAATAAAATTAATATAAACTAAAAAATTGAATCTAATTAGATATTAAAATTGATTAGTTGTATTTTACATTATTCTTAATCATTAGTAAATTGATTAATTATACTTTATATTAATATTATTCATTATTAAAAATTGTAAGTTGATTTTTCAAACAAATAATTTAATAAAAGTTTTTAAATATACTTTTAATATTTATATTTAAATAATATCGTAAAATTTAATTTTTTAATTCTAGAAATAATTATTAATTATTATTCAAATATATTAAATTAAAATATGATTTGTCATCTTTAATCAATTTTTTTTATTTACATTATAAAATATATTTACTGAATTTTTAAATAATAAATTAATAATATTAAAATTAAATTACAAATACTTATTTTTAAGTTCATGTTTAAAATCACCAATTATAATCTCTCATTTAAAAAAATTTATAGTAATAATATATCCAAAAATTCAAACTAAAAATAAATAAATAAAAAATTAAATTTTAGTTTTCATAAATTATAAACACATATAAAATCTTTAAAATTTTAAATCGTCTACATTTAAGTTAAAAAATCATTGACGATCATATTTCTAAAAACTTTAAAATCTAATTTTCATAAAGACTGGATTTCAAATCAATAAAATTTATCAAGATCCTCTACATGTCATTTGCTATATTCAAAACTACTTTAAAATAAGATTTCAAAGTCAATTACGTTTACTTTCCAACTCTTCCGCAATTTAATAAATTAACAAGTCAATTACGTCCCCGTCCCTGTGATTGTGATTTGGAAATGGGCAGGAATGCTGTATTAGCATTCAATTGTTTACAATGTTAGTGAGATTTATTTATTTATTTATTATATTTATTTTTTATTTTTTTCTTTTGACTTATAATTAATATGAATAAGTTTTGGAATAATTATTTGAAACAAAAGCAAAGTAATAAATAAAATTAATACATGAAATTTTGATTTTGTTTTACAAAATGTAAATCTAGATTAAAATAGAATCTTAGGTTAATGCAAATGAAAATAGTGTTAGAAATTTAGAACCATAGTATATTAGTAAATAGTATATAATAATATTAGATAAATTTTAGAATAAAATAGTTGAATAGTAGGTTGTGAGTATTGTCTGATTTAAATAAATTGTTATAACCTAAATAAACTAATCCACTTATTTAATATGTCAATTTTGTTTAAAGAATTAAGTTGACTTTGGTATTGGTCATTTAAGACACCTTTGGATTATTAAGAAACTCCATATTTATAATTAAATAATTAATATTTATAAAATAAACTTTTAAATTTTCAACCAAAAAAAAAAAGAAACAAATCAGAAATATTAAATATGAGATAAAATTGTTATATTTTTATAACTATAATGTATGAAATTTAATGAAATCAATATATACTCTATAAAATGAGAAAGGACATCCACTAAAAAAAGAAATATTAACTCTATAAAATGAGAAAGGATATCCATTAAAAAATGAAACATTAACGACCATAAAAATTTGTTGATTAAAACATAATCTTAATGCATTATCTCTCCCAACACACATAATAAATAAAGCCACTTAAACAAGAAAAGAAAGAAAGTCTATTTAATTTTAACAGTTAATGAGATTTACATTTGTATTTATCAAATGTTTAATTATTGTTGTGAGGCATGGTCCCCATGAGTATGGTAACAATATACGCTAAACATGGAATAGAGCCACCTAAAGATGTTGGTGTTTTTTTTCATGCATTTTTACAATTTAAATTATGCATACAAAGTATTTTATTTTAACAAATATTTTCAATGTAAATATGTTGTCAACAAAACCTAAAGGTGCCTCATTTTTAGATCGTGGAGCTTCATCATAAACATACATGACAAATATTTGATTTTAAAAAATAAATAAATATTATATATACAATTTAATATTTTATAGTTATTTTTTTGCATGTATTAATTTCAGAACATGGTGAAGATAGAATAATTAATCAAATTCCTTAACTTGATATTTAAATAACATTTAATGTATAATTTAATATTGATATTTTTATTTTTATTAAAATTTTGTTAAGATACATTAAAATGTTTGAAATATTTTGATATAGTTTGACATATTATTTATTGAGACACTTGATATCATTCAAAATATTATTTTTCTTTGTTGAGATACTTTGATATCATTTATGGTACTATGCAATTCCTATTTATTCGTCCTCTTAAACCATTAGTAAGAGAGATATCTCTTCCACGTGTGGTGGAGAAATAACATTATGGAAATGGCCAATAATAATAGATCTGTCTGGATGATCCCAAGCATTATGGAAATGGCCAATAATAATAACTTAAAAGCATATAATCCCAAACATTTTAAAATTTGAAGTCAATTACGTTTAATTCAGAGTCCTCCGCAGTTTAATAATTTACCTTACGCGTCAATTACGTGTGTCTGAACAGCGAGAACATTATGAACAGCGAGAACAGAGAGAGGTTTCTTTTAGCTCTTACTACGCTGATTTTACTGCATTTGGATGCGCGTTTCTATAAATAATACTTTATACACCTCTGAGGAGGAGGGCTTCAACCTCTGAACTAGTGGTTAAGAGGTACAATAGTTGATTCGTTCCGAAGAATATTAAAATCAGTTATATGAGTTAATTTATTGAAGGCTCTTTGATCTTTCTTTGGCCTAAGAGGATATAAAGTGTATTAAAGCATCACATATACTTTTAAAACCCTGAGGAGGATTCATAATACTAATTTGATTTTTTTTTTTTTATCTCATTTTTATTGGAACAATTAATAGTTAAGTGGTGGTATTTATGTATTTTTAATACATTAAATTATATTGGTTAAAAAATAATATATTTTATTATTTATCATGAGTTTATCTTCGTGTAAATAATAAAATATATTAAATGACTTTTAGAGAGATTGGACCCATTAATGTGGTGGTTTCAAAAGGTCATTTATAATGGGAAGATTACCTTGCTTATATAATGAATAGTTTATACTGTAAGATGCAATGAAAAAAGTGAAAAGAGAAAACTTATATTAGGTATATGAATTAGTCTTCAATACATAAACAATGTTACTTAAGAAATCATAGATCATTTAGATAGGCATGTTCATCTTTAGTAAGTATAATTACTAATCTATAAGAACATGAAACAGATGAACACAATATGTCTATGGAAAACCCTCAAGGGGAATAAAACATATTGAAACATAACTTTGACAACATGTCCTATAAGACCATTAATCAAATTTTGTTTATCACCAACCCATAAACTTATCATGCACCAAATTGACTTTACCAAGCACCAACTTGTTAAGAGGATACAGCCCCGTTGTTGATCAAGAACCCACTCAATCAACACTCTGAAACTATCCACCTTGATCTTGTTTCTTTCTTATAATTTATGATGGTCTTATTTTTCTATATCACACTCAAATTTGTCTCTCACACAAGCAAAAACTATCATTTAACTTCTTTGCTCAATTAGCCCATTTATGGCTTGAAACTATCATGAAACCCTTTAGATGTATATGACTGATTTTTATCATTTATTTGATATGTGTCACCACCTATGTAAGGTCGCACAATCCTCTTCTTCTTCGCATCACATCTATGCTCTCTACTTCACTTATTAGGCCATAAATTGATTAGTATATATACAAGACTTTTCTTTGTCATAACCTTTTTGGTCGGCCATGCACTCTTATCCTCTTAGGTCAACCATGGAATGGATGTGATAACACTACATAGACATGGATCAAATGTTATTTGAGTCCCTTTATATATGATCTTTCTCAGATAGACCTTATCTCTCTTTTAGGTCTCATGGAAAAAACACACCATATGTCATCCAAATAGACCTCTTCAAATCTCATCTAGGCTCCATAACACTTTGTATCTCAAATCACTACTTGGAACACATCATTAGAACAATTCATATTATATCTGTGTATACCCAAAAATTTTGTCTAAAATAATTGAAGCATAAACACAAATTTTCCAAACAACCATGGAAACAAAAACTATATAAAGAAGACTCATAACCTCAAGGTCATCACCATGTGAAATATACCTCATAACTCAAGGGAAAAATGCTCAAAACCTTATATGTAAGTATCTTATTGAGAATTTTCAATTAGTCTAACAACACAATCATATAACCTCAAACTTTTGACATCTATAGGAACATTATTAAGGTATTACAATGCGTGATTATGATCTTATGTCATTCTTAGAGAAAATTACATCAAAATTATCACAAGCACATATGATAAATATTCATTTAACAAACCAATCTATTGACCTCATTTCTCACAGACCTTACTCAGTCTGAAAAGACATTTTAGATTTTATATTTCAAGCTTCTTATACTAACTATTGACCAGATTTGAATGCTAGTCAAATTGGATCAACCCATACTATTTTAGACTTTTGAATAAGGTTTCATGTGTCCCATGGGGTCTCTTATTATCCTATATGTCTCACTTATCCTTCCCCTAGTCTTTGTTGAAGCCCATCCTCCTTGTACTAGGCTAGTCAACTAAATTCAACCTTGGTCGAATCTAGTCAAACTTAGTCAAAGGCTCAATTTATTTTAAAAATGTTATAATATGGCCATTAATTTGTTTCAAGGTGTCTACAAGTCATAAATTAGCCACTTTCTAGATTTCATGTGTAAAAAGGGTCATTTGGCCACATTTCTAGTCTATTTAATGACTTGTATGGATGGTGGAGGTAGAATATTTGTCACCAAAATGTGGAAGTCATTAGGATCAGTTAAAAATTGGCTAGTGTCAGTTAAAGAGTTAGTTATATGCAGAAAGGGGGTGTTTCTCCTTAATTTTAGGCCCTTTTGGGTACTTGTAAATAATAGATGATCTCACTTACTCTTTTCCACTCTTGGTTTTCAAAGAATATGTCAAAAAGTTCAATTTTTCTCTTGGTTTCTCCATTTTTCTCTTTACAAGCCAAAGAATGTCAAGTTCACACATTTGGTGTGGATCATATAGTTGGATTTGGGAAGAATTGTCTTTGGGGTGGATATTAATCTATGCTTAATTCAAATCCATAGAAATAATTTTCAATTTTTTGCCTCCTCCTTTATGAATAATTGTTAACACTTTAGGCAGCTTTTTATGCATTTACAACCATGAGGGGTCTCCTTTTGAGCCTATTTCTGATTTGTGTGCTTGGTTTTGATGGATTTTATGTTTTCACATGTCTCTAATGAATTATCTATGGATTCTGCATCCCCATTCTAGTATCAAGATCATCAAATGTCAAAAGGGCCTCTTTTAGGCTTAGATGATTTATAAACTGCCAACTTTTTGAGCACCTACAGGTGTCTTAAAGGGATTTTCTACTTTGGGATGAGAACATGAAGGTTTTTTTATATGTATAAACTATGAAGATATATTTTTAGATGATGGAACAAGTATTGAACCTTTAACATGCCAAAATAATGCTCAAGTATTACTTCTCATTGTCAACACTTGACAGTCAACATATATATATTTAAAAATGTAATCTACATTGGAATTTTGGTGTTGAATCTGGTCCCATATGTGTTTTGATGAAGAACATGTCTCAAATTTTTATTAATTCTCTTACATGGTTTTGAAGGCCCTTCCTTGACATAGTCTTATCATATCCATATCCTACCTATGTAGAGCATGCCAATAGACACCTACAAGTGGTTGAGCAAGATACCTATAGGAAATTTTATAAATAAATGAGATATATTCATATGATGCCAAACCATGTAGAGGAAGTAAGGACTAGTTTTGGACTACATACCCTAAAACTACTAAATAGAGAGCTTCTTAATTTTTATGATCAGCATATTAGATGGATGGAGGAGATTTAAATGCCCTTTTAAGGTTCATGCTTGTTTTCCCTAGTATGTAAAAGGAATGCACAAAGTTTGAAGAGCAAAGGATAAAGGGAGAGAGATCCTTTAGAGATTCAAAGTTGCCTAAAAACCACTAAACCTTGATAGTGAAACCTACATGATTTTGAAGGAAATTTCACCTTGCACTTCATATTGAGGGTTCTATGTTATGACATAGAAGGGGGAACAATTAAAAATGGTTCAAAAGAAATTCTTGAGAAAAATTTCATGAGGGAAGATGTTCTTGGATGTAATGACCTTCTTGGCCTACACCCTATCCATACACAGGGCAAAGTTTGCACTTACAATAGGGTTATTAGGTAGTGGTCATAAACTCATGTTTTTACATTACCTTTGATATTTAAAGGTGAATGAAAGAGAAATGTTGAAAAAATTGTGGTTTTGAGAAATAAACCCAACCCTCAAAGAAGTATCAAGGATCAGATGGTTCACCTATAGTCTCTATACGGACTGAGATAGAGGTCAAATAAGGAAGTCAAGGATTGGGCATAGATTATAATGGTTTGAACCTTATAAGAGGGATTTAAAGTATTCAATTAGGTTTTACCTTTCAATAGTAACTTAATAATGTCTTATCTACCACATTACCTTAATCAAACCTATAAAGTTGCCAACAACCAAGCTAAAGAGACCATAGCTAGTATGGTGAAAACCTGTTGGAATGACATTACACTTTGTCTTTGAACATTGAATACAAGTCTAATTATGAGTTATGAACATTTTATCTAAGTGTGTGAGTGATGAGTAGTGAATCCAAGTGATATTATCATCCTTACTCCCTTTCCCCTTCATGTTCAAGCAAGAATTATGATTTTAACAAGTCTTGTGAAGTGTGTTGACTGTACTAGGCTCTTCTTCAAGCAAGCAATTGTCTCTATGGTGTTAGCTTATTGATTGTCCCATGTATTCTACCTTTCCATTAAATCAATTTTTTTATAATCCTTCAGTGCCTAGAATTGGTTTTGGAAAGCTTTGTTGATTAGTAGGAGTTTGATAGTCTATGTGATATATCTTGGTAGATCACCTCTTTAGTGTATTATTCATTTCATGAAAAACTTCTAACTCTTTTCATTAACAAGAATTCTATTAGGTGATAGGAATTTAAATAAGAATATAAGGAGTTAGCCTTGATAAACTAGAGATTCATCTCTCTTACAAGTTCCCCACAACTTGAGAGATGATTCAATGTTGCATCAAATTATAGGATTTGAATAGAGTGTCCTAGGGTGCACAATTTGATGCCAACACTGAATTCTAATATTTTTTAAAATATGGATAGAAAAATCATGTCTTAAAATAAATATTATATGCCTTTTATGCTTTAGGTAAGGTAAAAATTTCTCCGACTCATGACTCCCACTTTCTTATTCAGACTTGTCAATACACCTTTAAACATAGTCATGGTGAGAATGACTTTTAAATATTATCTAGACACTTTTTGAGAAACCCAATGTATTTAGATTATAATTTTATATCATTAGGTAACTCTTAGATATAAATATACCATGTTCAAGTGACAATATTAGTCTTGCAGACCAATCTCATAACTTTACACCTTCACTATCTCACCTACACTAGATATGTCAATTTGTAAACAACATTATCAACATATTCACTAACTTCCTAATCATATAATTAACATTAATGTGTAATATATATATTTAAAAATAATCCCATGCACATGGATCAATCCCTAATCTCATTCTCACTTATGCCTAGTTTTTATCATTGTTTGCATTGTTAAGCCTTTTAGAAATAGGTCAACTTGCATGATCAATTTAGCATATATAAAGTATATAAATTACTTAGAAACTACCATATTAATAATATACAAGTATCAATATTCAAACCCAATCCATTTATCAACTCTGACTTGGTCAACCCTGCTTGTTATAACAAATTTCTGAGAAACAAGGCTTTTTCGGTAAGGTCCACTCACTCACATGACAAACCAATGCCACTTCAAAATACCTTAGAGAGTCCAGTACATGATTAAATAATAAAATTAGGGTTTCCAATACATTCTAATCCATTTCCATCAATATCTTCCATATCAAGTCAAAGATAGGGTTTTAGAGAGGTTTAAACCACTTTATAGTCTTAATGATCATTCATAAATCTTTAAACCTTAATCTAGAAACCAATATTTATAAATTTGAGATAAGACCATTCCCCATCTACCATTAATGGATTAGGTTCTTATGTATAGGTTTCATGTGCTAATGAGTACGTAAAAGTTCTTCTCAGGTTGAGAATCTTTTATTCTATTCAGATAGGAAACCTCAAAACCATATTCTATGACTTTTCTTACATACGTTGACCTTATACTTGGTAAACATACCTAAAATAACATGACATACCTCTTTCAATTCTCATATATCCATGATTATTTTTGAAAGTGATCTTGACACCCCATTAGGCCACCCTCTTTCTCTTTGTTCTCTAAGGTTTTGATCTGTAGGTCATATTAGGCCTTAAAATAGACCTTCTAGATATTGTCCAAGAACTCTTAACCTCATTTATATGATCAAGTAACCTCCCACATGATATATGAATAATTTTGATCATTTATAGATTCTGAGAACAACTCATTACCCCTTACTAAGTGAGATAAAGACTAGAACTAGTCTATTTGCATGTTAGGTCTATATGTCTTACCTTTGTAGGCTCAATTTGAAACACACCTAAGTGATCCAATGCCTCATATACATGCTTAATTATCCTCACAAATTTAATTATTACTATATAAATTTATCTCACTGAGCCACCATGATCCTTCTTTTACCAGACTAGGCATTCTATACACGAGCCTTCTCAAAAAACTTGTTCTCAATAACAGGTACACAAAGATGCATACCATGTACTAATATTTGAAATCAACTTCAAAAAAATCATTATCTTGCCTTAAAATTATCTCTCAATAGAGAGATAATAGGTTGCCTTAAAATTATCTCTTTTCACATGTCACCTCACCATGTATCTTTACTAGATGCATTTTGAAATTAGTGATATCCACTTTGACCTTGACATCAATGAAAACACTTCTCAACAAACTCCCCCTTTATCATTGATGTAAAAAATTCTTCAATTTTCTTTCTTTCATAACCCAAAGATGGTTAAACTCCTTTCTTGGACTTTATTCCCCTTTGACATAAATGATAAAGGGTCCTGCATAACTATCATTTGGGGTCATACATGCATAGAGTGTCATAGCCAAACCTTCTTGCTACAAGATCTCAACATATATAATTTGAAACATCAAGGATAAAATATCCCCCTTACTAAAATCATACCTCTTTTAGAATAAATCTGATAACATGACCACTTCTCAATTCAAAACAAACTTAGTCACAAACCTAATAACTCCCCCTTAACTAAGAATCTATCATACTTATACTACATGAATAGTGTCTGAATGAAGCGTAATATAGTCACCACTTCTTGTATGGAAATAAAACATTATGAGTTTAGGATATTCCCAAATATCCATGATTTCATATGCTTGAATGTCCTTCAATACCCTTTTAGACTTGATTTTCATTATAAGTTAGATCTCTTCATCATCCATTTGATCATCAGTGTGGGTTGACAACAAGCATTCCTAACTTATTTTCACATTTGAATCATTATATATCACAACAAGTAGTCCACTTGAGCTTGTAGACTGATCATGATTGATATTCATTATCTTTGGTTTTCAAAGATTTATTTGTATTCTTTCTATCACTCTAGAGGCTTCAAACCTCTTGTTTTGGCTTGATGACCTTCTAACCTTATTATGAATTTTTTTTACAATGTGTCCTACATCATTAAAACTATATCAAACCACATTATACATAGGTTTTGATTGATGTGATCTATGACTCCTTCCATAGTCCCATGAATACTCATTCCTGGAGAGTTTTAATAATTTGTTGTTCTATGACCAAACTAATTTCATGCAAAGCAATAAACATTGATTAATTAGCATACCTTATAGTATTTAGTTATTTTATAGGTTTCATTATATTGTTATTATTGTTTTCAATAGTCTATTCTTTGACTTAGGGTACCTCATTTTTGTCTTGTTTAAAACCAATACCTATTTTATCACATGCAAACTTTTGAAAACTCGAGATATCATCTAATGACTCAAATCTCTTTTCAAACTTTATAGAGGTTCTCACCTTGTTCGATGTATGATTCAATTCAAATTTCAAGGATTCCATTTCATTTTCATTCCTAATGCACTCTTCCTCTTTATCCTTTAGGCTTGCCTTAACTACATCCATCTATTCCTCAACTTGATTGATGATCTCATCATACTCCTTGGAAGTGTTACTCAACATTTCCTTAAACAAGTCAATTTGATCCTCATAGTTCTTAATAAATGCTCTTATTTATTTATTTTTCTTTTCTAACTTTAATTATTATAGTGCATTTACCAATTTTGCCTCAAGATCTACTTTAGATTCTTTTTTATCTAATTACGCATCAGCGATAATTCCTTTCCCACTTGAACAACTGCCATTGTCTGATTATATGGCCATAAATAAAGTTTTGTTATTTTCATGTACAAGTTCATGACTACCATGATCACTATCAAATTCACTTGAGTCACTTATATCAAAACAAAATCCTTCCTTACTATAGAAGCTTTTCTTATTATTTAAAGTTCCTTTTTGCCTTCATACTTCTTGAACTCATTTTTGTTATTATATGGCTTATACATATTTATGTCATCTCCATGATGATTAGTATGTTATTCATTATGATCATATTTATCCTTTTTAGGACACTTGGATGCAAAGTGACCAATATTTCCACATTTGAAACATTTTAAGGAAAACATAGCTTTGTACTTACCAGATCCAAAACTCAACTTACTTGGAAACATGGTTATTAGACAAACATCATCAGAATTTGAGCATTTCTCATCCTTGAAATTTTTAGCTTTTGACTTCTTCTCAACTTTGAAATATAATTCTTTTTTGAAATTTCTTACTTCATTAGTTCTCATCTCATAGGCAATCAAGATGCCATGAAGCCCATCCATTTTTAGTTTGTCCAAATATTGCATCTCTTCTATTGAAGATAATTTAGAATCAAAATTAGGAGTTAGTGATCTCAACAAATTTTGAACAATAGTTGAATTTTTTACTTCTTCTCCCAATCATCTAATGATATTAATAACTTCATTATCCTTTAATAGGAAGGATGTAATGGTTTCATCTTCAGGCTTTCAAATTGTCTTTGGCGGGTTTATAATTTACCCATCTTCACCTGCGTGTTTCCTTCATAGATGGTATTCAATCTATCCCATATATCTTTAGCTATATCATAATGAATTACCTTCACTAGCACTGCCTCTCATAGACCATAAAAAATGGCATTCATTGCCTTAGAGTTATTTTCACTAGCCTTCTTACCCGTTGCATTTATTGGAGGAATAAGAGGAGATGTATAAGCATCCACAACTGAATACCAAATATCATGTCCTTATGAAATCAAATATATATTCATTTTGACACTCTAAAAATTATAATTAGATCCATTGATTAATAGATCCTTAATAATAGATAAACTACCTTGAGCTTGTTGACTAAACATCCTTGTTTCTAAGATCTACTTTAAGTTTTTAGACCAGCTTCAAAGGACTAGGCTATGATAAAAAAATTTATAATTAAAATGATTGAGTGTGGGGAGGGGTGAATTAATCTTAAATATGTTAATTAATCTTATTTAATCAATAATAGATCATTTAGATGATCATATTCATCTTTAGTAATCATAAACACTAATCTATAAGAACATGAAACACATGAACATAATATATATGTGTAAAACCCTAAAGGGGAATAAAACTGACTTAAATACAAATTGTAAAATTTTTATTATAATACCATTAATCAAATTAAGTTATGCACTAACCCAACAAGGAACATCAAGCCCTAAATATATCAAGCACCAACTTACTAGGAGGTTACAACCCCATTGTTGATAAATCACCCACTCAATCAACACTATGAAACTATCCACCTTGATCTCATTTTATTATTACAATTGATGATGGTATTATTTTTCTCTATCACAATCAAATCTTCCTCTCACACAAGAAAAAAATGTCCTTTAACTTTGCTCAATTATCCATTCTATGGCTTGAAAGTGTCATGAAAGCAATCATGAAAACCTATAGATGTCTACGATGGATTTATATCATTTATTTGATATGTTTCATGACCTGTTCAATCTCACATAATCATAATCCTCTTTTCTTCACATCTATGCTCTCTACTTGGCTTACTAGGCCTAAAATTTCCTAGTATACATAAAAGACTTTTCTTGTTCATATATTTCTTGGTCAACCATGCACTCTTATCCTATTAGGTCAAACATAGAATTGATCTTAGGACACTTCATAGACATGTATCAAACATTCTTTGATTCCTTTTATATTTGACCTTTCTCATATAGGTCTTATCTCTCCTTTAGGTCTCATGGAGACTTAATCTCATTAGACCCTATTAGCATGTGTTACCTTTTGATCCTTTTGGAGAACATTCAAACATTTTATATAGAATAATGGCATCATATGTAATACAAATATACCTCTTATAATCTCATCTAGGATCCATAACACTTTTTAACTCAAATCACTACTTGGAGCACATCATTAGAATAGTTCATATTAGCCCTGTGTATACCTAGAAAGTTTATCTAAAACAATTGAAGTATAAACACAAATTTTATAAAAAAACCATGGAAAAAATATATATATAAATAATTATTGTTACCTCAATTTCATCACCATGTGAATTATACCTCATAACTCAAGGAAAAAATTCTCAAACCCTTATCTGCAAGTAGCTTACTTAGAATTGTCAATTAGTCTAACAACATAGTCATGGAACCTTAAAATTTTGACATCTATAAGAGCATTATTAAGTTATTTCAATGCATGATTATCATATTAAATAATTATTAGAGAAAATTAAATTAAAATTATCACAAGAACACATGACAAATGTTGTTTTTACAGACCAATCTATTGACCTCCTTTCTCGCAGACCTTACTCAGTCAAAGAAGCCATTTTGGATTTTATATTTCAATCCTCTTGTACTGAATTATAATATTTTTTAAGTCATGGATAGGAAAATAATGTATTAAAAAACAAATTTGTGTGTGTGTGTGTGTGTGTGTGTGTGTGTGTGTGTGTGTGTGTGTGTGTGTGTACTATAGGTATTGTAAAACAAACCCATGCATTTGGATCCATCCCTAATCCATGACAACACATCTTTAATCTTATTCTCACTTCTATATACTTATTCTAACTATCTGCATCACTAAGCCTTTTAGTGATAGGTCAACTTGTATGACCATTTTATCAAATCTTAAGTCTATAAATTTATCATAGACCATCATGGTAATAAGATATAAGTCTCAAGATTCAATCTCCATCAATTTATCAACTTTGACTCGGTCAACCCTACCTACTATAGTAAATTAATGAGGAATAATAATTTTCCTATAGGGTCCACTCACTCACATGACAAACCAATGCTACCTAAAAATACCTAAGAGAGTCCACTATGTGATAAATTAATAAAACTAGGTCATCTAATACATTCTATCAATATCTTTCATATCAAGTTAAAGTTAGGGTTTTTGAGACATTTAAACCACTTTACAGTCTTAATAATCATTCATAAAGATTAGGCGCTTGATCTAGAAACCAATTCTTGGAAATTTGATCTAGTACCCTTACAATCTACCATAAATGGATTAGGTTCTCATGTAGAGGTTACACATGTGAATGAGTACATGAAAGTTCTTCTCAAATTGAGAATCCTTTATTTCATGCATATAGGAAACCTCAACACCATATTCCATCTATTTTCTTGCATATTTTAACCTCAAACTTGGTAAAAATACATTAAAAAATATGACATACCTCTATCAATTCTCATATAACCATGCTTACTTTGGAAATTGATCATAATACCCCATTAGGCCACACCTTTATCTTTACTCTCTAAGTTTTTAATCTACAGGTCATATTAAGCCTTAAAAGAGACCTTCTATCTATTGTCCAAGTACTCTCCACCTCACTCACATACTCAGGAAACCTCCCACATGATTTACGATTATGTTTCATCATTTATATGTGTTGACAACACCTCATGACCCCTTATTAGGTCAGGCAGAGTCTAGAACTAGTTCATTTTCATGTTAGGTTTGTAGGTCTTACCCTTGTAAGATCACTTTGAAACACACCTGAGTGATCTAATGCCTCATATGCATGATAAAGTGTCCTCAAACATCCTTGTATTGATATATGAATTCATCTCACTAATCCATCATGCTCATTCATGCACCAGACTAGGCATCCTATGCACAAACCTTCTCAAGAACCTTGTACTCAAGAATGGGTACATAAATATGTGTACCACATACTAAACCTTGACATTAACTTCAAAATAATCATCAAGTTACCTTTAAATTATCTCTTAATAGAGAGATAATAGGTTGATTTTAAATTATTTATTATCATAAATTACCTCACTATGCATCTTTCCCAAATACATCTTGACATCAATGATAAAGCCTTTCAACATACATTTCACATGGATGCCCATGCATTAATTTTGGAGTTTCTTGATTTATCTCTAATCAAACATAATTTCTTTCCACCTTTACAATCAAATTCAATATTCAAATTATGGTCTAAGAGTTGACTTACCGATAACAAGTTTTTGGTTAAACTAGGTACATATAGAACATATATGATTCTACATGTTTACTTGCATAGAGGTAAGGTAATTTTTCAAATTATTTACACATTTTATGAGTCATCATCACATAAAGAAACATGATTTTTATCAGGTATGTATTTCAAAGTGAAAAATAATCTTTTCTACCTGTCATCTGTCAAGTTGCACTTGAGCCAACATAATATGTGTCACTTTGTGATGTGGATTTAACAGGGATATCTATAAAGTATAGGTAGTCAGATTCCTCATCATTTTCTTCTTTTTTTAAAATATTGTGTTGTTGCTTTGATTTATTTTATCATGTCACCTTTTTATATCCTTGTGTCTTATTCAATGAACAAGGGGATGATTTTTTTTAATGGACTTATGACTACTAGAAGATCCTTTTTTGAAGATATTATACCAATAATATTTTAGTTCATGCCCTTGATGACCACAAATGTGACTTTCCTCCTTGTGAAGCTTGCCATAAATTATGTTTTGATGAATATTTTATTAGTTACTTTTCTTTTTGTTAATGAGAAGTGATTCAAAGGATTTTCACTCTTCATATGGTTCAGGATAATTAATTTATATCTTATTTAATGGTATTTTTTATTTTATTATGGGATATATATTTAATTAATTAATATCATATTTAAATAATTTTTTAATTTTACTATGAGATATATTTAATTAATTAAATATCCTATTTAGTGGTATTTTAATTTTACCATGGGATATATATTTAATTAATTAATATCCAATTTAATGGTATTTTTTTATTTTACCATGTGATATATTTAATTAATTAAATATCTTATTTAATGGTTTTTAATCTATCATTAGATATTTTATTTCAAAAAATATATTATTTCCAGTCCCACATGGATTGTTATTTAAAATAGTCATGGGATATATTTTTAATTATTCATCCCTTAAATCAAGAATCTTATCACTCTTATATTATCAAAAATACATAAATATATATTTTTTAAAAATCAATGTGGTAGTTTAATCATGGGTTATTCAGGATAAGCATGGTTGAATGTTTTCTTTTAAATCTAAGTCTTTATTCTACTAAAGAAATATGAGGTTGACTTCTTGGAGGTTTGTTAAAGAAACTCATGAGAATATTTTAATTCTTCAATCTCATGAGTTAAACTCCACTTTATATTCTCCACTTACAAAAAATCATATGGTTGATGGAAATATATTTAGTTCTTGATTTATTTTAGTAGGAAGATTATGCTTTTATTTTGATAGAAATTTATATGCATATTAATCCTTTGTTAAAAGATTATCCCAAGTCTTTAACTCCAAGGTTATTCAAATACAACATGGTATTTGATTTAGACAATTTTATTTCATGGTAATCTTTATTTACCAAGAAAGTGCACATCTTGTTCTTAAATTACCAATCTTGATCTTGGCTTAAGGTGTCTTGGCATACATTTATTCTTGACATGAAATATTTTTAAAGAATTGTTTTGACATTCAATTAAAAATTATTATTATTACTACATTGTAAATTATGTGGTAATTTAATTCTTTAAAGCTTTTCAAAGATTTTTGATAGATGTTGTACGCTAAAACATTGATGGTAAAAGCTTTATAGTTGCCAAAGATTATTAAACATATTATGTGCAAAAGTTTAATTATTTAATATTTATAATAGTGTGGATCAATTTTGGTACTAATTATATGCCATTATCTATGATCAACTATACATCAACGATGTTGAATTTCATTTAGGGATTTTTGGTTTTGATCAGTTGTAGAGCAAAACCAAATACAGGGAGTATAAAATCCCAAAGACCCAATGCCATGCTATTGAAAAGAAAAAAAAAATTAATTCAAATAAATTGTTAGTACCCTAGTAAAAAAATTTATTGCCTAGCCAACATTATTTTTGATAATATAAATATAACTATAGATTATTTTATAGAGGTAGAAATAGTGTTTTGATAGAGGTAGTAGGGGATTTTGCACAAAAAAGTTTTTGAGATAGAGATATATGTATATTTTAGAGGCAATAAGAACCTTAGGTAAATTAAAGAAGTTTATTTTTATTTGTTGCAAAAATAAATTATCTGGTATGAAAGAATTATATTCTACTCAGAGAGATTTTGTAATTATTTTCAAAGAGTTTTTCATAGATCGAAACACTCATAAAGTGGAGCCAGGGACGTAGCCATTTGATAAACCCCGTAAATAAATTTTTTGGTCATTTTTAAATTTATTCTTTGTGATTTAAAATTATTTCAATTTTTTAAATTAAATTATAGAGGAAATTGGAAAGTAATATTCAGCTTTCATTTAATCTAATCAAAATATATAAAAAATTATAATCTTAGATTTTTGGATGAGTTTTTAATTATTTTTGTGAAATAACTAAGATATTATTTTGTAGAGATAAAATATTTATGGAATGGTTTAAATGAATAAAATATTATATGAGTTTATCAAAATCACTCATATTCAAAATTATTTAAATTTACATTCTTGTTAAAAAGTTAATTTCTTTAAAATAAATTTTATAAATTGATATATTTAAAAAATCCATTTCTTATTTTATTTAATCAAATAAATGAGAATTCCACAACCAATTATATTTTAATTATGAAATTGATAATTTTTAGTTTTCATTTGAAAAGTTGTGTGATTTATCTATAGGGGTAAATCTAATTTTCAGGTCAGTTTGGTATCAGAGCAGTTAGAATGCAAGGATTAACTTTTGATTATGTAAAAATTTAAATTTAGTTTCAGTATTATTTAGATATTTTACAGATTATTTTTTACTCTATTTGTAGTGTTGGAGGTATAGATGGTTTGATGAAACAAGAAAACATGGGCAAGTTATCCAAACAAAAGAAGCTTGATGAGCTCAAAGCATTTAATATATAGATTTAGGAAGAGAACTCTTTCCTAAGAGTAAATTTCTACTCCTTGGAAGAGGAGATTAAAAGGTTGAAAAAAGAGTTACAAGCCAAGGATGAGATCTTATTGAGTTGAAAAATGATAATGGCATGAAGGAGAAAAATAATTCCATTATGCATATAGGGTTTTCCTCTCTTATAAGTGCACAAATAGATTCATTAAGCACTGTAAGTGAATGTAAATCACCAGTTACTTTTCCTTTCCATCATGAGTCTTATAAAAAATATTTTTGTAAGTTTGAACAACATACTAGAGGTATAGGTTTAAAATTACTTATTAAAATGAGATTTAATGGGAAAGTCCTTAGAAAAAATGGCCCAGGCATTACTAATCCTATTCAAATAGAGGATAAGCCTCATCATTCATGTTTGGGATATAAATTTAGTATTCAAAAGGAAATAAGTGAATGCTCTGAAAAAGCAGAAGCAAGAGGTGCTATAGAGAAGTGTAAACCATCTCAAATGAAAGATAAAAACACATTTTTCACCACAATTGAAATAATGTTGACTCTCATTCTACTAGACAATGTAAATATTCCAACTTTTCTTTTGATTATGGTACACAAAATTTATGGTATATTTATCCATGCAATTTTTGTGGATTGTCTAACCACTATGTAGGCAAATGTTGATAACATAAATTTTTATTTAAAAAAATTAAAAGACCACTCTCCTAGACAATGTTATGAGAATGAAAATAAGAGTATTTTTTCCAAAAGAGTGGAAAAACATTTTTATACTCATTGTAGCAAGAAAGGGCATGAGCTTAATAGCTATTGGTAACTTCATCCTAAATAGCATTGGAAAGTTGTGATAAAGTAAAGCATTTTTAAACCAACAATTTTAGATATAACCCATGCAAAAAATTAGGTAAATTCTAAGGATAATTAGGTTAAAGATATTTGAAAAATAATTCCTTAAGTACATGTTTGCATAGCTATAATAGTTTATTGGCATGCAAATATTCAAAGCAGTTTTTAAATTCTAGTAAAAAGAATATATTTTGAACAATTTTGGAACTACAAGTTTTGAGAAAATCCAAGTGACAGGTTTATCATACTTGAATTATTTTCTCATTTTTATGGTTTTTTAAGCTCTTTTTATTCTCCTAAATAATTTTTTGAGTTCATGCATTGGTAAAGAAATTAACTCATATTTAAATTTAAAAATATTTTCAAATAGTTTTAAGATTTGAATGTGATTTATTGGAGTAACCTATATAGAAAAGCTAAGGGACAGGTTTACCATACTTTTATTATTTATCCCACATTTGAGTTTTTGAAACTTTTCATTTTTAAAACTTGACAACAGTATATGCATATTATATGGGGTATGATCAGTATGTCTATTTTGAGAAAAAATATATTTCAGTATATATATTGAGCATGTAGTTTACTTCTATCTACAATTTAGTATTGGGTAGATATTTTTTTCACTGACATTTCAGAGATTTAGTTTGATTTTTAAATTTTTATTATGATATTTTTAGTGATATTTTATAGAACTATTTGCAGCTTTGAAGAGTGATTTGACTTTTTGGAGACCAAAAAAGTCTTATTGGAGAGGTTTGATCTAGAAGATTTTCAATCTTCATATGGTTCAAGATAATTAATTAATATCTTATTTGATGTTATTTTTTATTTTATGATAGGATATATATTTAATTAATTAATATTCTATTTAAATAGTTTTTTCAATCATGAGATATATTTAATTAATGAAATATTCTATTTAATGGTAGTTTTATTTTACCATGGGAGATATATTTGAGTAATTAAAATCTTATTTAATGGTATTTTTTTTATTTTACCATGGGATATATTTAAATTATTAAATATCTTATTTAATAGTTTTTAATGTATCATTAGATATTTTATTCCAAAAAATATACTATTCCCACTCCCACAACGCTAGTTATTTAAAATAGTCATAGGATATATTTTTAATTATTTATTCCATAAATCAAAAATCTTACCACTCTTAAATTGTAAAAAAGACATAAAGATTATTTTAAAGAATTAATTCGGTAGTTTAATCATGAGTTATTTAAAATAAGCATGGTTGCATGTTTTTTTTTTTAAATCCAAGTTTTTATTCCACCAAAGAAATGTGAGGTTGACTTCTTGGAGGTTTGTTAAAAAAACTTATGAGAATATTTTAATTCTTTTATCTCATGAGTTAAAATCTACTTTATATTCCCCACTTGCAAACAATCATATGGTTGGTGGAAAGATATTTGGTTCTTGATTTATTTTCGTGGGAAGATTATGTTTTTATTTTGGTAGAAATTTACATGTATATTAATATTTTGTTAAAAGATGATCCCAAGTCTTTAACTCCAAGATTATTCAAATAAAATGTGGTATTTGATTTGGACATGTTTATTGCATGGTAATCTTTATTTATCAAGAAAGTATAAATCTTGATATTAAATTGTCAATCTTGATCTTGGCTTAAGGAGTCTTGGCATACATTTAATCTTGGCATACAATATTTTTAAATAATTATTTCAAAATTCAAGTGGGAATCATTATTATTATTAATAAATTGGAAATTATATGATAATTTAACTCTTTAAAGCTTCTCAAAGATTTTGGACAGATGTATGTCAAAATATTTATGGTAAATGATTTATCACTGGCAAAGATTATTTAACATATTATTTGGAGAAGTTCAATTATTTTATATTTATGATAGCATGGATAAGTTTTGACACTAATTCTACACCATTATCCACATTCATCTATACGCCAACGATGTTGAATTCCATTTTGAGATTTTTAGTTTTGATCAATTATAGAGCAAAACTAAATACAGGTAGAGAGAAATCCCAAAGATCGAGTGCCATGCTGTCAAAATAGGAAAAATCATAATTCAAAAAAATTATTAGTACCCAAAAATAATTATTGCCTGGCCAACATTATTGTTGGGAATATAGATATAACTACGCTTTATGTTATAGAGGCATAAATAGTGTTTTGACAGAGATAGTAGGTGATTTTACACAAGAATTTTTTAGATAAAGATATATCTAAATTTTAGAGACAACAAGAACCTTGAGTAAATTAAAGAGGTTTATTTTTATTTGTTTCACAGACAAATTATCTAGTATGGAATAATTTTATTTTACTTAGAGAGGTTTTGTAATTATTCTCAAAGAGTTTTTAAAAGATCAGATCACTCATAGAGTGGACTCAAGGACGTATCCATTTGGTGAGCCCTATAAATAAATTTTTTTTGTCATTTTTCAATTTATTCTATATGATTTGAAATTCTTTCAGTTTTTTTAATTAAATTATAGAGAAAATTGGAAAGTAATATTTAGTTTTCATCTAATATAAGTAGATTGTAAAAAAAAATTATAAGCTTGAATTTTTGGATGATTTTTTATTTCTTTTTGTAAAATAATTAGGTGATTATTTTACAGAGATAAAATATGTTATGGAATGGTTTAAATGAATAAAATATTATGAGTTTGTCAAAATCACTCATATTCAGAATTATTCAAATTTATATTCTGATTAAAAAGTCAATTTATTTTAAATAAATATGAAAAAATCTATTTCCTATTTCATATAATTGAGGAAATGAGAATTGCATAACCAATTCTATTTTACTTATGAAATTAAGATTTTTCAATATCCATTTGAAAATCTATGTGATTTATCTATAGGGGTAAATCTAGTTTTTCAATCAAGAAGCTAGTACATGTTCTTGTTGATTGTCATGAGTATTAAAATACTCTTTCTATTACAACATATTTACCAATTTTATAAAATTTTATTTTTATTCTATGAAAATCAAAGTAGTCACAAAAATCCAATATGAGGGTGGCAGTGCTCTCAAGATAATAGATATAAAAAAGTCATCTAAAAATGTCTCACCCAAATATTGAAGTGATGCCCTCAGTGTTGCAAGACATCTTAAAAATAACTTCACTTTTTCTCTTAATCTCAAATTAAGAAAATGGATTTGAATTTGAAAATGTAGAATAATACTCTTATTTTTGGACTTATATATAGTTTTGATCTTGTCCCAAGCTTCCTTAGTTTTTTTGGCTTCACAATGTATGGTTAAACTTCATCTGATACTTAGAACATGATTATCAACTTAACATTTTGGTTAGATTTATCAAATGTATATTTTTAATCAACATCTGTTACATATCAGGTACACACACTAATTTTTTTAAACTCTAATTGAGTTATGAGCTTTGTCTTCCAAGCAAAGTAGTTGTTACCTTTAAGGAGATGTGAATCTGATAGAAGGAATTTTGGAGCCTATATAGCCATTACAAATATTGTGGGTGATGGATTGGTTACCTCTCTCTCTCTCTCTCTCTCTCTCTCTCTCTCTCTCTCTATATATATATATATATATATATATATATATATATATATATATATATATATATATATATATATATAAGTTTCTATTTTTAAATACCTTCAAATTGATATACCAGATCTTTATTTATACGTATCCTTTCTTTATACCCATTGGTATGAAGAAGAATCTCATCCAT
The DNA here is from genome assembly GCA_037957365.1 of Torreya grandis. Classification (NCBI taxonomy): domain Eukaryota; kingdom Viridiplantae; phylum Streptophyta; class Pinopsida; order Cupressales; family Taxaceae; genus Torreya; species Torreya grandis. The sequence continues at coordinate 1,287,058 of JARHVA010001052.1, forward strand.
TCTATATACCAGTAGTACAAGAAAGAGGCATAAACATATGGAGAATAATATGATACTTGGTACCTAAATAGTACTGAAAAGGGTTCATTCAATCACTATAGCATATTTCGATGGATTTTTATATAGATGTACATAACTTCACTATATAATTGAAAATTTTATCTATCAATATTTACGTCTTTCGATTATAATGAATGGGTAAATAAAGAGAAAGATATGAGTGTATGTTCTATATTTCTCTTAGATGATTTAAATGGTTAACTCCAATAATTAATTGTTAGATATATGTTTAAGTGTTATATGTAGTAACTCATTCATGATGACATCATCCATAAATATGAGTCAAAGGCATAGTTGTGACCGAACATTGTGTCATGTTTAAAACTTGTGATTTTATATAATACAATATATAATTTCTTGTAATCCAATATGAAAAACAAATTTACAATGATTACAAAAAATTTAAAAAAAAAAAAAATCATGTTTGGGCTCTTTGGCCTCTTTTTGGTTTTTTTTTTTTAAAAAAAAAATTAAATTTACCTTTTTTATGACATTTTTTGTTAATTTAGTTAGGTATAACTGAATTTAGTGTATTTTTATATTTGGGTGGTTTTATATAACTTTTATCAAAAGTTTCTTTTTGATGAATTTGAAACTCCCACCTATGTTTTACTAAAAAAGCTTCCCACCAACTCATCTATGCATCATTCCAAGTATTGAAAAGGACAAATAAGTATTTAAAGGCTATAGATAGTTCTTTTTAAATCAAAACTAATCCTTATCAAATACCATAAGTTAGATAATAAATGGTTTTAAATAAAAAGTATAGAAAAAAAATAGTATGTAGAGTGGTTTTGAGGATTCAAAAATAAATTTTGTGTATATTTGCAGCAAATAAAATATTCCAAATATGGAATGACAGTTATTTGAACCTATGTTTGAATTTAATAACTTATAGATTTCATATTTATAGTTTATAAATTTTAAAAAAAAAAGACCAACCTCTTTTGAATTGGTGTCAAAGTGATATATGTAGCATTTGAAATTTGAAGTTGGCAATATCTTTGGCGTGAGCTTTGAGAAGGTCTACAGTTTGATCCCTCATAGAGGTACAAAATTCACTTGTCTAAATGAGTTTCATATGTATTTATTTTTTTTCAATTTTTTATTAACAAAAAAATACTAGATCTTGTTGAGAAATTGCTAGTCACAGCTTCTAAAGGATAAAAGTTTTGCCTAGCTGAAATCTCCAATGCCCTAGGCTCATGACTCCTTTTTCACTTCATTTCTCCTTATGATGCCACCAATACTCCAACAGAAATCTCCAACACTCTATATGTTGAGCTTGATCTATTTTAGCCTCAATTATTCTTAAGTAGATGTTTGGCATTTTGATTACCTTAATATTACTAAATTATAGCTTGTGAAGGACTAAAGAAATGCCTAAATTGATGCCATCACTTATTCAGGTTGATGTAATGCATTTTTTCTTTGAGCACCAAAGAATATATTGGCTTATTTTCATGCTAGATATATGTTTTTTTAATGATAACCAAAGCATTCATATCTTTACCATGGCTTGGGCAACTTTTGGTTGGTTCTACACCTTCTATTATGGATTCTCTTTGCCAAGCATCATGCTCAGTGTGCTCGAATGAATATAATTTTAAAAAATATTGAAATATTTGTTGTTTCATGCTATTTTTTTCTCTTCTAGGGGATGTGATGTGGGAGTGCACGAGCTTCTCATAACAGGTTCAGAATCTCTTATGAGCTTTGATATCAGATATGGAGGAACAAAAAGATTATATTTATTCCAACATGAAATACATTTCAAAACTTCATATTTATATGAGAATATGAGATTGTAATATTTCCTATAAAATAAGAGAGATAAAACTAAATTAAATAGAATGTCTTCCAAATATTACAAAAAAGTAATAAAATACAATGATTAAAATATATTTCATATTTACTATCATAAATAACCCAATAACCTATCTACGATACATAATTGTATACTAATTACTAATTATAAATAATTATGAGTAATTAAATATTACTTATTTATTTAGAATAATGAATTAATCACCTTAACAATGACTGATTGTGGTATTTAGTAGTTATGTTTTAGAACACTAGACTATGATAACATAGGTTTTCATAGGATGTAGTATATTTGAAAACTATTTATAGAATTAGAAAGTACATTTAAATATGTATTTTACTTAGATGGTATAAATTATTTCTATTATGGGATAGATATTATTGTGAAATTTATTCATACATTTGATGGAATAAATATATGATTTGAGATTATCATTTTCTTAACATGTTATGTGATTGCTAGTAGAATGTAGTCTATATAAATCTATTGGTTACTCTATGTTAGCCAAATCTTACATTGTTGATATTGAGTAAGTAGTGAGATTGACTTCACTATCTTATTAGCACTACAATGCCATATGAAGGTAATCCAATCAAGTGGTGTGTATGAATTTTGACTGATCTATATATCATTTATTATTTAAAAACTTTAGCTAAAGTAATATTTAGTGAGACATTGTTATTTCATGATTATGATTTACATGTTTGTGTGATATATTGAGTAGAATGGGTTTCTATGATACATTACATGTTTAGTTTTAGAAATCATACAACACATGATTATTAGCTTTTTCTCTCGATTCCCATGCCATCACTATATACACATCCATGAAGGGAGGGTCATTCCTTGATGGGTTAAGCATAGGGGATTGTTAGTCTGTGATTGAGATTAAAAAAAAAAGTGTTTGGATGATGCTTTCCCTCCCCACAATAGTACTACTTTTGATATGACACTTGAGACTGTCATAGATACTAGAGTCCAGAGAACTATGTTTCAAAGAGCCATGTATCTTATATATGTACATTTTATTTTATTATATAAATATTATCATGAGGAATTGTAATTAATTACTTATTATATATTGACAATAGTGGATGTAGCACGGATCCACAATAGCTAGTTAATTGTAATTACTTTCTTGTATTTGTATTCAGATGTGTTTCTTATGATGACAGTGATCAATGATATATGATGTAGTATGATTTATTTACAGTCATCAAAATTAGAGTATTTTATATGAATTTTGATTAAATTCTCATGGTGTAATCTATTTAAATTATATGTATTTATATTTTTTTTAAATCACATATTTCTAAGTAGATCTCAGTGGAGATGTGACATGTGGTATCAGAGCTATAACTCAAACTCTAAGACCTAATGAGTCCACTAACATTTTCATATCCTAATCTTTATAGAAAGGAGGATGGTGAAATCTAGAGTTTCTAGCGAGGGTCCGTTGAATGTTAATGATAGTAACCCTCTATTTTATCCTACCAAATTTACCATTGAGTAATTAAAAAATATGGATCAAATTATTATATCCATGAATGAGACCAAAAATTTGATTATAGTCTTAGATCAGGTGGTTCATGGCCATGAAGAGAAAAAATATCAAGATGCACCTGAAGATCAACTCATTGAGTAGTAAAATCCTTAGGATGTGAGATCTCAAGTAGTTGTAGAGTTGGCTAGAGACATGAAGAAAGTGAACCCACCTAACTTCAATGGGACTATTCTATATGATGGAGCTAAATCATAGATGAATGAAATGAAAAAGTATTTAAAAATTCAAAACTAATCTAAGGTTACTAAGTTAGTATAGGAGCATACCAGTGGGCTAGTGAGGTAGCTATGTGGTAAGATAATAAGAGGTTGGAAATAAATTTTATCTCAACCAACATTACTTAGGATAAGTTTGTGACTTTGTTTAGGTCACGATGGATCCCATATCTATATTTTCATTAGAAGTTCATAAATTTATATAATCTAAAATAAGGAGATTTATCAGTGAATTAGTACTAAAAGTAGTTCACCAAACTTCTAAAGTATGTACATTAGTACTAGGGAGATGAGACGTCTAGGATCATAAAGTTTATCATGGTATTGAGACCCTAGATCAATAGAGAGGTAGATGTTCATAGACTTTCTACCATGGACCAGGACTTGAAGAAGGTAGTCAAATAGGAATAAAAGTTTAAGTCTCTTTCACAAGCCAAGGATAAGTTTTTAAAAAATTATAAATTCTAAGTCAAATTTAAAAAAATACCAATTGGAAATAGAGGAGTGGAGATTCTAAGAAACAGTTCAAAAACTAGAATGCTAAATTCAACAGTAGTTTACAAAACAAGAAATAGGGTAATTGTTCCAAAGGAAACCAACAGACTAACAAGAAATCACTCAAGACAAGTCAAATAATAAGGGTCCTATTCCTTAATAGGGTATTTTTTAGTAGCATATTCATGTAGCAGTTGATAATCAGTATGCTAAATTTCAAGAATTACTCATATAGCTATCAAGTACTTTATTTGAACATCCATTTTCTAGTTTGATAGATATAGGAGCCACACAATGTTTAATAGATTCTAAAATGCTTAGTAAGTTAACTAAGAGATATCAATGGTAAATGCATAGTCAGTATAGTATGAATATGAATCAAAAGTCATGGTTGAAAAGTGTTTAGATAAAGTAAAGATTAGGTTACCTAAATATACAATAGTTTTGGATCTATATGTATCACTACTAGGGTCATATGATGTGATCTTAGGAGTCAAGTGTATTTAAAAACATAAGACTAAGGTTGAGTGTCTAGATGGTTTTGGGAATCAGACATGAATTCAGGATAAGAAAAGAGAGTTGAGACTTAGACAAATTTATATTATGCAACTCAAGAGGGATGAAATAAAAGGGTGCCAAGTATTTATCATCAAGTTAAATTTAATGAGGAAACTAAGTAACCATATTTTAAAGATTACCCATTTATTAGATATTTTCTTGGTGTGTTTCTAAAATAATTGCTAGGATTGCCCCCTAGACATGAGTTTGATTTCTCTATCATTTCATACCTAGTTAAAAACCATAATCTAAGACACCATATATGATGACAATCACTAATTTGGTTGAATTAAAGGCTCAATTTTAAGAATTATTATCTAAGTGTTGATTAGGAAAAGTGTGTCACCATGGGGTACACTAGTTGTCTTTATCAAGAAGGATGGTACTCTTCAACTTTGATTTGATTATAGAATGTTTAATAAGGAAACTATCAAAAATAGGTATTAATTACCTTGTACAGATGATATTTTTGATTAAATGCTAGAGAAAATGGTATTTTTTAATATTGATCTTAGGGCATGATACCATTTTCTAAAGATAATGGATGAGGATATTGCAAAGACAATGTTCAAAACTCGTTATGGGTACTATAAGTTCATATTGTTACCATTTAGGTTGACTAATGCTATAGAAACATTCTTGAATGTCATGAATAGTGTGTTTAGAGATTATCTTGATCACTTTATTCTAGTTTTTATAGATGACATTACTATATACCCGAAGATGAAGAGGAGCACCTTTAGCATCTCGAACTAGTTCTAAAATTATATGGAAGCACAAGTTATATGTTAAGTTATCTAAGTATACATTTTTCTAGGAAAGAGTCAAATATTTGGGGCGTATTATGTCAAAAGATGATATCTTAGTAGATCTGGGAAATATAAGAGCCATTATAAAATTATTGACGCCAAATAATGTGCATGAGGTAAGAAGTTTCATTGGATTAACAGTCTATTATAGGAAGTTTGTTTTAAATTTTTATAAGATAACTATTTCAGTTACTTCTTTGTAATGTAAGAACTAAAGTTTTGTGTAGATAGAGAAGTGTGAAGTAGTTTTTTAGGAATTCAAAAGAAGGATTTGTTTAACACTAATGTTAAGAGTTTCTAATCCCAATGGTCAATTTCCAGTGATCAAAGATACATTAGGATATAGACTAGGAGGTTTCCTTATTGTAGATAGTGTAATGGTGGCTTATGAATATAGGAAGCTAAATCCCTATGAGGTTGACTATGCTGTTCATGACCTGAAACTTTCAACAATTGTGCATGCTTTGTAAATTTGGTGGCATTACTTATAGGAAAAAGCATTTGAGCTCAAGATAGATAGTTTTGGACTCAAGTACATCTTCACCCAACCAAATTTAAATGCTCATTAGAGACACTAGCTAGAGTTCTTGTCTGATTATGATTTTGACATCAAATATATCAAAGGTAAGGAGAATAGAATAGTAGAAGGTATATAACAATCATGGATACTATTACAATTAATTTCAAGGATTGAATGATTGAATTCTTGCCAACATATGAATTTTATGGTTAAGTCAAAAAATCATTTACTGAGAATGCTTACAATCTTTGATATAAAGGATTCAAATTGGAGAGTGATAGTATTTTGCATTATAATAGAAGGATGTAAGTGCTAGACTGAGAGAATATATACAGCAAAATACTAAAATAACTACACAATGCCCCATATTTGGTATATCCAAGAGTAAATAAGATCATGGTGTAGCTTAGACCATTGTATTTTTGGAAGGAAATAAATAAAGATGTAGCAGATTATGTCATATTGTCTAGAATGTCAACGAGTGAAATCTAAACATGTGTATTTAGATGGATTATTATAACCATATGATATACTAGAATGTAAATGGTAGGTGATCAATATGGACTTTCTCCAAGGTTTACCGATGTGATGAAATAGGTATGATATGATTTTGGTATTTTTTGATAAACTAACCAAAGTGGCTTATTATATACTATGCAATTTGATAGATAATGCTCCAAATAAGATAATTTTGAAACATTATCTGATGATGACTTTTAGATTTTGAGTAACTCTAAATTTAGATTTGGGTATGTAACTAAATTTTAGCACTATATATCACCCAAAAATTGATGATTAAACTAAAAGAGTTAATCTAGTGTTAAAGGATCTTCTTTGTATATATTACATAGAAGAAAAATAAAAGTAAGAAGATTATCTTCAGTTGATTGAGTTTGCATATAATAACTCATACCAATCAGCTTTAAATATGGCACCATTTGAGACAATATATGAAAAAAGGTGCAGGATACCAATTAGTTGGGATAGGTTGGAGGACATAATAGTCTTTGGACCTGAGATGCTTTCAAAAATGAAAAAAATGAGATTAATTAGGTAGATATTGGCTAAGGCCAATGATAAGTAGAAGAGTTATGTTAATCTGAAGAGGATAGATAATTAGATTTTAGTAGGTGACAAAGTATTTTTGTGGGTTAACTTGTAAAACTTTTTGATTAAATTCAATAACTCAACAAAACTATCACTAAGATATGTGAGACCCTTCAAGGTGTTAGATGTGGTCAATCCTTTAGCATATAGGATTGCATTGCCACCAAACCTAGTTCTATTACATAATGTCTTCCATTTTTATTACCTTAAAAAGTTTATAGTTGATCCTAAGTATATATTGAATTAGAATGCTCTGTAGGTTCTAGATCTTGGAGTGGTCATAGTAGAATCAATTAGGATAATTGGCACTCACAAAATTGATTTTCATAATATAGAGATGTCATAGTGTAAGGTCTAGTAGGATCAATACTCTAAGGGTAGTGTTATTTGGAAGCATTGTGATGACTTCTATAAATTATTTCCACATTTATTTACTTGATTATATAATATTATAGTATGTTTATTTTTTGTCGAACAATGTTTTAATTCAAAACTTATGTTTGAATAAGAGTTATCTGGGACAATGAATAGCTTTAGGGAGAAGGATATTATATCTTGATTTCTTGTTAAGAAAACTACTTGAATTATCTATGGATATTTATATCTAATAAAATTTATTTGATCATTTTAACTAAGATTTGAGATATATATGGTTAGTAACCTATCATTAGGAAGTTTTAAAGGAGGAAATGTAATTGTTTTATGGATATCAATATAAAATTTCATCAGGAGCGGATTGAGGGATGATGACTGCGAGCGGTGGAGCCAGGAATGCCAACCTGACTGAAGTCGTGAGGGGAGATTGCTCGCTGCCTGGGAAGAGCCTGCGAGAGGGGGAAGCATATTATGTAAGTGAACGGGCCAAGATTAACAAAGTTAATGGATGCTTGCTGTGGAGTCAAGACTAGCCTATGTTGGTCATTCCTACAGTGGCAGTTCAAGATGATGTTTATTATTTGGCATCCCATGCATTAATCTACAAATTTTTGGGCACTCAAATTTCTCTGATAGCTTTGGAAGCCTGGATTCAAAGGTCATGGTAGATAGAGGGAGATTTTGACATTATGCTGGCTGATAATAGCTATTTTATGGTAAATTTCTCATCTATTTCTGATCAGAATAGGATCTTTGAGGGAGGCCCATACTTTTATGACCGTATTGGTCTCTTCATCAAACCCTGGCATGTAGGGTTTAATTCTGTAGAGGATCTCCTTCTTGTGTCCCTGTCTGGGTTTGCCTCTCGTGACTCCCTTTGGAATTCTGGCAAGAGAATATCCTACGCCAAATTGCTGCCATGCTTAGAAATTTGACTACAATAGCGCACCAGTCACTGAACAAAAAGGTTATTTCTTATGCCTGTGTTTGTGTTGATATTGATTTAAATAACCCTTTGCCAAATTCTATAGAGATTTGCCTAGGTTCTTCTTCCTGAATTCAGTAAATAAAATACAAAGCTATCCCTTTCTGATGCAGAATATGCCATGTGTATGGGCATCTACACCGCCAATGCCCTCAGGCTCCTAGAGGGTTTGGGGCACCTAATGAGCTTGTTACTCCTCAGACAGATAGGGATAGTAGGAGGAATGGCCAATCAGAGCAGAATGGAATGGTATACAGCCAGTATGATAGAGTGGCCAAAGGGAAAGCTCTTTCGATAGCTCCAAGTGCATGGCAAGGCCCCTCTAACTATTCAGCTCTAAATAAGGATGGCTTTACCCCAGTCTAACGTTGTGCAAAGGGGCATGGTTAAAAACACGTGCATCTTGACAGGGACTTGACAATATGGTCATTCAAGATGGTATTCTAGTAGCAGAGCAGGGAGGGGCTTCTGACTTAGAGGAGAAGCATCCCTTTCTCAATGACTCTTAGGACATTGTGGGACAGCAACACCCAAAGACTAATCTTGAGCCTGAATCGGGTGCCCCCATGGTTTTTTAGGCCTCACAAGACAAGGATGCTCGCTAGGCTGATTTGGTTAAAGAGGTGGGTGCCTCCAGTAAAGAAAAAGGGACACTTCCTACTCTAGGGTTAATGCAAAGGCCGTTTAAGAAAGTCTCCTTCTCTGCTCCCTCCAGAGCAGGGTGTAAGAAGGACCAAGATAGAATTAAAATTATAGGTGATTTATTGGTAGAATCAGGGGTTGTGAAAACCTTGGATGAAAATTTTCCCCATTCTACTCAATGATTATTCTATCATGGAATGCGAGGGGCCTAAATAGCACCCCTAGACAAAAATCTATTCAGAAGTTGGTGATTGTCCATTCTCTAGACATTCTTTGTATCCAAGAGACCAAGCTATCTGTGGACTCCCTATTTACTTGTGTCTCTAATATTTGGTTTCCAAGCCAGTGTCAGTGTGTGGGTGCATTGGGGAGCTCAAGGGGTCTAGCCATGTGTCGGGACCCTAGAAAGATCACTCCACTTCACTGGATGTCTTGTCTCTTGGCTCTCATGATGGTTGCTTCATCTTTGGAAACTGGAGAACTGATCTTGGTTACTATGATTTATGCTCCTACTGATCTTCCTGGTCAGCTCAAGCTCTAAGAGCACATTAGGTATGTCAGAAGCTGTCATCCTTTCTTGCCTTGGATTATGATGGGAGATTTTAATGTTGTTCTTAGTCTGGAGGAGAAGAGAGGCAGTTCAGCTCGTCTAGGCCCCTCTTCTGAGCTCCTTCGACAAAATATAGAGCTGATACACCTCTTTGATGTTAAGCCTCTTAATGGTCTCTTTACTTGGAACAATAAGAGAATAGGTGATGCTGCCATCTCTGAATGCCTGGATAGGTTCCTAGTCTCCTGCTTTTGGCAGTCTTGCTTTATTTCCCTTGTTTATGAAATTCTTGATTTGAAGGGGTCTGACCACTGGCCTATTAAGCTTTCTACCAATCATATTGTTGTCCCCATGAGGCCACCATTTAAGTTTTACCTGATGTGGCTTTGGGACTCCTCCCTTCATGACCTCATGACTAGCTAGTGGAGACAGGGTGGCCCTGCTTATGGTACGGCTATGTTCTCCTTCACTAACAAATTGTAGTTTGTCAAAAGAAAGTTAAAATACTGGAATAAGAATAGTTTTGGTAATCTTCAATCTATGAAGAAGAATGCTCAAGACCACTTAGATGCTGTTACCCAGTAGATTCGAGATCATGGCTTGACAGAAGATCTGTGCATTGCTGAGTCCCAAGCGTCTATTGCTCTGGCTGAGTGGGAACTACAAGAGGAAATTTTATGGAAATAGAAGGCTCGCATTCACTAGCTCCAGGAAGGGGACAAGAATACTACTTTCTTCCATAAATCCATTCAAGCTCGATGCAACAAGAATGTCATCACGTCTCTAAAAACTTTGGACGAGACAAGGCTGACCTCCTCTCATGCTATATGTAGGGAGGCCGTTCAGTTTTATTCAGCCCTTTTTTTAGAAGATCTACCTCATGACAAACTTGCAGAAAACATAGTGTTATCATGTATTCCCTCGGTGGTGATAGAAAAAATGAACAATTCTCTTCTTCGGCCAGTTGGTATGGAGGAATTGGAAGGGGTGGTTTTAAGTCTGCAGAAAGGCAAGGCCCCGGGGCTTGATGGGTTTCTAGCTGAGTTCTTTCAAGAGTTTTGGGATATTATCAAGCATGACCTTCTGGAAGTGGTGCAGGAATATTAATCTAGTAAGAAAATGTTGTGTGTTAAATGCTACCTTCTTAGTCCTGATCTTGAAAAAGGAGCAGGCCAACCAGCTGGACCTCTTTAGACCTATTGCACTGTGTAATGTGGCCGACAAGATCATTACCAAGCTTCTTGCAGAAAGAATCAAAGGCTACCTCCCCATGGTTATCTCTAAGGAACAAGGGGGTTTTGTTACTGGTAAGCAAATTCTGGATGGGGTGGTGATTGCCTCCGAAGCTATTCACTCTATGAGCATTTCTCAGGAGCGCGCCATGGTCATGAAGCTTGATATGGCTAAGGCTTATGACAGAGTTAGCTGGGGATTCTTGCATAAGGTCCTTTTGGCATTTGGTTTTAATTAGGCTTGGGTTCGATGGGTGCTAAGTTGTGTCACAACACCCTCCTTCTTGGTCCTTATTAATGGTGAACCCACAGAGCTTTTTGGTGCCTCTAGAGGGCTGCACCAAGGGGACCCGCTTTCTCCTTACCTATTTATCATCCTAGCTGAAGGGGTGGGGAGACTTATCAAGCTTCGAGTAGCTTAGAACATGTTGCAAGGATGGTAATGGGGGAATGGGTTTCCCACTTTAACCCACCTCCAGTTTGTTGATGATACAGCCCTGGCAGGGAGAGCTTAGATTTGTGAAGCAGAAGCTTTTCGGCATACTTTAGACACTTATTTGGCTACCTCTAGACAAAAAATTAATAATCACAAATCCTCTATTTTCTTCTTCAACACCCCTAGGCTCATTCAGTAGAGGATTACTACTATTTTGAGGTTTTAGATTCAGTCTCTTCCTCTCACTTATCTGGGGATCCCTATTGTGGTGGGAAGACAACTCAGGCTTTTCTGGCAGAACATTCTAGACAAACTCAAACAAAAAGTTACTCATTAGACTCATAGATGGCTTTCTATTGCCAGAAGGGTGACACTCCTACAATTTGTGATTCAAGCTCTTCTTATATATCGAAGTATGGTCTAGGCTGCCCCAGTATACTTCCTCAAGGAATTTGATGCTCTTGCTCACCAATTTCTCTGGAGTGGGAATATGCAGAACACCAAATGGAGCCTCATTAACTGGGACATAGTTTGTAGGCCCAAAAAAAGGGTGGCCTTGGCCTTCACTTGGTGATTTTGTGCAGCCAAGCTGTCATTGCCAAGCTATACTGGCGATGGTGCTCTAGCCCATCGCACCATTGGGCCCGTATCTTGTATCTCAAATATTTTCCTAAAGTTGAGCCCCCTGATATCTCTAAGATTCATGTGGAGGGGTGAGGGTCTATGGTGTGGAATACACTCAAGCTTGGTGCCCAACTGGTAAAATGCAGCGTCTTTTAGATTTGCAATAGTGGTAGGATGGCTCTCTTTTGGAGTGATTCATGGGATGGGTCACCTCCTCTCTTATCCACTCATCCACACTTGCAGGATCTTTACAATTCCTTTCACTCTGCTGGGTGGAACACAGTGGCACAATATAAGGAGGCCTTTAATCTGGGTATGATTGTTGGCTATCGATGGAAGAACTCCTCAGACTGGCTGCCAGGGGGCACTATGGAAGATTGGATGGAGTTATCCCAGATTCTCATGTCCAGGAGATTCAGCTTTCTACAGGATCAAGATGTTTTGGCCTGGGGAGGAGAGCCATCTAGGAAATATTTTGTCTCTTCAAGGTACCTTTCCCTGACCAAGCATCTATTTAGCAGAATAGAAGTTCCTTGGTGGAAGAAAGTATGGAATCATTTCTCCTGGCCCAAATGCAATTTTTTCCTTTGGGATTTGGTCTACAATAGATGCCTCGCTTGGGACAACCTCTGCAAACGAGGCTTCCAAGGACCATCGATGTGTGTGTTATGCTGCAATAGTAATGAGACTGTCTCTCATTTGTTCTTCAAATGTTCCTTCACCAAATAGATTTGGCATCTTTGGTGGAGTGTACGGGGTTGTCTTTGTTGGCATACCTCTTCATTATCAGACTTTTTGGATCGCCTGGGTCAACCTCCCTCAAAGGCACCTTTTCTCAAGATAACTTGGTCCATTGGTCCTTCTTTCATTTTGTGGCAAATTTGGCTTGAGCGAAACAGGAGGATTTTTCAGGATGCCTACCTGGAGCTCAGGCACATGTGGGTGAAGATTCTTAACTCGCTATAAAAAACTCTACAAGCTAAGTGTGAGATTGGTGAAAGACTAGTCCCAGATGATGTTGTTGTTTACATGAGGCTCTCCCCTATTTCTCCATGCGACACCTCTTCCACTCCACACCCACTCCCAGTAAAGAGAACCCAATGGCAAATGCAACCAGTCATTCAGTAGGGTCAGTGGACTCCTCTGATGATTGGTGTCCTTAAAGTAAACACCAACAGTTCTTCGCATGGCAATCTTAGAGCTATAGGGATTAGGGGTGTGGGGCGTGAGAGCCTAGGGAATATGTAATTTTGTTTTTCTATCTATAAAGGTCATTACTCCAATAATCTCATGGAAGCCATAGTGATCTTAGAGGTGGTGCAACAGTCCTGCCAGCATGGTTGGAAGAAGCTTATTTGTGAATCGAACTCACAAGTGATTGTTAACCTTATGAATAACCAAAATTTAGCTAATGTTGAGTGGCACTTGGTTGTAGTGGTTCACCAGATCCTACAGCTAAGTACCTCTTTTGATTGTGTATCTTTTGTGCATATTCTACGTGAGTGGAATGGTGTTGCTGATTATCTAGCCAAATGGGCGGCCAAGCAAGGCTCACCTTAGAGCATTGTTGATCACATGATGCTCCCCCCGAACTTATCTCAAAATTTTTTCCAACTTATTGACCATGATAAAGGTCTGTAATTGTCTTTGTTTCTCATTTCGTTATCAATAGATTTTTACCCCTTTTAGTTAAAAAAAGATTTGAGATATATATTATTATGGGATAGTTTGATATTACATTATTATGAATTAGTTGTAGTGTATATGTTTACATTATAATCATATTGATTTGTTATTTAATCTATATTTTATGATGTGTGTATATCATATTATTATGGTCTAACTACCTTCTTGTAGTTAGATTGACATAAAAAAACTCATCTCTCATAGCATGATGAAGAGAGAGCATCATCAGAGAGGGTGATGTAGATGGAGTTGCTAAGAGACAAAAAAAATTGGCTAAAACCTTGCACACACCACATTAGCGAGCACATGTTAGATGTATAGTAAAATATTTAGCATAATTTGTTTTGATGTCATTTGCATTAGATAGTTGTTTAAATATGGTTTGTTGCCATAGTTTAATGGTTTAATGGATTTCATATTACATTATTTACGTGTGTGATCATTAATGTTTTTAGAAATGTGATTTACATAAATAGATTAAATTTAGGTTATTAATTAATGGATTTATTAAAGTGATAATTTAATTAAAAAGTATATGGATTATCAAAATTATAAATAAAATATGATAGTTTATATTTTAAGAGGCAAAAATAGGAAAGGAAAAGAAAAGAAAAAAACAATAATTAATGATGATAAATAGAAGGTTTAAAATTATAGAAAAAATGAAGGATATTAATAAAATAATAATAAAGAAAGAGAGGGAGAGAGAGAGAGAAATCTCAAAAGAGAAGCCATGTCATATTCTTTGAAGGAGATTTTGGGAAATATTTAATGAAAAGAAAAGGCTACGCCCCTTTCTCTTAAAAAGAGAATAAGGATAAAAAGAAAAGAATGTATTCGGGGGGAAATTAGTGAGACACAATTTATATAGCAAGAAGGTAACACAGAGAGAGGAGAAAATGGAGAAGAATTAATAGTAAAGCTTATTTCTAAGTAGATCATACATTTGGTTTTTATGTATATTATTAAATCATGTTAATTTGATTGGTGTCTTTGTATCTAAGAAGTTTTAACATAGTTTGATCTGCATTCAAAGTCACTCAATATTGATCTATATATCATATATTATTAGGCATAACCTATAAAATACATATCTAAATAATACATAGACTATTTTATAGTTGAATGATTTTAATTGTGACATTAACATATACAAAATTATATAAATGGTGAGTCACTTAGTATGATAATGTGATAATATAAATAGCCAACTAATAGATATTAGAATTGTTACGTACTACACTTAAGAAAAACAACAACTTTATTTAACAGCAACAATTAGATAATATATGCAGCTATATCAAACTAATGATAATAGATTACCTAGAAATTAATTATTAGGTTACCTATATCTGCATCGATTAGAAAATATTTTTAGTAATTGAATTAGATAAAAAAATTACACAGTGACCTATAACTGAGATATACATGATAATATATTGAAATGTATATGTAGTTATTAGTTTATAAAAAACTTGATTTATATAAAAATATATCTATTGAACTGTAGGAGAAAGTGCAACACTAATCTGTGTATATTATTAGCTATCTATTTCAAAAAGAACTAATATGTGGATACCACATAAAATAGAATGGCACATATATTTTTGAGCATCATTTATATATTATTGAACTGTATATAAGTTGTATATATGTAATTGGATACTGAGCATCATATTATAAGATGTATATATTATTTTTATAAGCCATATATATATATATATATATATATATATATATATATATATATATATATATATATATATATATATAATTGAACTAAATTATAAGCATATATATAAATAGTGTTGAGTATGTGGCAGCTAGAACAATAGGATATTACGATCTTCCATAGTTTTTCCCTTCAAACAATTTACCCATAATAAAAGTTATGCTAAGATACTAGAAACTCATTTTTCATAAGGCAATTTGAATAGTAGAATATATAGTTAACATAATATATGAGGTGATTTAAATAGAATGAAGTTAGTGAAGAGTAATATATTGTTTCACACACACACAGATATACATGTGTGTGTGTGTGTGTGTGTTTATATATATATATATATATATATATATATATATATATATAACACACACACACACACACACACACACACACACACACACACACAACATATATATAAATATATATACATACACACATATATATATACATATATACATATATACATATATACATATACATATATATATATATATATATATATATATATATGTATGTATATATATGTATATATGTATATATATATGTATATATATGTATATATATATGTGTGTATGTATATGTATATATATATATGTATATATATATGTTGTGTGTGTGTGTGTGTATGTGTGTGTGTGTGTGTGTCTCTATATATATATATATATATATATATATGTATATATATATATATATGTATATATATATATATACATATATATGTATATATATACATATATATGTATATATATACATATATATGTATATATATATACATATATATGTATATATATATATATACATATATATGTATATATATATATATATATAAATATATATACATACACACATATATATATACATATATATACATATATACATATATATACATATATATATATACATATATATATGTATATGTATATATATATGTATATGCCTTGAATATAGTTGTGTATATATCACATAAGCAAAACAATAGTATGTATTTTTCTCTTACTATATGTATCATATACCAAATTTGAATATGTCTTATACAGTATAATATGCACCTTGTAATGTTCTTAGAATAGAAAATAAAACATAAATTTATATTGTGATAATAATGCTAAATTTTTTAATACTTAGCCAAATATTCATCCATTACCTTATACATGGATTTATGATTGGAGAGTATAAATTATAATAGTATTAGGTGGTCATAAAATATTTATCTAATTATAATATATGTTAGCAATCTTATTGAATTTAGCATATATCTCATATAAGATTAAGATTAGTAGATCACTTCAAATAGGCATAGGACTTGCATCTTATGACTAATAACAAGTAGATTTACAATATAAGTTGACCTAATATCCTATATTTTATCATGTCAATAATCATAATGGTTATGCTTCTTATACTAGCATATATTTAGTTATAAACTTATTGATATCGTAATATGGTTTGGATAAAACATGTGAGACATATATAATTAAAATGTAGTATTTCATTATATCATGATAAGCTTTATTATTTGAGATCGCTTTTCATATATAACATCAAAAATAAAACATATAATTTGGATATAATAATATAATAATCTATGTATTTATGAATTAATAATGGTATTCTTAATTTGAATATAATAATACATATGCCTATTAATAGATACATGTACATAGGAGTGTGTAATTCTAGCTATAGTTCCATAGCTGATTTAAATTATATTGTAGATTTATGTAAAATAGAAACTTATTTATGCATTCATACAACCCCCTTGAGAGTACAACAAATGATATAATGGAATATTATATGTTTCATGTGAATTGAGACTTTATTTTTTATATCTATTTAATTGAATAGTTTATGTTTTCATTGATTTATGGTACTTTATTATAACTAGTTGTAGTATTTAGTAGTTTTAATTTAGAATACTAGACTATGATAATATGGGTTATCATAAGGTGTAGTATATTTGGAAATTACTTATAGTAATTATAAGTTGTGATTAAATGTTTATTTTATCCTAGTGGTATAAATTGTAGCTATTATTTCTATTATGGGATAGATATTGTTATGATATTCATTCATACATTTGATAGAATAAATGTATGATTTTAGATTATATTATGATTAGCATATTATGTGATTGCTACTGGGATGTAATATAGATAAATCTATTGGTTAATCTATGTTATCTAAATCTCATGTTGTTGATACTAAGTAATGAGATGGACTTCACTATCACAATAACAGATGAAGGTAATCTTATCAAGTGATGTGTATGAATTTTGACTAATCCATAGGTCATTTATTATTTAAAATATTTGATCAAAGTAATTTTTATTGAGACATTATCATTTCATGAGTATGATTTACATGTTTGTACGATATCTTGAGTAGAATGGGTTTCTATGATACACTGCATGTTTATTTTTAAAAATTATACAACACATGGGTACTAGATTATCTATTTGAATTCTTATATTATCATTATCTACTCATAAGTGAAATGAGGGATATTACTTGATGGAATTAGTATGAGGAATCATTTATCCATGGTTGGTGTGGAAAAGCAATTAGATGATGCTCTCTCTCCCCACAACAGTACTAATTTTAAGATGACACTTGAGATTTCCATAGATACAAGAGTTTGAGAAACTACGTTCAAGGGAGACATGTATCTAATATATGTAAATTATATTATATTTATTATTGAAACATTATTATGGTGAATTGTAATTACTTATTTATTATACATTGACAGCAATGGTTATGGGCATGCATACATCGTGGCTAGTTAATTGTAATTACTTTTCTATATTCATATTATGATGTGGTTCTTATGATGATAGTGATAAGTAATATGATGGAGTATGATTCATTTTTAATTATTGCACTTAGAGTATTTTATGTGATATCTGATTAGATTATCATGGTGTAATATATTTAAAGTATATGTGTTTAAATTAAAAAAATTATTTATTTCTAGGTAGATCCTATTGGAGATGTGACATGTGGTTTTAGAGCTACAACTTGAACTCTAGGACCTAATGAGTCTACTAAAATTTTCATATCTTTATATGTATAGAAATAAGGATAGATAAATCTAGAATTTTAGGAGAGGGTTTATGAAACGTCAATGACAGTAACCATCCATTTGATCATATTCAATTTGTAACTAAGAAATCAACAAAGATGGATCAGATTATCATGGCCATTAATAAGACCAAATTTCAAATTAGAGCCCTAGAATAGGTGGTTCATGGCCATGAATAGGAAGAACATTAGGATGTACATGAAGAACATCCTACTAAGTAGAAAAATCCTTAAGATGTTAGCTCTCAAGTAGCTGTAGAGTTGGTTATAAACATGAAAAAAGTGAACCCACCTAAGTTTGATGGGACTATTCTAGGTGATGGAATTGAAGCATGGTTGATTGAGATGGAGAAGTATTTCAAAATTTTAAATTACTTTGAGGTCACTAAGGTAGCATGGAGAACATATAATTTTGGCTAGTGAGGCAACAATATGATGGGCCAATAAGAGGTTGGAAATGAAACTTAACTCAACCACCATTACTTAGGATTATTTTATGACTTTGTCCAAATCATAGTGGATCCCATAGCTTTATTTTGATCATAATATTACATATTTTTAGAATTGAAAATATTGAAACTTATTGGTGAATGAGTATTAGCAATAGCTCACCAAAATTCCAAAGTATGTACCTCGGTACTAGGAGATGAGAGATTCAAGATCAAAAATTTTATCATGGATTTGAGACCCCATATCAGTGGAGAGATGAATTTTCATAGACCTTCTACCATGGACCAGGTCTTCGAAAAGGCATTCAAACAAGGATAAAATTTGAAGTCTCTTTCATAGGCCAAGGATAAGTTTAAGAAAAAAGTTTATAAATTCTAAGTTAACTTTTAAAAATAATAATTAGAAATAGAGGAGTGGAGACTCAAAAAACCAATTCAAAAACTAGAATGCCAAATTCAACAATGATTTAGGCAACAAGAAATATAGCAATGGTTCCAAAGATAGTTTCAGGGGAAAATAATATACTGATAGGAAAAGACCATTTGGGGGTTATTTATTCTACAGAGATGACCATTATGCTCATTATTTCACTTAGGACAAATCAAATAACAAGATTCATATTCCTTAGTAGGGAAATTTTTAGCAATGTATTCATGTAGTAGTTTATAATCGGCAATCCAAATTTCAAGCATTACCCATAAAACTATCAAGTACTTTGTTTGAACATGCAATTTCCATTTTAATAGATAGAAGAACTATAACATGTTTTATAGCTACTGAAATGATTATTTATTTAACTAAGAGAGCTAGACTAATGGAAAATTCATGGTCAATACAGTATAGGAATGACTCAAAACTCATGGTTGATAAGTGTTTAGTTAAAGTAGATATTAGGTTACCCAGATTAAAAACACTTATCGATCTATATGTAACACCACTAGGTTCATATGATGTGATCTTAGGAGTCAACTATCTCATGAAATATAAGGCCAAGGTTGAATGCTACCTAAATAAGGTTGAGTGTCTAGATGATTTTGGAAACCAAACACAAATTTAGTGTGAGAAAAGAGAGTTGAGACTTAAGAAGATTTTTGATATGCAACTCAAGAGGGCTTGAGAAAAAGGGTGTCAAGAATTTATCATCAAGATGAAGGAAATAAAGGAAACTAAGGAACCATCTCTTTAATATTACTTATTTCTTAGATATTTTCATGATGGGTTTATAGATGAATTTCTAGGATTACCTCCTAGATATGAATTCAAATTCTTTATCAATATCATACCTAGTTTAGAACTATAATCTAAGGCACCATATAGGATGACAACCACTAAGTTGGTTGAATTGAAGTTTCAACTTTAGGAATTATTTTCTAAGGGATTGATCAAGTCAAGTGTGTCACTATGGGGTGCACTAGTTATCTTTGTCAGGAAGGATGATGTTACTATTTGACTTTGCATTGATTATAGAGTGTTAAACAAGGAAACTATAAAAAATAAGTATATGTCACCTCTTATAGATGATATTTTCAATCAAACATGGGTAGAAATTATATTTTATAATATTGATCTTAGAGTAGGATTATTTTAGTTGATGATAAGGTATAAGGATATTCCAAATACAACATTTAGAACCTGTTATGGGAACTATGAATTCAGAATGTTACCATTTTGGTTGATTAATGCTCTGGTAGCATTCTTAAATCTCATGAATAGTGTGTTCAGAGATTATCTTTATCATTTTATTTTAGTTTTTCTATATGAAAATATTATATACTCTAATACTGAAGAGGATCACCTTTAGCATTTAAAATAGATTCTAAAATTGTTATGTAAGCATAAACTCAATGGAAAATTGTTTAAGTGCACATTTCTCTAGAAACAAATCCAATATTTAAGACATATTATCTTGGTAGATGGTATCTTAGTCGATCCAAGAAAGATAAGAGCCATTATGGAATGGTTGGCACTAGAGAAAATGCATGAGGTAAGAAGTTTCATGTGATTAATAGGGTATTACAAGAATTTTGTTCTAAATTTTTCTAAGATAGATAATCAAATCACTTATTTACAATCTAAGAACCAATGTTTTGTTTGGACAAATAAGTGTGAAGTATATTTTTATGAATTGAAAATAAGACTTACTTCAACACCAATGTTAAGAGTTCTTGACCCTAATGGTCAATTTTTAGTGATCATAAATACATTAAGGGATGGACTAAGAGGAGTCCTTATGTAAGATGGTGAAATGGTGACTTATGAATCAAGGAAGCTAAAGATTTATGAGGTTAACTATGCCCTTCGTGACCTATAACTTGCAATAATTATGCATGCTTTTCAAGATTGGAAACATTACTTATTGGTAAAACCATTTGAGTTCAAGACAGATAGCTTGGGACCCAAGTGCATCTTCACCCAACTGAATCTAAATATTTGACAGAGAGTTTGGATAGATTTCTTATATGATTATGATTTTGACATAAACTATATCAAATGTAAGGAGAACAAAGTAATTGATGCCCTAAGCCATATAAGGTAGATAATAGGTATGACTACTATCAGGAGTACTTTGAAATATTATGTGATAAAATTCTTACAAGGAGATTAATTATATGATTATTTCAAAAAAACATTAACTGAGAATGCTTAGAATCCTCATTATAAAATATTTAGATAGAAGAGTGATGGTATTTTGCATTATAATGGATGGATATATGTTTTAGATTGAGATAATCTATGGAGTAAAGTGATAAAGGATATGCATAATGCCCCATATTCAAGATATCAAATAGTAACTAAGCTCATGGCAGGGCTTAGATCATTATATTTCTAGAAAGGAATCAAGAAAGATGTAAAATATTGTGTCACATTATTTGGAATGTTAGTGAGTGAATGTTAAATATGTACATCCAACTAGATTTTTATATCCATATGATATACTAGAATGGAATTAGTAGGTGATAAGTATGGAATTTATCCAAGGTTTACTGATGTCATGAAATAGGCATGATATGATCATAGTAGTTGTTCATAAACTAACCAAGGTGGCTCATTTTATACCAAGGAATTTGATAGATGATGCACCTACCCTTGCAAAGAGATTCATAAAGGAAGTATATAGGTTACATGAATTTAAAGATAAGATCATTTTGGATCATGATCAAAAAATGACTTCTATATTTTGGGTGCCTCTTTATTCAGCTTTGCGTATGCAACTAAATTTTACCACTCCATATCACCCAGAGACTGATAGTTAAATTGAAAGAGTTAATCAAGTGTTAGAGGATCTTATTTATATGTATTTAGTAGATTAGTAATATAAGTGAGAGTATTATATTTCATTTGTTGACTTTACATACAAAAACTAATGCCAATCAGCTTTGAAGATGGCATGGTTTGAGTCATTGTATAGAAGATGGTGTAGGACACCAATCAGTTAGGATAGGTTGGAGGATAGGGTCATCTTTGGACATGAGATGCTTTCAAAAATGGAAGATCAAGTCAGATAAATTAGGGAGAGATTATCTAAGGTTAATAATAGGTAAAATATTTATGTTAATCTAAAGAGGATAGATAGGCTTTTTTAGTAGTGATAAAATATTCTAGTAGGTGAAGTCATAGAAAAAATTAATTAAATATAGGAATTCAGTGAAACTATCACCAAAATATGTGGGACCCCTTTGAGGTGTTAAAAATGTTCAGTATTTTAGTGTATATGCTTTGATTTCCACTATCCCTATCTCTATTACATAATGTCCTCTATTTTTGTTATCTAAAAAAGTAAATAGTTGATCTTATGAATGTGTTGGATTGAAATGTTTTACAATTTTTGGATCTTGGGGTAGTCATGGTAAAACTAATTAAAGTAATTGACACTAGAAAACTTTATTTGTGTAATAGATATATGTCACAATGCAAGGTCTAGTGGGAACAATACTCTAAGGGTAGTGTTACTTATGAGAAATATGATGAGTTATACAAGCAATTTTCATATTTATTGGATTGATTAGATACTATTATAATATTTTATTTTATTTTGAACAATGTTTTAATTTAGAGCTTATGTTTGAATAAGATTCATCCAGGATGATGACTAGATCTAGGAGGAAAGGATGTTACATCCTGATTCCTTGGTAAGCAAACTACTTGAATTATCTATGAATATTTATAGTTGACAAATTTGATTTGATTATTTTAAACTAAGCTTTGATATATATATATATATATATATATATATATATATATATATATATATATATATATATATATATATATATATATATATACATATATATATATATATACATATATATATATATATATATACATATATATATATATATATGAGATAGTTGGATATTTCTTAGGTTACATGATTATATTGCTATGAGTTAGCTGTAATGTATATATTTACATTATAATCATGTTGATTTGTTATTTCAGCTATATTTTAGGATGTATATATCATATTTTTATGGTCTAACTACCTGCTTATTGTGAGGTTAATGCACAAAAACTCATCCCTCAGAGTGTGATAAAGGGAGAGCATTATCAGATAAAGTGACATAAATGAAATTTTTTGAGGATAACAAAAAAAATGATTAGAACCCTACAAACACCATATTATCTAGCACATGTTAGATGCATAGTAAAATGGTTATCATTATGTCTTTTGATGTCATTTGCATTAGATAGTCATTTAAACATGGTTTGCTAGCATAATTTAATATTTTTATGGATTTCAACTTGTGTGATTTCTATGTGATCATTAATGTTTTAGAAATATGATTTGCATAACTAAACTAAATTTGGGTTATTGATTAATGGATTTATCCTTAAATTTTTGTGACATTAAAGTGTTAGTTTAATTAGCAAGTATATGGACTATCAAAATTAAAAATAAAATAAAATAAAATATATATAATAATTTATATTTTAAGAGGAAAAATAAGAAAGGAAAAGAAAAAAAACAATAATTAATGAAGAGAAATAAAAGGTTTAAAATTAGAGAAAAAATAAAAAGAATGATATTAATAAAATTATAATAAAAACAAAGAAAACAAAAAAAAAGATAAAAATCTCAAAGGAGAAGCCATGCCATATTCTATGAAGTATATTTTAGGAAAGATTTAAAGAAAACAAAATGCTACACCCCATTGTCTTCAAAAGAAAATAACGATTAAAAGAAAAGAATATATTTAGGGGGAGATTAGTGAGTTGCAATTTCTATAGGAGGAAGGTGCCTTTGCAAGGACAATTTATAATTAGACAGCTCAATTGAACCTTTACTTCTACCTCTTGCTTGTGCCTATAAGAAGAGAGGAGTAGAGGGGTGAAATCCATCTACAAATATCCAAAAATATCTATGAATCTATCATTATTATCAAGATCTTTATGCATCCAGGAGTTTATTTCTTGCAAGTCAATCACCATCATCAATCCAACATTGATATCTAAGATTCAACTTTTCGTCGCCTCTCCACCAAGCCTTCAGGTACTATTACTCTCTCAAAATAAAGCTAGATTTCATCAATAGATCAACTACCTCAACCATCCATTCAATCACCTTTTGGTAAGATAAGTACTTGATTCTCAGTATTCATTTATTTTATTTCCATTTTGCAATCAACCCAGGCCTTACCCACCTCTCAGAATTCATCTTTTGGATCTCGTCAATCAGCAAAATTACCAACCCAGATCTTCACATAATAACCACTGATGGTTTGCCCAAACATTGATGGTCAGCTTGACCATCGACGATCACCTTAACTGCTGGCAATCATTCCAACTATTGACGGTCACTATGGCACCAACAACTAGCAAACTAATTTCACCTACCTACACCCAATCAAACCTAATTTTCTATGTTCCTACCTATTTATAGACCCCTTTCAAATTTTCTAAAGCATACTCCAACTCTCTAGCACTAGTATTGATTAGTTTATTGCTAATTTAATCATCTCTAGCATATTTTTCTAGCAAGCACTCTTGTATTCAATTTCACTACTTTTGATTCATTGATGCAAGTACTTTTATTTTTTGTTTATAAACTCAATTTTTTTAAATGTGTGGGTTGACAGCCCCTAAGAAAGCTCTCATTTCTAGGAGTTAGCTACCACTAGAAAATCCACTTAACTAAATGTCTAACAAACAATCTTGTTTTATTTTTTTTATCTGCAGATCATACTCCCAAACCAAAGAGCAACTCTTCACAATCTTTTGATCCAACGCACGCACTATCAATTAGGTTTTTTAATCATACTCATACTTAGTTTATTCTTTTCCCCTTTCCAATAATAAGTAAGAAATTCATTGAAACATTCTAGCACATCAAGTGGAACCCTTGTGTCTTTACTTGATTTCTTATTTGGTTGCACTCTCTCCCTACTATTTTCTCATTAATGAAATCAAAAGTTTCTTTTAGGCTTAAAATTAAGTGCATGCATCGACTACTTGAAAGTTTAGTTCATATAGATTAACTTAAAGACAAAGTAATCTATCGTAGCTTCACTCCTTGTTGCACACACCTAAACCAAACCACTTTCATTAATTAAACATCAAACATACTTGAGACAAGGCCTGAATAGGATTTCATCACCTAGCGGTAACTTTACCCTTTCTTGATGACTCTACTTGGAGGTCATCACCAAAAGGAGGACTAACTCAGCTCTCTGATTGAGTATAATCTCTAGATATCAATATATTTTGGCTAAGCACCTAACACTGTTATCCTTGTGGTGTATGAAGTGAGGGGGTAGGCCCCAATACCAAGCCACATATAGATTTCAATATAGATCTATTTTGAGTGCCTAAACACAACCTAAAAACAACCTTATACTTCTTCTTAGTACCTACTCTACAAACCAACTTATGTCACACAACTTCTTAAGGCATAAGCTAAAAGCGAGATTAATTAAAATTCTAGAGCTTAATGTATATTTTAGAGTGTGATTATATTTTTTTGATCATTTCTTATCTTCTCTTTGTTTGAGTAGTAAGGTTGTTTATGTTTTTTTATCTCCCTTATCTCATATGGTTCTCACTCACTAGTAGCAAAGAGACCTTGTGGAGTAAAAGCTATCACTAAGCCAACCTACCTCTTCATCCATAGACTATACCTTCTAACCAGCAGACTCTCCTCACCCTTCAAAAAGTCCTACCTTCCCTCAGGAGGTTCTTGAAAGATATGTAGATTTTATCTCTTTTTTAGACAACAATCCTATAGCCTTGCAACATTACCTTACAACCACTCCTTACTGTATTCTAGCTTTGTCTCCATCTATAGATCCACCTTATGGCATGTCCCCCCATCTCATGGGGATTACCTCCATTTCCATGGTTACTACACAACCATTAACTACCCAAGCCTCCTCATCAACTAACAACCCCTTTGAGACTACCATTGAAAACCAACCAACCCAAACTACCACTACCCTTTTACCTTTTACTCCTAACAACCACTCCTCCACTCTAGGAGTACCTACCTCTAGGACTACCAACCTTCCTTTATCTCCCTTCAAATAGTCAACCACCAATCTGCTTCAAAACATTTTGGTGTCTATACCCTCTACCTTTCCACCAATCAGTATGAGGGTTACCACCCTTTCATCAATCACCAACCCAACTACCGCTCCTATCTAAAAAGCACCCCTCGTACCAACCTTTGGCTACATCCCTAATCTAAAATAGATTTCACCCACTACCCAACTACCTACCTCCACCTACCCTTATATGTCTTCTACCCAACCATCAACATCCACTTACCCATATGTGGTAGCCTCCCAAGCTTCTACCCATTATCTATATGTCTCTCAACCACCTCAATAATATGCATCTTATAACCTCTCAGGTACACAACCCAAGTTGACTTAATGAATATGCTTATCGACAAGGTGACCACCTTAAATTCATCCATTTTAGGTGCTCATAACATCTTATTATATGACTAAATTTTTAATGAGCCTATCCATCCATTTATACCTATTAGGCTATATCCTCCCTAATGGAAACTTCCCAGGTTCTCTAAGTTTCAAAGTAAATAGGATCCCCAATAGTACCTTAGGGAATTTAGGCATGCTTGTTATTTAATCACCTATGATGATGCCCTTCTCCTTTTCACCTTCCCCATGTCTCTAGCCAGTCTAGCATTGGATTGGTATAGTTCCTTACCTAAGCATTCCATATTCTCCTTTACCCAACTAGCCCAAACCTTCTTGGACCACTTTTTTATCAACATCTCCAATAAGGTATCCATTATCGACCTCTATTCTATTTTTCAATTTGAGGATGAATCCATTGCCAATTTTGTGGCTCGTTGGAGGAGCATTATTAACCAACTTTCCTTTTCCTTACCTCAATCTAAAATCATAGAGCTCTTTGCTAGGGCATGTGCCAAACATATCTCCTTTACCTTACATGTTCAAAGCTTCTAAACCTTTGATGAACATTTTACCATGGCACATTAGTTGGAGAACTAAGCCATTGATGAAGGAAAGCTTAATCTCAAAAACAAGAACTCAACCTATAAAACTAAGAGGCTTCTTCCTCTAAGTCAAGTAGCTAGCCCAATACCAACACCAAGAGCAAGGAAATTGTGAATGTAGTTATCCTTAAATCCTCTCCTCCACCTTCTATTAACCAATCCAATCCCTCTAATTCTTTAAAGAAAAACTTAAGGAACCAAACCCAGAACAACCAAAAGCAATTCACTCCACTTGGATAATCCTATGCTTCCATCTTGGAGAAGTTATTGAAATCAAATTTCATTCAACTTCCTCCTATCAAGCCACCCCAATAATTTAAATCCTCTTATCTTGTACCTAATTGGTATAATGAGAATGATCTGTGTGCATTCCACTAAGTGATAAGACATGATGTTAGTAGGCAACACTTTTAAGATCTTTGTCTAATCCCTCATTGACAAGGGGGAGCTCACATTGGATAACCCCAATGTACCATCAAACTAATCCCTTGATATATTTAGGAAAACTTTTTTGAACCATGCTCCTACCAAGAATGAGAGAAATAACGTTGAGTGTTCTCATGATACCTATACAGTTAACATGGTCCTTGATGCAATCATTACCAAACCACCTAGTACCCAATCTTTTGATTCTCTACCTCATCCATCTATTGAGGTAGTGGAGTCACCTTCCCTTCCTTTAGACAATCAAATTAAGGAAATACCATCCCCTCTCCCTCCACTTATTGAGGTAGTGGAGCCACTAGCCACCCTTTTAACTAATACACTAGAACAACCAACCATCACAACCTCACCTTCACCTTTAGCTACCAATAAAACTAATTTCCCTTCGGAGAGCATTCTTGAGGAGAAAAATCCCATGTCTACTCCTCCCACAGAAGAACAATCTATTTCAACCCTACATCCTTTGATTGAGGAAGAAGATGAGGTTACCATCCTGTGTCTCCACCTAGGGGTCTATCTTTTAAGTCCACCATTCAATGAACCAAACCAACCTATAAAACCTTCTTTAAGCTAGTGCAAAAATTAGATTTTATCTCCAACCCTAACATAGATCAAGCCACCTTTTGGCATAAATTAGGTATCTATTGTATTACTCGATCAAAGCCTCCAACCTTTTCTCAATCAGACCAACCCATCACTTCCATTGGCCAACCCCTTACCATATCTACCTATACAACCAAACCCTCTAGCCAACCAACTAAGACCTCCACCAAATCAACCAACCTGCAACCACTTAAGCCAACCAAGACCCAAGTAGCCAATCCCTCTCCTATCATCCCAACTAGATCTTCCAAGAGCCTTGGTATCCTTCCTACACCAAGCCTTAGTCACCCATATGTGAAAGTTTACATAACCCCCTTAATCCCACTAACCAAATGTCAAACCAAAGAAAATATAGAGGCAATACCATGCAAAGGCTATAAGGCCCAAATTTAGCTTTCCTCAACCTTGCCTTCCATTTTGAGGTAGTTAGAGATCTGGAAACATAATGCCTCATTTTATTTTAATGAAGAAGCTTGAAACCTATAGTTGCTATAGGTAGCCTATAGAAGAAACTTGTAGTGGTTGTGGGCAACATGTAGATGAAAACCTACATGTGTGGCAGGCAACCTATAGGAGAAGACTATAGTTGCTATGAACAGCTTGTAGATGAAGACTGTAGTGGCTACAAGCAACCTATAGGTGAAGGTTGTAGTGATTGTAGGTAACTTGTAGGTGAAAACCTACCATTGATGTGGGTAATATGTAAGTGAAAACTATAGTTACTATGGGCAATCTGTAAGTAGAAATCTTGTAACTTGATTAATATATAGTTCTATAGTCATTTTACTTACTTATATTTTGTGGTTTTTCTATATGAATTTATGTTCTATTTTATAGATATGTTAACCGTATAGATATTATCAAATTTTTATCAAATAATCCTATGTTTTATGCTCCTTTATTCCTATTTTGTTAAATTATGAAAAAATTAAATCTTTTAGTTAGTCTGCTATCTTATTTTGTCATCTATCAAACTAGCTATCCATGTATTAGCATGTTATGATGGGTTTTATAAGAACCTATGCTAACAAAATCACATTCACCTCTAGGGGTACTCCTATACACTATCTAAAATGACTCATTCCTATACTTTGCTTGACTAAATCATTTCAAGAAAATTTAGCTTATGCCAACATCAAATCCCACTATTCAGGCTTATTTCCAACCAAACATTTGAACATATTACTAAGACTCTAATTCACCACCTCCATATATCCATCTATCCAAAGGTGATGGGTTGAGCTGAAGTCTAATATGTTACCCAACATCTTAAATAACATCCTCTAGAAGTGTACAATAAATTTTGTCTCTATTCAATATAATACTTTGAGGTAATCCATGGAATTTGAAAATTTATTTAAATAACATATTTGAAATATGAGTGGCATCACTAGTCTTCTTGCATGCTAAAAAGTGAGCCATCTTGGAAAATATATCCACAACAACAAATATGGAAAAATTACGTCACAGTGTTCTTAAAAAAAAAGGAACGAGTTTTATGCTTAACACATTCCATGGTCCACTCAGAATGGGCAATGACTGATACAAACGAACATTCTAAATTTTATCTTTTTCATGTTGGCAAACATTATTTTGTTACATAAAACTCCACATTTTTATCGATTTGTGGCAACTAGTATCATTTATTCAACTATGATAATGTCTTGTCATATCTAATATGACTAACTAGACCTCGTTATGGTTCTCTTTTAATAATTTCTCTCTCATAGAACCTTTTGGTATACACAAATTTCATCATTTACAAAAATGTCCACATTTTTTCATGTACTCTAACTAATAGAGTTATTTCTCCATTTGTTTTATTCCTACATGATATCCATGCATCTCATTAATCTAAGCCTTCCTCATACAACTCCTTCATTGATTCAAATCCCATGACTTCTACTTTGAACTCATTTACCACTAGCGCCCACATATTCAAGGAATACATTAACTTATTGGACTTTCTAATACAATTTTTAAACATAAAAGTAGATATTTGAATAGATTATACCCATTTCATATGTCATTTATTTAACCTGCTTTTATTTTTTATGAACTATAATTCATGATTGTGTTGGTACAAAATGAAATCCTTCAAAAATAATCAATGATATCACTTCTAGAGAGATTATTCCATTGCATAGAGTTTTGGGTCTTAGATTAAATACTTCCTCTTAGCATCATTCAACTTCTTGCTTAAATAAGAAACATGATTACCCTCTTGAATCAACACTACTTAAATGGTTGTTTCTCTATCACCAAAATCAACCTAAAACACTTTTCCAAAAATTGGTAAGGTTAACATTGGTTGGTCCATCACTTTTATATTCAAAAAATAAATTTTACTCTTTGTTTCAATAGTCCACTAAAATATCTTCTTATCTTCATTCATAGTAATCATAATGGGTGCATCTAAATAGTTAAAGTTTATGATAACCTTTATATAAATTTTTTTCAACCCATGTAAACTTATTGCTTTAAACACACTCTTCAATGAAGGCCAATCCAAACTTTATCTCACCTTCTTGGGGTCCATATTCAAACCATCCTTTGAGATTACAAATCCTAAATATATAAACTCCTCTTTCATGAAGTTACACTTCTTTAAGTTCACTAGTAATTACTCTTCCTTTAGCATATCCAAAACCAAATTCAAATTCTTGAAATGCTCTTCCTTGGAATGATTGAAAATCAAAATATCATCTGAATATACTATCAAAAACTTACTTGTGAAAGGATTCAATATTTAATTCATGATCATCATGAATGTACTTGAATCATTTAGAAAATTGAATGTCATAACCACTCATAAAACATGTCTTTTTTCTTGAATGTAGTCTTCTACTCATCACCATCTCTTTTACTAATTTGATGATACTCACTCTTCAAATCTATCTTAGTTAAGTAGATTGATCTACTCAAACAATCCATTTTTGGTAGTGAAAACTTGTAATTAATGATAATCTTGTTTATTACATGTGAATCTATACACATTCTCCATTCGTCATGTTTCTTCAATGCCAACACAAATGGAACTACACATGTGCTTAGGTTCTCTCAGATTAAACACTTCTTGAACAACTCCTACACTTATTTCTTTATCTCCTCATTCTCTATAAGATTCATCTTATAATTTTATTTGGTAGGAAAAATCACTCTAGGAACTAAATCAATATGATTACTAATGCTCACTTGTCACAACATCAACATATTTTGAAATTCTATAGAAAAATCACTCACCATAGTGGATTCATAACTTGCACAGGCTTATAAATTAATGTAAAACATGTTTATTCCTCTTTATCCACCTTTAGAAACCTTTAATAAATACCAACATTAGGTTAGAACTATTACCCACCTCATCTCCTTTATCCTTCAATGGAATCAATGGGAATATTTTTCCATCCCTCATAATTGTGTTTATGTTTTCAAGTTCATCATGCACAACTCTCCTATAAAATTTCCATGGAATTTCCAATAGAACATGACACACATCCATGGGAATGATATCACATAGAATTTAATCATTTTACAAACCAATCTAAAAATTAACCACAAAATGTTCATTCACTGGCACCTAATTCATTTTAAGCAACCATGAAACCTTGTATGGTGTACAACATGTCAATCGTCTAGCCTAAGTGTTTATATCATCTCTTAAAAACCAAGTTATTTATGTTAGTACTATCAATCATAACTCTATAACATTTACATCTAGATTTGTAAATAGTCTGGAAAAAACATTTTTATTCTATCTATTCATTCACCTTTTTGGTTGGTTTCAATAATAGTATTCTCATCAATAGAGCCTTTCCTTATTCTGAATTTTTCATATAATTTGGATACCTAACACCCTCCTTACCTCTAAAATATATATGATTTGTCCTTTCAACTCTCTTACCATTATTATGAGGGTTTTCTAGGGAATATTTCTCTTCATAACTAGCATACTTATTTTACTCAAAACACTTAACATGAAAACCTCTTCCTCTATAGGAGTATCATCCTCTCATGCTTGAATTTTGATTTTGTGAACTAATCACCTTTCCATCATTGTTTTGTTGACCTCTTCCTTTATATTATCTCCTCATCCTCTCAAAGACCTTCATATTTCTCTAAAGTTCACTTTTATCTTTCTCGACAACTTCTCTTCCACATTCAATACACATTAATAGGATTCCTCTATGGTTCTCAAGTTCAAAAAACTAATTTCATCTTATATGGAAAAACATAGTTCATTCACATAATTTGTAACTTTATCTAGATATTATTCAACATATCCAACTTTTATTTTGAGTCTATAAAATTCCTCGATTTAGTCTTCGACATTCATTTTATTTTGCCTAAAATTTTATAGATTTATAAACCAACTCAATGTATAGTCCATGGGTAAAAATTTAGCCTTCAATTTCAATAGCATTATATACCATGATCTTATTTTCTTATTATTTTGTCTTGGTCTCTTAGTCTACATGTGATCCCACCTAAAAGAGGCATGACTCTTCATCTTTGTGCATGTAAATTTTTCCTTCTTGTGTTTCTCCATAAACTCATAATTATAATATTTTCCACATCAGTTTCCCAATCCAAAAGTTCTTCAGGCTTTAAACTACCATTATAATGGGTGTTTTTTACTTCGTTCTACTACCCAGCCTTGATGAGGCCACCAATTGCCTAATATTTTAGCCTCATCCATGCTTAGTCTATGACCTTTTTCATATAAATCTCATAACTTTCCATGAATTTTTCAAAAGAATGAATGAATCTTGTTATTTTGTATGTTTATTAATATATATGTGTTGTGTTATGAATTATTGATGATTTTTCTTGATTGAATTATATTGGTGTAACTCTATATAACAAGCATTTGAAGGATCATTAAAATATATGAGAACTTGTTAAGACATAGCACCTACAAGTTGTCCATAGCAACTATGGGCTTCACCTACAGGTTGCCCATAGCAATTGTAGGCTTCACCTACAAGCTACTTGTAGTAAATATAGGCTTCACCAAAAGGCTTCCTGTAGCAACTTTAGGCTTCACCTATAGGTTACTCATAACCACTGTAAGAATGCCTATAAATGCCATGATAAATAGAGATAAATGATGAAGATGATTGACAGACACATCCATTTGTCTTGGGGAATCAAATGAACAATTGGGAATAGTCATAAGTTATTGTACGAATTCCCTATATGTAAGAAGATGTTGCATAATGAAGAAGAGATGAAAGTGATAAAAACAACAAAATAATATACCTTATCACTAGCACAGTCAAACACAAAACAAGTAACTTTAGTTACTAGCTATTTTAAAGTTGATTGAGGTAGTTTCTAACTATTTGTATTTTTCCTAATTTAGTGTTTTTGGTTAAGAGTTAATAAACTACCCTCTATATTTAATGGTAGAACTTAGAGTAGAATATAGTTAGAAAATTTTAATAAGGTAATAAAAAAAGTATTGCAGCATTATAATCTAAACATTGTAACTTGTTGTAGCAATATTTAATTTCTATAGAATTGAGTAATGAGGAGGTTGATTTTGTAATAAGCTTGTGAATCTTTCCAGAGAAGGATTGGAACTTAGTTCTAAACGAGGAAAGGCCCCCTCAGAAGGAGTTGCAATGAAGATCCTAACCCTTTCTAGTTTAAAGTGTGGTGTGTAAGATTGATTTTATTTAGTTTTGATCATATAAGTGTGATGTATGAGTGATTTATAAGTGTGAAGTAATTTGTATTTCTATCTCAACAATTTCATAATATATTTGTCTAATAATTTTAGCATAAATACATGTAACACAACTAGAAAATTAAGTCATTTTCCTGAACAATAATGCATATATATTGTTGACATCCTTGAAAAGCGTACATACCCTAGGTTGATAATTAATATTAACAAACTTAAGGATCTGGTAATTATTGGGTAATTAGTCTGCACAATATTTTAGCACCATTTTTTGGGAGGGTGTTAATTACTATTTTTCTATAAAATAGTAATTTTTAAATAGAAGTGTCTTGGTTGATGTACTATTCTACCCAACTAGGCAAGTTGAGTTAGGACACTATGGTGTGTTATGCCAGATGTATAAGTTCCTGGACATATAGTTTCAATAGGTCAAGTTGAGTGAGGACACTAAGATGTCTTATACCATATGTCTATGTTTTTGGAAGTAAATGGTGCATAAAATTATATTCCTTTTTGCTATATTGAGGAATATTTAGTTTATATTTCTAAGAATTCTTTTCTAGCAATTAGTGATTTATTTCCTGCTTTCAGTAGATAATCTTTATTGCTTTCATTTCCTACATTAAGTAGATAATTTTTATTAATTTTTAGAAGAAGAATTTCAAATTATTATTTTTTTGATTCCAACACCCTTTATTTATGAAAAATAGTCATTAAATTTTGATTTGAAATACCCCTTTTCAAACACCCAAAAATGAAAAAAACTAACCCCATGCAGGGAAGGATAGGATAGTTGATAAAGTGGTGTAAACATTTATGTAGAGAAAAAGGGATTATTGAGAGAGATTCATACCAAACAAGCCACAAGCTACTATGGGAAAAGAATCACAAACACCTGCAACACCTAAAATTCCTATTGAGAAATATACCATAAGTAGGAAGGCTCTTGAAGAAGAAAACACTACAAACCAGAAGAGACAACTTGCAGAAGAAACACTATTGGCTTTGAGAAAGGAAACATAAGTAGAAGAATCATTAGATGAGTTTGTAAGAAGGAATGAAATAGAAGAACTACATGAACAAGACACTCTAGAAAGTGAAATATTTACAACATTTTAGGAAGTCTTTCTTGACCAAGTCAAAGAAAGCTCAGGAGAATCTTCAGACTATTCATCTAGTAAAAAGACTAAAGATGAATAGATAAATGTTTATTATCATGTTGACCAAGGAATTGACACAAAATTTGAAGATGAGATCCTAAGTACCTTTGGTATCCATATCACAAGAAAAGCCATCATGAGTAGAGATAGAGACTTTGTGGAAGATAATAGAACTCCAAACATGGTTACTTTTGAATTTCCTATTCTACCTATAACAGGGGTAACATAAATGAAAATTATCTCACCCTCAGCATTGCCCAAGTTTAGAGGTACACTATCAAAATACCCAAGCACATTCTTGTTTGAATTTGATATGCTCTGTAGAAGTTATGACTACAGGCAGGATATACAAAAATTTAAATTTTTTCTCGCTACTTTCAAAGACTTAGCACTTCACTGGATTATGGGACTAGGTAGTAATTCGATTCAAACTTAGGACATGAAAAATAAAATTTTGGCCAAGTATCGAGAATATGGTAGAGGAATAAATTATAGAAGAAATGGCATCTTCAAAATGACTCAAGAAGGGGATGAATGCTTGAAGTATTATGTTGAATGGTTCATGTTCAGCATATGAAAATTCAAGAAAAGTGCACTTGGAGAAGAACCATTAAGACTCATCTTCCTAAAAGGTGTCAGAGAAGATTATCTAGAATCTTTAGACCTAATGAGTGGAGGAGATATTTCTTAGCTGCCATTCTTAGATATCAAGGAGCTGAGCAAGAACTATTCTAGATCTACCATCAATAAAATTAGGTGTCGTAAGCTTCTATTGGTAGCTACAAATGGCCTATCAAGAACATAGGTTAGTAACCTAGTACAAGCTATGAAACATGATATCATTAACCATTTGGACACCCAACTAGACAAATTACAATCAAGAGAAAAGCATGTAGCTTTGGATCAAGCCTTGACCATTTACTACCTAGATTTCAAAAAGAAAAAAGTTGATTGTAGATGTCATGAGGTACAGGGTAAAGTGGCTCACATCATAGTTTAAGAACTAGAAATAGTAGAGCTACACATGGTAGGAGGAAATGGTGAAGGCCATGGGTCCCATGCCTAACTTATCAAGGTATGTGGCAAAATCCACCTTTTACAAATTCTACTTCTTTCAATTTAAAAATTATAAATACTACTCCTAATTGGAATAGTACTTAGATGAATGCTCCACCTCTTACCTATAGCTAGTAGCCACCTCAAGCAAGATACCCCATCACCTCTTGGCAGCCTCAACAAAATGTATCCCCATCTTAGACCCAAGCTTGGCAGCCACCCCCAAGCTCACCCTTCACAAATTAGGGGCAACAACCCTGGAGGCCTAATCAGCCATTAGAAAATTATCTAGGAGGATTTCCTCCATAATATAAAAAATAGCATCCTACTATTATGCCTAATATGCAAGCTACACCTAATAAGCCCAACTAGCTACCTTCCCAACCTATACATAATCCTAAAAATAAACTAGTGCAACTTGCATTTAGTACTAAACCTAATCAGTACTTGACATATGTGATGGACATCAATTAAGATCACCTTCATTTAGGGATAATTATACCACCACCATTATCAGCCCCAATAATGGAGTCAGATCTTGAAACCTCTAAAGGCCTATGCCAACCCACCCCCAGCACCATAAAAACTCTCTAAACCTAAAAATAAAGCTATGGATGACATAGCCCTACTATTTATATAATGTCTCAATCTCCAATACCATACAATTGAACCTAAATTTGACCTCATGGGACAACTCAAAAATCTATGTATAAATCCCTCTATTTCAAGCTATCAAAGATGCCCCCATATATTCAAAAGTTGTTAGAGACCTATGGTTATAGAAACCAGGAAGGAAGAAAAAAAATCCCAATACTATCCATGTGATTGGCTAGATAGTAGACATCATGTGGGAAATACCCTACCAAAGAAGTATTTAGATCCTGGATGCCCCATAGTAATAGTCCAAATCCATGACCAAGACTTATTTATCACATTGATAGACTTTGGGGCTAAAATAAATGTAATGAAAATTTAAACCATGAAAAAACTATAGCTAAGTAATATTCATCCTACATCTAAAATGATGCAAATGGTTGATACGTCTACATTTAGACTAGAAGGAATCATTGAAGACCTTGTCATTACTATGGATTTTTGGTAGTATCCTATATATTTCATTATACTACAGCCTAAATCTAATTTGGGTGGATATCCTCTTATTTTAGAATGACCATGGATTTCCATAGTTGATGCCTTCATCGACTATAGATTGGGTAACATGATGATATCCAATGGTAGCCACACTAAATAGTTGGTTTTTTATCCTCTAGCACAACTGATTTTTACATCAAAGTATATATTATGGACACATAAGATGAAGCAGATCAGCCTCCTTTGATTCCTATATTTACTTTAGACCATGCGTGCATATTGACTAATCAGGATGAAGACATGATCCTCTCCAATGTTCTTCAGCATCAGTGTCCAACTCCTACATATCTCAACTGCTTGCCATATGTTGAGTACCCATTTTTCAGTCTCTAGGAATCCCATAATTATGATGCATCTACTCAAGAAATATTCCACCATCTACTAACTCATCGATACAACCATAATAGATCCATTGGCAATATATAAATGATGAAATCACTCTCAAAATAGATTGAGATATCTCCTAGAAAAATATTGCTTATTAATAGCATGTTGGAGCCAAATGAGGAAATGCATCTAGTCATCATGTTGCATGCAAACCAATGTACTTTTGCATGGGATTATGAGGGTATGTAAAGAATCATACCAAAAACATGCACACATCATATCTACATCAAAGAAGAGTGTCAACCAATTAGATAATATCAACATAGAATGAATCTAGCTCTTTGAGAAATAGTCAAAAAGGAATTACAAAAACTTTTGACTGCTAGATTCATATATCCTATCTCTGAAAGTGAATGGGTGTCACCTTTGGTAATTATAACAAATAAAAATGGAGAATGGTGTGTATGCATCTATTATAGGGAACTCAACATAGCAACTAGAAAGGATTACTTTCCTCTACCCTTTATTGATCAAGTGTTGGATACACTAGCAGTGAAGAAATATATTACCTTTTTGGATGGCTTTAGTGGTTATAACCAAATTTGAATTGATCTTGAGAATCAATATAAGACTAAATTTACTTTTATATGGGGTACTTATGCCTATGTTATATTACCCTTTGGGCTACGTAATGATCTTGTAACATTCCAGAGGGTTATCATGAGTATATTTGCAGATATGGCTAATGACTGTATTCAAATCTACATGGATGACTTCACTGTCTATGGAAAGACATTTGATGAATGCCTCAATAGCCTAGAGTTTTTTTGAAACACTATCAAGAGAACCATATATCTCTTAGCCACAATAAATTCTATATGCTCATGACTGAATGAATTGTCTTAGGCCACCACATTTCTACCACCAGGATTAATGTTGACCTTGCAAAAATGAGCAACATCAAAAACTTGCCTGTTCTTCAAAAATAGAAATATGTTAGAGTTTTTTAGGCCATGTTGGTAACTATAGGATTTTCATCAATAATATCAACAAATTAGTAGAACCATTGCTCACCCTTCTAACCAAATATGTTAAATTTCTCTAGACTCCTGCTTGTGATACAACTTTCAAACAATTGAAGGAATTATTGACCACCACCCCTATTTTGTGTGGTCCTGATTGGAAGATTTCCTTCCACGTTCACATTGTTGTTTCAGATGCTACCCTAGGAGATATGCTTTTCAAAAAAAAAAGAAAAACTTAATTGTACCATTTATTTTATCATTAAAAACATGCAAGGAGCTGAATTGAATTACATAGTTACCGAAAAAAATTCTTGGAAATAGTTTATGCTATCAATAAGTTATGTCACTACATCATTGGGTATCAAGGATTTATTCATACAGACCATGAAACCATTTGGTACCTTATGAATAAACTAGCTATTACATCTAGAGTGATAATATGGTTGCTCTTATTACAGGTATTTGATATCACTATTGTTGATAATATTGGCAAGGACAATGTAGTGGCTAAATTTTTATCATGGTTGAAAATTCTTGAAGAGGACACCATCGTGGATGACTCATTTCTATATGAGTACCTATTCTCTCTCACCTTGATCACACCTTGGTATGCTTATATTTCTAATTATGTTGCAACAAGGCTACGTTCACAACATTTTCTTCCCAAATAAAAGAGAGCACTGATTCACAAAAGTGCTAGATATTCATGGTTGTCTAGATTATTTTTTTATACTAGGCTTGACTCTATCATCAAAAGATGTCTCATAGAAGATGAAGTCCTAGATATCCTCAAAGCCTACCATGATGAACCTTGTGGAGGACACTTTGTAGTTAAGCATATACCAGTGAAAATATTGAATACAAGATACTATTGGCCTTCACTCCATAAGGATGTAATCAAGTATATTGCTCATTGTGATAAATGTCAACACTTGGGAAGACTCACACATTCAAATAAAATTCTTTTGTAATCTCAAATGGTGCTTAAACCATTTGAAAAGTGGTGCCTAGACTTTATTGGACCTTTAAATCCCAAATCCAATAACAAAGAATACATCCTTGTCTATACAAACTATGTCACTAAATGGGTGGAATTCAAGGCTCTTACACATGCCAGGGATGAGAAGGTGGTAGATTTCCTTTATGAAGAAATA
The DNA here is from genome assembly GCA_037957365.1 of Torreya grandis. NCBI lineage: Eukaryota > Viridiplantae > Streptophyta > Pinopsida > Cupressales > Taxaceae > Torreya > Torreya grandis. The sequence goes on from JARHVA010001052.1 coordinate 1,327,093, forward strand.
TTTACTTGACATGGTGTGCCACATGAAATAATCATTGATCAAGGACATCTAGTTAATTTTCAACTTGTTTATACAGATAAAGATCACTTGGCAATCATAACTGTAGCTTATTATTCAAGACCTTGTAGCCCATCATTTGGATCCATCAACTTCCCACATTATCACCTTATGATCTAAGCATAATTCCTTATCATCCCAACCTAGACCATCCTTCCATGTAGATTGTCCTCCATAGCATGCATATACATTACTAACATTATCCACACCTTCAACACTATTGATATCCTAATCACTTTACCAAGGTTTCAATTTACTGACACTTCCAACTACCAACTCAATCCTTGCACTTATTAATCATTTGCGTGTAATGATTGCAAGTCACCACACGAGTAATTTTTTAGGCATCACTGTGGGGACACCATTATTCTACAAGGTACACCGTGTCTACTAATCATTAAAATTGGCATAATTATTCTAATATAGCATATACGATAATAATAAATCATAATTAAAAATTACATAATTCATTCATTTACTAAGTTTATCACACTACCTCAACCTTTATACTTTATTCCTCATCCTAACTTGTCTTATCCTGTACTCTATCTCCTTTCACGTCACTTAAGGACATGTGACAACTCAAGTAGGGGGAAGGTGCTATGGGTTAGCATATCACATGCCATGAGAACCCCTTGAATGATAAATATAAACCATAAATTTGAACCTGCAACCTCACTCCAACCATTTACCAACCCTTTAACTTGCAACTTCCATAACTCACCATTTTAGAGTAACTTTTATCATGTTACAGGTAGATTACTTTAGGGTAAACAAGTGTGCAATAAACTATTGGCTAAAGGGATAGTAGAAAAAATAAAATGGGTGGATTAGTAGTATGAAGAGATCCTATAGACTTCATACATATACAGGGAGACCAGTCCAGTTGGAATGTCTTCCACAGAGCTGGTTGGACTACTTACTTTAAGCGATTGCAAAAATATTCAGGGCCTCTTGCCAAAGCATTTGAAGAATATTTTGATGAAAACTAATCCATTGTATGTGGCATCATATTTCTAGTGACTGGGGCCTTGGTGAGCCAAGAAACTAGGTTATCGAGCATGGGAGATAATTGGCAGGATAGACATAATGGTGAAGAAGCCAGGCAACAATTTTGCCAAGCACGGGAAATACTAGTATTAAAGAAAGGAAGAGTGGGAACACTTATCCTACCTATAAAATGGAGAGAAATAATAACATACATTATCAATTACATGACCTGTGAGGGTAGATATTCCCTCATTTACACTCTCCACTTTAAATTTCTAAGTCATTTAAGGCATAATAGACTTATCAATATTCTAAATTTCTTATAGAATATGTTGAAAAGAATGTCTAAGGAATACCAAAAGGGCATTGAAATAGCCCTATCTCACCATGCCTTAATATGGTTAATAATCAAACATGAAATAGCTTTTGTCTAACCTAACCTTACCTGGGAATAATTTTTAGCCCTAGAAAATAATGTACCTCAACAAGAAGAGGTCATTGATGAGATGAAACTCCCCATGAGGCAACCCCAACAAGCTGAATAGGAAAATGTTGAGTGCTCTAGTGCTGTTGGTCAACATGTAACCACTGAAAGTCTATCTAAGACTGATAAGGGAAAGAAAAAGAGAATAAGGTTGGTCCTAGCCCCTTCTAACATAGAGGAAGAAAGCCCACAACAACATGACCCTTCTCCCTTATCTCCTGCTACACAGGAAGAAGTCCCCTTATCTCCTATAGTTGTACTGATAGAAGAAGTTCCCTTGACAATTGATGTCCAAGAAGAAAAAATTTCATCAGACACACCTCCTGCAAGGAAAATGAAATCTAAAGGGAAGAAGCCCATGGTGACAAAAATAAGGAGACCTCCTTTTAGGATATCTCAAAGAAAGAATAAATAGAAGACCACCGTAATTTATTCAAACATAAACATTAGTGATGATGAGCAGCTCAGGAAGGAGCCTAGGTTTAAGAAAACCCTTGATGGATTTGAAGTAGATGAATGATCTACTAATGAAGGATCTGCTAAAGTAGAAGAAGAAAAATGGTTACCTTTTCCATCGAGATTCACTGAGGAGGGCATTGATTTCCTCAAAAAAATTGGATACATAGAGGAAGAATTGAGAGAGATTATGGGAAAAGGAGAAGAAGAATTGATTGAAGAAGATGTTAAGGAAAAAGAAATAGAACAAACAAAATTTTCTCATGATCAATTGTTACAAACATTAGAACAAGCTATGGAGGAGATATACAAACTTAGGCATGAATTGACATAACTAAAAGGGAAGTGAGGAATTGAAACACTTCTAGGAGCAGTAGAGTTTGTAGACCCATCTAAGGACAAAGGGAAGATAATAAAGGAACTTACAGCTATACCAATGGAGGAACCTATAGCTACATTCATGGAGGAACTTGCAGTATTCTCATCTAACTTGGTAACAAAAGCCCTTGTAGTAGAGTATGCTCTAGCTTTGGTACCTTTCTATGAAGGAATTCTTCCTCTATTTTCCACTACACCTGCACCTATTATAGAAGAAGTTATTGATGTGCACTTGTCATCCACTACTCCAGTAGAGATAGATGATCTCTTGATTTTTTTGAAGGAAAATTTGGGTGATAATGAAACTTACCATAAGGAATTGATGCAAATATTCAAGGGTTATGTTGAATCCAGAGCACAACAAGATGAATTAAAAGAAAAATTGAAAATTACTAAAACTAGGATCAAATAACTGATAGAGAAGATTGGTAGGATGCATGAAACTACTAAAATGATAATGGAATGCAGACCACCTACAAGGGTATATGCTATATACCTAGAAGATAAATGGTTAAAATTTAGGTACTATAGGATTTTTAATTATCAATCTTGTATGGTCTATGACCTGAAAACTTCCTTTGAGGAATATAGACATGTTGATCCTAATCTTTAGGTCCAGCTAAGCAAATTCTACATTCACCAATATGTTATTCTTAGTGATTAAAAATGGAACCCCAATGTTTAATTAGGGGATGTCTTTTTAAATACATTTTCTTCATATGTTTTGAATGAAATTGAAAGAAGAAAACAAATGGAAGGATATCAAGAAAAAGAGAAAGAAGCCACAATGATGATCAGGAATGAATCAAGGAATTCAAATGTTATGGTAGATTAATGGATCTCATTTATGAACAAAGAGAATCCTCAAGAATGGGTTGCCAAAAAGCAATTAGAAGTCCAAAACCACTATTTGGGTCTTATGGAACAAGATGGCAAGCAATTTTTTTTGCTTACTCTCATAGGTGGGTAGAGCTCTTAGATGTTTTGAAAAGGAAGGAGCCATACTTTGATCAAAATATTAGGGAGGCCATCCACAGGGTATATTTGTATATTGAACTTGTTAGAAAGTTGATAATACAATGGTTGGGATTGATGTTTCAACCCCCTATATTTTGGTTCCCAATTCCTGACTAGGAAGGAAATATTCTAGTTGACATGGAGAAAGAGAAGAAAAGATGGAGTGACATTGAGAATGTCAAAGGTTTTTACATCTTTGAAGGGGCAGCCTGTCTTGAAGCCCTAGACATTAGGAAATTTTATGGTTTTAAAATAACCAAAGCCTGCTAAAGGATGAGCAAGAGATTAATTAGGGGGGTGTGATGAGGCCACCAATTGTCTACTATTTTAGCCTCATCCATGCTTAGTCTATGACCTTTTTTATATAAATCTCATAACTTTCCATGACTTTTGTAAAAGAATGAATGAATCTTATGATTTTGTATGTTAATTAATGTATATGTGTTATGTTATGAATTATTGATGCTTTTTATTGATTGAATTATATTGGTGTAACTCTATCTAACATGAATTTAAAGGATCATTAAAATATGCAAGAACTTGTTAAGCCATAGCACCTATAGGTTGCCCGTAGTAAATATGGGCTTAACCTATAAGTTGCTCATAGCAACTATAGGCTTCACCTATAGGATACCCATAACAACTATGGGCTTCACCAATAGGCTTCATGTAGCAACTGTAGGATTCACCTACATGTTATACATAGCAACTATAGGCTTCACCTATAGGTTGCCCATAACCACTGTAAGAATGCCTACAACCACCATGAGAAATAGAGATAAATGATGAAGATGATTAGTAGACACATCCAACTATCTTGGGGAATCAAATGAATAATTGGGAATAGTCTGAAGTTGATGTATGGATTCCATCTATGTAAGAAGATATTTGGTAATGAAGAAAAGATAAAAGTGATAAAAATAGTAAAATAGTCTACCTTATCACTAACCCAATCACGCACAAAACAAATAACTTCATTTACTAACCATTTTAAGGTTGACTTAGGTAGTTTATAAATATTTGTATTTTTCCTAGTTTAGTATTTTTGGTTAAGAGTTAATAAACTGCCTTCTGTATTTAATGGTAGAACTTAGTGTAGAATATAGCTAGAAAATTTGAGTAAGGTAATAGTAGAAGTATTGAAGCAATATTTAATTTTTTAAAAATTGAGTAACGAGGAGGTTGATTTTGTAAGAAGCTTGTGAATCTTCCTGAAGAAGGATTGGAACTCAGTTCTGAATGAGGAAGTGCCCCCTCGAAAATAGTTGCAGTGAAGATCCTTACCCTTTCTAGTTTAACGTGTGGTGTGTAAAATTGATTTTATCTAGTTTTGATCATGTAAGTGTGATGTATGAGTGATTTATAATTGTGAAGTAATTATGTAATTTTGTTTGAGTAGTTTCATAATATATTTGTCTAATAATTTCAGCATAAATACATGTACTACAATTAAAAAAGTAAGTTGGTTTCCAGAATAATAATGAATATATAGTGCAGACATCCTTAAAAAGTATATGTACCCCAAGTTGATAATTAATGTCAATAGAGTTAAGGATCTAATAATTATTGGGTAATTAGTCTGCATAATAAGCCTCATCACAACATTCAGAAAACTTGTCCTAAATTCATTTTCCATATCTTCCAACCCAAACTATTGAACTCCTTCTTCCTCATCCTCACTCATGTCACCACCATAACTATTCTCCATTGAGATAATTCTATTGCATCTAGCCTTTCTCTGATACCTCTCATCATCTCAACTAAATATGCAACTAGAGATCATCTTGGTCTTTCCCCTCTTTATAACACATTTATTTTTTATGGCATCTCTCCCATAATACAAACTTCACTTTCATAGCTTGCCAATGTACTCAATTTAAGTAATCCTCATGCACATTCTCCTAGAAATAAAAATGCAACTCTGATACCTATTGGTGCACACACAGACTAGGGATCCAGTTAATGATAACCATTTAGCCTATGATGTTTAGTTTCTAAAAATAAATCCATACATGAGAACCAAATTAGAGAAACAAATACAAAACACAACACATAAATCCATTCTTTTTATTCATCTTGAAAGAAAGAAATAAAAAATAATGCAAGTTTTTAACAATAAATATTGAATACATTTTTTTTACATAATAACGCTTCACCAATATCAAGAGGAGAAGAAAAATTATAGTACTAAAGTTTAATAATAAACTCCAACAAAAGGATCCCAATACTAGTGCTATTTTCTAATGTAATGTAGGAATACTCTGACCCATCATCTTTCCCAAGTGGCTCCTCACAAATTGTACATTAGAATCCTGGAAAACAAAACATACTCTGTTTGCCTTCCTCCATAACCTAATTGGAATCTAATCCCTAATTACTAAACCATGTTCAACATGTTTATAATGTAGTTCAAATCACATACTTCAAATCACCTATAAATTTTTGATTAGCAAAGGCAACACCAATGAGTCGTATTTGATACTTAATCAATATAAATAAGTTTCATTACCATTATAAAAATTGCATTATTTTCACAAAGACCTAATCAGTGATTGAAATGTCGATTAGCACAATCAACATTGCATTATGTCCTCATAGACCTAATCAAGGTCTTAAATCCCAATTGCAGATGTGAAAATTAAACAACTTCTATGAAGACCAAATTTAGAAATAGAATCTTGATTACAATTGCAGGGTTAAAACGAATTCTCTAAGACTTAATCAAGGATTATAAACCCTATTAGCATTGAAAACTATTAAGACCAAATCAAAGTTTGGTATTCATGAATTTCAATGTAATTAATAACCTTTTTGAGCTAAGTGTTGAAAACAAGAGTTGATGGCAACATCATAATCATTCGACTAATACAGAGAATGGAAAAAATGGAAACCAAGAAAACAACTTAAAACCAAACATCTCAAAACAAATTGACAAAGAAAATAACAAAATATAACATCACTCTATTTTTTTATGGATGCATGATAACCTATTCACCATGGATGCTCCTACATCACATACCCATCATTTTAATCTTATTGTAAATCAATGAAATTAATTAAGTTTGAGGTGTTATTTTTGTTACAAAAATATATTTACAATGGTGGGGATTATAATGTAGACCTTCGACCTTATGGTTAAGAGGTAAATCTTCTTTCTAACTAAGTTATTCCAACATCATTATGTGCACAAATAATTGAATCCTTACGAAGAATGTTAAAATTAATATAAATTAATTAACATATTCATATAATTTGTATTCTTATTCAAAGAATTAAATGTAAAAGTAAATAAATTTGAAAAAAGAATTCAAATCTTTCCTTCTTGGCATTTAAACCTAAAAAATAAATCTATCTCTCAATAAACAAGATGTTATTAAAAAAGAAATAGTAAAGTTTCCTATTAATCAAGCAGACAAAAAAATAGAAAAGACATACAAGATGAAAATAACTAGAAGTTTCCCTAAAAGTGCTTGCTATGCTGGAAGGAATGTAATTTTTTTATTTTTGGTAAAGCGGCGTTTTGCTAAAAAGAGAGTGTAAAGTTATAGTTTTCATCATTTATGCATGAAGCATTAAGCAACAAAAATCTACTATTTTGGGTGGAGGTGATGGTGGAAATGAGGTGATGTGTCCCTTCATACAATGTGGAAATGATTTGTGTGAGGAGGAGACATTCCATTTCATAGTGAGTTTGAGAAATGATAAAGTGTTTGGGAAGGGAAAATCAATACAGAACATGAAAACAGTAATTTTTTTCAAGATGAACATAGTGTTTATGGTGGGGACAATGATAGGATATTTCAAGGGATGGATTCGAAGAACTCTGTGTAGATACAAATGCATAGTTTAGAGACATGTCACATCTATCAATGCAATATGTAGCTTTCAATGAATTGTTTCAGTTATCCAATACATTATTGAAATAGGTGACATCTAAATAGAAATAGTATCAGATATCCAATGACTCCTCTAGAAATGTAGTTAATGCACTATGTGCTAGTTAAGATGACTTCAAAACTAAATAGATGTAAATTTTTACTGCTTTAACTAAAATAGACAACTCTTAAATTAACTAAAAAAAAAAAATGAAAAGGCTTTCTAAATGAATGACGATGTATTTATGGAAATTTGAAGCTCATATAAATGATTAGAACATATTGAATATGCTTCATATTTTCTTCTATGAGATTTGGAATGTTTGAATGCATTGCAAAATATTGGTTTTATATTTATGTACAACTAGATGTCTTTTAATATAGTGATAGAATGGGCAAATGGCAAAATCCCATGTAATATGGTAAGAAAGACAATTGTCAATAATTGCAGCGCTGTGGACTTGGTGGCATTGGGGGGCTCTTTTTTTGTTAGTGTTGTTTTCAGTTATCTATGTTAGTATAATGAGTATTTAGATGTTTCAGAATTGATGCTATAAAGGGCATGACATCGTGGAGGGTTGATTTTGTCTTTGTCTTTAGCCTCATTCTTTTTGTTTTGGTAATAGATTTCAATTTTTCTATTGGAGACCTTTTTCTATCCAATCCTATTTATTTAATTGTTAAATAGAATGTTTGAGTTTGTTTTTATTTTTATTTTTCTAATAAAAATGATGTTTGTCTTACATTTTATTAATTTTAAAAAAATCGATGTTTGAATTTGTTTGTTTAATTTTTTCTCAAAAAAATTATTATTATTTTACGTTTTATTAAGCTTTTTTAAAAAAATTATTTTTTAGATTAAAAAAATAATTTATTTTTTTTACTTTTTAAACTACATCGAAAATTTTACTCTTAAAATATAATTTTAAAAAAGATATTGTACCATCATTTTGAAGAGGAGTGGCAGTTTTTATCATTAGTTATAGTCTAATTTCCGCTGAGTGAGGCTCCGCGAGGGAGCAAATCTCCACCAGCAACTCCTAACTAAAATAATTCTGCAGTAAAATTTGCATAACAAGAGATAAAAGAAAATATTGTAAACAAGTGGGACAAATAAATAAATAAAGAAATTGTCTCCTCCCATTGACTTGAAGGACTTGGCAAACAATATGAATTAATGACACTTGACTTTTTGAAACAGATATGTCAATTCATTTCCGTGAAATTGATAGATTTTTTTTCGGGTTTAACGTGTCAGTGATAGACTTCTCGTTGGCATTAATGATACTTGACTTTTTTTACGTGTCAATTCATTTCCGTGAAAATTGATAGCTATCTGTTAGGAAGGAAAGTGTATACGAAAGTTTCCACCCTCCAAAAATTTTAACGAATATTGGCTTTAACTTTGGTTTTAGTTTACATTTCTTTAATAAGTATTAATCAATAATAATTTAATGAAAATATATATTAAAAAAGTTAGTTATTATTAATGTATTATTTTTGGCGAATGTTTTTTTCTTTTTTGGGGTGCATATTTAGAATTTAGGAAGTAAAATTTACAGTATACTTTCAGTGGCCCATTGCATTGGTAGAGTCCCAAATTTTATTCGCTGACTTTTCTACCATATTAAAATCCCCACATATAACCCAATGGGTGTCAGGTAGAGAATTAACAATCCATCACCATAACATAATTTTCAATATTGAAAAGGGTCCATATGATATGGTGGGTCAGGGCCTTGCTAGATGTCATAAAATGAGGCCACACTTAGATGCAATGAATGTTAAACCTATACCACGGCCTGCTTCATGATTGTTGGAAAGCACTAAACTATAAGGCTAGATAACTTTGGCAATAACCAAGAGAAGGAAACCTACCAACTTTACTTCTTGAAGGTAGAGAATGTCCATATATACAAACTTACTTATGAAATATCAAACAACATACTTGTCAACTAAGTTTATCAGGCCCTGAACATTTCATGAAAAATAATTCATAGATTACAGGGGTTGAGAGACATCCTTTGTATTGAGCCCTTCAAGGGCTTCATACCCATTTTGTAGGAAATGATCGGAGTTGGAGAGAAGAAACTCTCACTATTAAAAAAATTCCATCACAAAATCTAAATCCTTAGACAAACCCTGATGAACAGGGCTTCTGGAGTGATTCAAAGAGTTTTGGGAGGGGATATTGAACACTTGTAGTGGTGGTCAATGTGATATGTGACAAAAATCTAGATCATCTGAAAAGATGTTTGTTGATACTTGAGAATTTGAAAACACATTTGCTTCTTGGGGCATACTTTGAATTTGGGGTTGAGACAATTCTTCCTTTATAGGCATTGCTCCTTTAATAGGGAATACGTCACGAGGCATGCACTTACTCGGTAGAGATGAAGGCTTAAGTGCATGAAGTGCAAAGCTAGCGGAAGGCTTATTGATAATCCCATGATCGGCCTAAGCAGGCCCCTTGTTATAATTGTTCATCTTCCCCCCTATGATTTTTCATTCATCTTCATGGGTATTATTAGGAGTAACAACTATCGTCTTGTCGAGGGTTTTATTGTGGGGGAGATACAAAGGACAGTCCTTAATCTTTTGGTTTGTGGCTTGGTAGTGGAAACAAATATTAAACAAGTTGATATACGAAATTCTCGACAAATACCAAGTGTCACTAACTTGAATTTTGATAGATTTCTTGAGGTCCTTAGAAATAATAACTTTTACACAAACCCTCCTTTGCGGTTGAGCCAAGTAAAATCTCTAGGACTTGTGAACAACAATCAAGCCTGCAGAGCTGGCTATTTGGTCCAAGAAGGGTCGGCATCACAGAGGCAAACTTGGGAACACAACCCAAAAATGGACTTTTAGAGCAGCATGCTCTGAGACTACGTCTCCGGTCCAAGGGAATAGCACTAGGAGGGAGTTTAGGACACACTAGGTGGCTGATTTGTTCACTGTAACACCTCCATGGCTGGGGTCAATAAATATTAGCTGAAAAATCTTTGGTCATGTTCTAGATGCTCTCAAGCTTAATGTTGTGAGCTACCTAGGTGGTTTGAACCCAAGATTTGAGCATGGTTTCAGAAGGAAGTAGACCAACAAAATAACTTGTCAAGAAAAACTTCTCTAGCCATTGACAAGTAAAATCAATATCACGCTGAGTAAGAACATCATCAAGAGGAAAATCCTTACCTCCTAATTTACTTTCGGGACAAATTTTCTCAGTCATTTGTTCGGTGGTGCCATTGTGGAGTGCTCCTTCGTTTGTCATGGCTTCAATAACTAGAGGGGAAGGTAAGGAGGTCATTAATTAGCTCGTCCAGAGGGCAAAGCTATTTAATCCCAATAAATGCTAATATCTCACAGGGATATAATATGATAAGGAAGGTCAGCGATGAAAAGATGACTCTTGAGTGGTTGACATAGTGATAAACAATCCGTCATAAAACGAAAAAATATAAAATACTGATCTTAAAAGTTTTTAAAAATATTCCATAATTATTTTTAGTTTGATGTTTAAAATTACCATCATAATTATTTTTAGTTTGATGTTTAAAATTACCAATCATAATTTATCAAGAAGGGAAAAAAGATCACCGTCCATGATCGTGGAATACACTGAATAGACTGTAAAAGCATAAAATCTCTAACTTTTTTAGTTGTCAAAGTCAATTACATTTAATTCAAAGTCCTCTGCATTTTAGTAACTAAGATACGCGACAATTACGTCTACGGCTTAACTGCTACGCAATATAATAAAATAACCAGTCTATTGGGAGGAGTCGAGATAAAAAATCAATTGTGTCCGTCCAACTGATGGCGTGATGCAATTCCTATTTATTCGTCCTCCCAAGCCATTAGTAAGAGATATATTTCTTCACATATTTCCCTTTATTGGAGAAAAAACAGCCAGAACATTATGGAAATGGCCAAGAATGCTTTATTAGCATTCCACTGTTTACAATGTTTTCTTTTAGCTCTTACTATGCTGATTTTACTGCAGAATTGTGTTTCGTTGGCAGTTTCTGGTGGAGATGTGCTTCCTCTGGGAGCCTCACTTACCGGAAATCAGACTATAATTTCACAGAATGGAACCTTTGAATTGGGATTCTTCTGTCCCAGTGGAACCAATAACTGGTATCTTGGCATCTGGTATGCCCAAATCTCTGACAAGACCATCGTTTGGGTGGCTAACAGAGAGACTCCACTCAGAAACATCCCTGGTGTTTTGAAGCTGTCCAAAGATGGTTATCTCACAGTATCTGGTTTAGAAGGACCTGCGGTGTGGTCGAGTAATAAGAGCCAGCGATCTAAGGCCTCCAGGGCTTTGATATTGGACTCCGGTAATTTCGTTGTCCTAGGCGCTCAAAATACTTCTGAGATTATTTGGGAGAGTTTCAGACATCCGGGAGATACAAAGTTACCTGGAATGAAATTGTGGCAAGACATGAACCTGATTTCTTGGAAAAGTTCGAAGGATCCGGCACCTGGTTCTTTCGTTTTAGAAAAGGATCCCTCCAGAGGAACGACAGACTTTCACATGCGCCATAAAAATGGTGTTTCTTATTGGACAACTGGAGAGTGGGTTGGTAAATATTTCACCAATTTGCCATCATCATTAGACACAACTAGAATTGTTGCGGAATTTGTCCAGGTTTCTCCCTCAAGAATGTATGAGGTATATTGGGTGGTACCAAAAACTGATATTATGTTGGTACGGCAAGTTTTGAGCAAAAATGGTAACTTGGTGATGTACTTTTTCATCAAAAATAGAGGATGGATCATAGTTTGGTCCGTACCCCAATATGAGTGCACCGTGTATGGTGTATGCGGAGCTTATGGAGTGTGCAAAACCAACAACAACATTCAATCCTGCAGCTGTCTGCAAGGCTTCCGCCCCCCAGCGGATCGCCCGTCGAATTCAGACGAGTGGTCGTCCAACGGTTGTGTTCGACGTAGCCCATTAAGCTGCTCTGTTGCAAATGGCACCACCGATGGTTTTCTGCAAGTCAGCAACAAGTCCTTGTCCGCCGAAAAAGCTGTTGAATATAACCAAGAGTCAAGTCTACAAGGATGCAGAACTGCTTGTCTCCACAATTGCTCCTGCACTGCTTTTGCTATCACTAATTCTGATCTTCCAATTTGTAAATTGTGGTTTGGCGATTTGTTAAACATGCGCGATACTTCTGACGGCCAAACTTTCTTCATTCGATTGGCCGTTTCCGATTTGTTACAGTCCTCATCCAACGAAAGTGGAAGAGGTAGAATCTTTGCCCTCTCCATTTCCCTTACTCTCATTGTTGTTGTCTTGGCTTTCCTGTTTGCATTGTTCATTCAACGTAGGCGTGGAAGATTGTTTCACAAATACAAAGAGTATGACATGTCAGCGTCGCTCAGAACATTCACTTACAAAGAGCTGAAAACTGCCACCAACAATTTCACCCATAAACTGGGGAGCGGAGCATTCGGTTCAGTATTCAAAGGATCTCTCTCAAACAGTACACTTGTGGCCGTCAAAAGATTAGACAGCTCTATACGAGGAGAAAAACAATTCCGTGCAGAAATAAGCACCATTGGAAACATACAGCATGTGAATTTAGTCAGGCTCAGGGGATTTTCCACAGAGGGACCTCAAAGGTTACTGGTTTATGAATACATGCCCAACAGTTCCCTGAATTCCTTCCTATCCAGCAAGTCTGAAGGAGTAAGGATGGTGTTGGATTGGAAGACCAGATTTGATATCGCTGTAGGCACTGCAAAAGGTTTACTTTATCTCCACGAAGAATGCAGAGATCGCATTATACACTGTGATATCAAGCCAGAAAACATTCTTCTGGATGGTGATTTCAATCCAAAACTAGCTGATTTTGGGCTGGCAAAGATTGTTGGTAGAAATTTCAGCAGGGTGCTGACGACTACAAGAGGAACGAGAGGTTATTTGGCTCCAGAGTGGATCAGTGGCCTTCCAATCACTTCAAAGGTGGATGTATACAGTTTTGGCATGACTTTGCTGGAAATAATATCAGGGCGAAGAAATATGGACCTGAGCGTGGAAGAATCTAGATGGTATTTTCCTACGTGGGCTGCAACTCAAATTGAAAAGGGAAACATGATGGGCCTTGTGGACGAAAGGATTGGAAATAATACAAATGTTGAAGAGGTGAGAAGAGCAGTTGTGGTAAGCATTTTGTGCATTCAATACGACGAGAATGTGAGACCAAGCATGGCAGAAGTTGTTCTCATGCTGGAAGGGAAAATAGAGGCTGATACAAAACAAATTGAGAGGTTTGTTAAGGTGCTTGTGGACGAGCACATACAGAATGATGATATATCAAATTGAGAAGATGTTATGTAGTAGATCTTAGAGAGTAAGATGATGTAATGTATTAGGTCTTAGATACTAAAATAGTGGTCTTTTCATATGTTAATTGTAATGAACTTTCTATGTATAGTGGGGAACAAATGAGATTGGTGATTGGAAAATTTGAGTTCGATAGGGAAGGGTTGCATAATATATTATTATTTTTATTAGTTGGATTAAAGTTCTTTCAATATTGAATGTAAGATCATTTTTTTATATTTGATATTTTATGGGTTGTGTAATCAAATTTATATATAAAATTTTAGTAAAATTTTATGTACCTTCTAACATGATGTAATTAGTATGAATTATTTTTTATTTAATTTAATAATATAAATTTTAATTATTCTTAATAATATTTGATCGAAAAATTTATTATTTATTTATATATTTGCATAAAATATTTAATAATATTTATAAAAATAAGTTGTAAGTAATATAAATTAAGAAGAATTTATTCAATTATTTAATTTAATTTATTTATAGTTGAATTCTTTAATTTTAATTGAATTATTTAATTTATTTATATATTTGCATAAAATATTTAATAATATTCATAAAAATAAGTTTTATTTAATATAAATTAAGAAGAATTTATTATTAAAGTAAATAAAAAAATTAATGTAAGCAATAAGAAATAAAAAGTTACAGAAGATAAAGTTTATCTTAGAGAAATTTAATGAAGAAAACTTTAAAAGACTAAGGAATTTCTTTTTTTTACCATTATCTTACATGCTTTACAATGAATCATTGATGTTGTATGTTGTATCCTATGGCTATAATATTTGATTGAATTTTTTATTATTTATTTATATATTTGCATAAAATATTTAATAATATTCATAAAAATAAGTTGTAAATAATATAAATTAAGAGTTATTTATTATTACAATAAATTAAAAAAATTAATGTAACTAATAAGAAATAAAAAATTACACAAGATAAGGTTTATTTTAGAAAAATTTAATGATTTTTTATTTTTATTTTAATAAAATGAGGAATTTCTTCTTTTTAACATTATCTCCTTTTGTAGTTGTAAACATATTTAATTTAAAATAATCTAAAAATAAATATAAGTTTTGTAACTTTATCTAATCCACTTAATACACTTTAACATTTAAAATTCTTAATTAAAAAAAAAAGAATTATTAAAAAAATATTACATGCCTTACAATGAACCCTTGATGTTGGGTGTGCTTATATTGTCTTTGTACAAACTAAAATTACTTGTATTTTTCTTAAAGTAATAAATTATAAAGGAGATCAAATTTTAATTGAGTTTATACAATAAAATAATGATTTGAAAGTGAATATTTATAATAAATTTTTGAAAATATTTATATAAATACTTGTTCATAATAATATGAATTAAAATCAAAACAAAAAATTTAATACATAACTTATTAAATTTTGATTTTCAGGAGTGAATTTTATTTCTTTTTAAAAAATTGTTATTTTAAAATCAAAATACTTTAAATTTATAAATTAATCTTGAACTTGAATTTTTTAAGATTCATTCACAATATCATAAAGGAAAATAATTTTTGACAAAACATTATAAATAATGACACAACCTTCAATGTTGTAAATAATATTAAGTGAGATTACCATTCCAACTAAATTTAATTGATGTTCATTTTTAGCTTGTTAATTGTCTTTAAGTTTGGTAGGAGTTTTTTCATCGAATGTGATTTCTTTACCTTCGATGATTTAAACTAAGTGCTTAAAATTAGTAGATATGATTTTTATAAATGATAACTGGAAAATGAAAATATAAATTCTATCAAAAGTTGACACTACCTAGGAAATTTAAAATAAATATAATACATTTATACTACTAAAAAAAAAAAGGATGAAATAATGACTTAAAAAGATAAATTTAAATAAATAACACTTTCAAGAAATAAATATTACTTAAAGAATCTTTAAAAGGTATTCTTAAATTGTTTTCTTTCTTAAATTTTAAATATATAGGTTTTTAAATATTTAAATAAAATTTATATATTTAAAATATATATTAAAAAAAAAAGAAAAACCTTTTATTATTTAAATATTGAAATATTTATTAAGAAAATTGTTGCTTATTAAAAATAAAAAATAAAGACAAAAAAAATACCTTTCATATATATTATTTTTATTTTTTTTGAATTTTAATTATTTATATATATATATATATATATAATTTTCACTTGCATATGGGTAAAACAAAATAAAAGTAATTAAAAATAATAAATAAAATAAAAATCTGAAAAAACAAATAAGCGATTGCAAAAAAGATACAATATAGTGAACGCATGAGCAACTAATTCTTTTAAAAGAGAAATAGATTTTTTTTTTTTTTTTTCTTTCCCTTTTACATATATTAGTTTGAATATGGAAGCAACAAAGGAAACAATGAGCAACCATAATAAATTATATAAGTCAAGTTCAAACTAAGGAAAACAGGTTATTTTTAAAAATGTTATTTTAAAAGTAAAAATGTTTAAGAAAAAATAAATAATATTACTTTTTAAAATTATATTATATTTTTATTTGAATACAAATCTAACATAGATAGTGTCCAGATTTATTAATTTTTTGTTTCCTTAATTTTAAAGGGATAGTAATTTATTATCCAAGTTTAATGGAGAAATGCATAACTGCAACCAAAAAGTTTCTAAGCAAAGAATAGAACTATTAATTGTAATATTTTTATTTTGTTTCTAAGAGCTTCCATATTCCACACAAGAACAATCAACAAACAAGAAAATAGTAAAAGGTTAATAAAAAAGTATTTTTCCCATGCAAAAAAATACATCAAAAATAAGATTTCTCTCACTTTTTCATCTAATCATCTGTAGACACTTTTTTTTTTATGTCAGTAATGACTTACTCTAATACTATGAAAGAATAAACAACACGATATTTTAAAATAACATTGAAAAATAAATAAATGAATATGTAAAAAGGTACAATAATATCTCAAATTAAGTTAAACCATATAAAAGTAAGACATAAAATTTTAAGTGGGAAAATTAAATTAATGAAAAAAATCCTACATGTATTAATATTGAATTTTTACAAATAATATTTAATGTATTACAATATTTATAAAGAGAACAGAATAAATAAAATAGTTTAATAGAATAATAATTTTCAAACGTACAGAGTGGAAAGGAGATAACTCTATAAATAAAGTGAAGAAGGTAAAATGAGTTACAAATAAACTCTATCATTACTTTGATCAACTTTATTAATACATGTCTACTGTCCCTAGTCCCTATCAGGTGAGATAAAAAGGTGTGCCAAAGAACTATATGAGTTATATTTTACACCTCACATATTCCTTTAATATATGAATTAAAAATTCAAATAAAATTAAACTTATATGCACAAAAATTAATATTAGGATCATAAATATACCTGAATAAAAGGTAATCCTAATCATAATATTAGGATCATAAATATGCACAAAGAAAGAGTAAATAGAAGACCACCGTAATTTATTTAAACATAAACATTAGTGATGATGAGCAGCTCAGGAAGGAGCCTAGGTTTAAGAAAAACCTTGATGGATTTGAAGTAGATGAATGGTCTACTAATGAAGGATCTGCTAAAGTAGAAGAAGAAAAATGGTTACCTTTTCCATCCAGATTCACTGAGGAGGGCGTTGATTTCCTCAAAAAAATTGGATACATAGAGGAAGAATTGAGAGAGATTATGGGAAAAGGAGAAGAAGAATTGATTGAAGAAGATGTTAAGGAAAAAGAAATAGAACAAACAAAATTTTCTCATGATCAAGTGTTATAAACATTAGAACAAGCTATGGAGGAGATATACAAACTTAGGCATGAATTGACATAACTAAAAGGGAAGTGAGGAATTGAAACACTTCTAGGAGTAGTAGAGTTTGTAGACCAATCTAAGGACAAAGGGAAGATAATAAAGGAACTTACAGCTATACCAATGGAGGAACCTATAGCTACATTCATGGAGGAACTTGCAGTATTCTCATCTAACTTGGTAACAAAAGCCCTTGTAGTAGAGTATGCTCTAGCTTTGGTACCTTTCTATGAAGGAATTCTTCCTCTATTTTCCACTACACCTGCACCTATTATAGAAGAAGTTATTGATGTGGACTTGTCATCCACTACTCCAGTAGAGACAGATGATCTCTTGATTTTTTTGAAGGAAAATTTGGGTGATAATGAAACTTACCATAAGGATTTGATGCAAATATTCAAGGGTTATGTTGAATCCAGAGCACAACAAGATGAATTAAAAGAAAAATTGAAAATTACTAAAACTAGGATCAAATAACTGACAGAGAAGATTGGTAGGATGCATGAAACTACTAAAATGATAATGGAATGCAGACCACCTACAAGGGTATATGCTATATACCTAGAAGATAAATGGTTAAAATTTAGGTACTAAAGGATTTTTAATTATCAATCTTGTATGGTCTATGACCCGAAAACTTCCTTTGAGGAATATAGACATGTTGATCCTAATCTTTAGGTCCAGCTAAGCAAATTCTACATTCACCAATATGTTATTCTTAGTGATTAAAAATGGAACCCCAATGTTTAATTAGGGGATGTCTTGTTAAATACATTTTCTTCATATGTTTTGAATGAAATTGAAAGAAGAAAACAAATGGAAGGATGTCAAGAAAAAGAGAAAGAAGCCACACTGATGATCAGGAGTGAATCAAGGAATTCAAATGTTATGGTAGATTAATGGATCTCATTTATGAACAAAGATAATCCTCAAGAATGGGTTGCCAAAAAGCAATTAGAAGTCCAAAACCTCTATTTGGGTCTTATGGAACAAGATGGCAAGCAATTTTTTTTTGCTTACTCTCATAGGTGGGTAGAGCTCTTAGATGTTTTGAAAAGGAAGGAGCCATACTTTGCTCAAAATATTAGGGAGGCCATCCACAGGGTATATTTATATATTGAACTTGTTAGAAAGTTGATAATACAATGGTTGGGATTGATGTTTCAACCCCCTATATTTTGGTTCCCAATTCCTAACTAGGAAGGAAATATTCTAGTTGACATGGAGAAAGAGAAGAAAAGATGGAGTGACATTGAGAATGTCAAAGGTTTTTACATCTTTGAAGGGGCAGCCTGTCTTGAAGCCCTAGACATTAGGAAATTTTATGGTTTTAAAATGCAACCAAAGCCTCCTAAAGGATGAGCAAGAGATTAATTAGGGGGGTGTGATGAGGCCACCAATTGTCTACTATTTTAGCCTCATCCATGCTTAGTCTATGACCTTTTTTATATAAATCTCATAACTTTCCATGACTTTTGTAAAAGAATGAATGAATCTTATGATTTTGTATGTTAATTAATGTATATGTGTTATGTTATGAATTATTGATGCTTTTTATTGATTGAAGTATATTGGTGTAACTCTATCTAACAAGAATTTAAAGGATCATTAAAATATGCAAGAACTTGTTAAGCCATAGCACCTATAGGTTGCCCGTAGTAAATATGGGCTTAACCTATAAGTTGCTCATAGCAACTATAGGCTTCACCTACAGGATACCCATAACAACTATGGGCTTCACCAATAGGCTTCCTGTAGCAACTGTAGGATTCACCTACATGTTACCCATAGCAACTATAGGCTTCACCTATAGGTTGCCCATAACCATTGTAAGAATGCCTACAACCACCACGAGAAATAGAGATAAATGATGAAGATGATTAGTAGACACATCCAACTATCTTGGGGAATCAAATGAATAATTGGGAATAGTCTTAAGTTGATGTATGGATTCCATCTATGTAAGAAGATATTTGGTAATGAAGAAAAGATAAAAGTGATAAAAATAGTAAAATAGTCTACCTTATCACTAACCCAATCACGCACAAAACAAATAACTTCATTTACTAACCATTTTAAGGTTGACTTAGGTAGTTTATAAATATTTGTATTTTTCCTAGTTTAGTATTTTTGGTTAAGAGTTAATAAACTGCCTTCTATATTTAATGGTAGAACTTAGTGTAGAATATAGCTAGAAATTTTGACTAAGGTAATAGTAGAAGTATTGTATCAATATTTAATTTTTAAAGAATTGAGTAACGAGGAGGTTGATTTTGTAAGAAGCTTGTGAATCTTCCTGAAGAAGGATTGGAACTCAATTCTGAATGAGGAAGTGCCCCCTCGGAAATAGTTGCAGTGAAGGTCCTTACCCTTTCTAGTTTAACGTGTGGTGTGTAAAATTGATTTTATCTATTTTTGATCATGTAAGTGTGATGTACGAGTGATTTATAATTGTGAAGTAATTCTGTAATTTTGTTTGAGTAGTTTCATAATATATTTGTCTAATAATTTTAGCATAAATACATGTACTACAATTTAAAAAGTAAGTTGGTTTCCAGAATAATAATGAATTTATAGTGCAAACATCGTTAAAAAGTATATGTATCCCAGGTTGATAATTAATGTTAATAGAGTTAAGGATCTAATAATTATTGGGTAATTAGTCTGCATAATAAGCCTCATCACAACATTCAGAAAACTTGTCCTAAATTCATTTTCCATATCTTCCAACCCAAACTATTGAACTCCTTCTTCCTCATCCTCACTCATGTCACCACCATAACTATTCTCCATTGAGATAATTCTATTGCATCTAGCCTTTCTCTAATACCTCTCAACATCTCAACTAAATATGCAACTAGAGATCATCTTGGTCTTTCCCCTCTTTATAACACATTTATTTTTTATGGCATCTCTCCCATAATACAAACTTCACTTTCATAGCTTGCCAATATACTCAATTTAAGTAATCCTCATGCACATTCTCCTAGAAATAAAAATGCAACTCTGATACCTATTGGTGCACACACAGACTAGGGATCCAGTTAATGATAACCATTTAGCCTATGATGTTTAGTTTCTAAAAATAAATACATACATGAAAACCAAATTAGAGAAACAAATACAAAACACAACACATAAATCCATTCTTTTTATTCATCTTGAATGAAAGAAATAAAAATTAATGCAAGTTTTTAACAATAAATATTGAATACATTTTTTTTACATAATAACGCTTCACCAATATCAAGAGGAGAAGAAAAATTATAGTACCAAAGTTTAATAATAAACTCCAACAAAAGGATCCCAATACTAGTGCTATTTTCTAATGTAATGTAGGAATACTCTGACCCATCATCTTTCCCAAGTGGCTCCTCACAAATTGTACATTAGAATCCTGGAAAACAAAACATACTATGTTTTCCTTCCTCCATAACCTAATTGGAATCTAATCCCTAATTACTAAACCATGTTCAACATGTTTACAATGTAGTTAAAATCACATACTTCAAATCACCTATAAAGTTTTGATTAGCAAAGGCAACACCAATGAGTCATATTTGATACTTAATCAATATAAATAAGTTTCATTACCATTATAAAAATTGCATTATTTTCACAAAGACCTAATCAGTGATTGAAATGTCGATTAGCACAATCAACATTGCATTATGTCCTCATAGACCTAATCAGGGTCTTAAATCCCAACTGCAAATGTGAAAATTAAACAACTTCTATGAAGACCAAATTTAGAAATAGAATCTTGATTACAATTGCAGGGTTAAAATGAATTCTCTAAGACTTAATCAAGGATTAGAAACCCTATTAGCATTGAAAACTATTAAGACCAAATCAAAATTTGGTATTCATGAATTTCAATGTAATTAATAACCTTTTTGAGCTAAGTGTTGAAAACAAGAGTTGATGGCAACATCATAATCATTCGACTAATACATAGAATGGAAAAAATGGAAACCAAGAAAACAACTTAAAACCAAACATCTCAAAACAAATTGACAAAGAAAATAACAAAATATAACATCACTCTATTTTTTTATGGATGCATGATAACCTATTCACCATGGATGCTCCTACATCACATACCCATCATTTTAATCTTATTGTAAACCAATGAAATTAATTAAGTTTGAGGTGTTATTTTTGTTGCAAAAATATATTTACAATGGTGGGGATTATAATGTAGACCTTCGACCTTATGGTTAAGAGGTAAATCTTCTTTCTAACTAAGTTATTCCAACATCATTATGTGCACAAATAATTGAATCCTTACGAAGAATGTTAAAATTAATATAAATTAATTAACATATTCATATAATTTGTATTCTTATTCAAAGAATTAAATGTAAAAGTAAATAAATTTGAAAAAAGAATTCAAATCTTTCCTTCTTGGCATTTAAACCTAAAAAATAAATCTATCTCTCAATAAACAAGATGTTATTAAAAAAGAAATAGTAAAGTTTCCTATTAATCAAGCATACAAAAAAATAGAAAAGACATACAAGATGAAAATAACTAGAAGTTTCCCTAAAAGTGCTTGCTATGCTGGAAGGAATGTAATTTTTTTATTTTTGGTAAAGTGGCGTTTTGCTAAAAAGAGAGTGTAAAGTTATAGTTTTCATCATTTATGCATGAAGCATTAAGCAACAAAAATCTGCTATTTTGGGTGGAGGTGATGGTGGAAATGAGGTGATGTGTCCCTTCATACAATGTGGAAATGATTTGTGTGAGGAGGAGACATTCCATTTCATAGTGAGTTTGAGAAATGATAAAGTGTTTGGGAAGGGAAAATCAATACAGAACATGAAAACAATAATTTTTTTCAAGATGAACATAGTGTTTATGGTGGGGACAATGATAGGATATTTCAAGGGATGGATTCGAAGAACTCTGTGTAGATACAAATGCATAGTTTAGAGACATGTCACATCTATCAATGCAATATGTAGCTTTCACTGAATTGTTTCAGTTATCCAATACATTATTGAAATAGGTGACATCTAAATAGAAATAGTATCAGATATCCAATGACTCCTCTAGAAATGTAGATAATGCACTATGTGCTAGTTAAGATGACTTCAAAACAAAATAGATGTAAATTTTTACTACTTTAACTAAAATAGACAACTCTTAAATTAACTAAAAAAAAAATGAAAAGGCTTTCTAAATGAATGACGATGCATTTATGGAAATTTGAAGCTCATATAAATGATTAGAACATATTGAATATGCTTCATATTTTCTTCAATGAGATTTGGAATGTTTGAATGCATTGCAAAATATTGGTTTTATATTTATGTACAACTAGATGTCTTTTAATATAGTGATAGAATGGGCAAATGGCAAAATCCCATGTAATATGGTAAGAAAGGCAATTGTCAATAATTGCAGGGCTGTAGACTTGGTGGCATTGGGGGGCTCTTTTTTTGTTAGTGTTGTTTTCAGTTATCTATGTTAGTATAATGAGTATTTAGATGTTTCAGAATTGATGCTATAAAGGGCATGGCATCGTGGAGGGTTGATTTTGTCTTTGTCTTTAGCCTCATTCTTTTTGTTTTGGTAATAGATTTCAATTTTTCTATTGGAGACCTTTTTCTATCCAATCCTATTTATTTAGTTGTTAAATACAATGTTTGAGTTTGTTTTTATTTTTATTTTTCTAATAAAAATGATGTTCGTCTTACATTTTATTAATTTTAAAAAAATCGATGTTTGAATTTGTTTGTTTAATTTTTTCTCAAAAAAATAATTATTATTTTATGTTTTATTAAGCTTTTTTTTTAAAATTATTTTTTAGATTAAAAAAATAATTTATTTTTTTTACTTTTTAATCTACATCGAAAATTTTACTCTTAAAATATAATTTTAAAAAAGATATTGTACCATCATTTTCAAGAGGAGTGGCAGTTTTTATCATTAGTTATAGTCTAATTTCCGCTGAGTGAGTCTCCAACTCCTAACTAAAATAATTCTGCAGTAAAATTTGCATAACAAGAGATCAAAGAAAATATTGTAAACAAGTGGGACAAATAAATAAATAAAGAAATTGTCTCCTCCCATTGACTTGAAGGACTTGACAAACAATATGAATTAATGACACTTCACTTTTTGAAATAGATATGTCAATTCATTTCCGTGAAATTGATAGATTTGTTTTCGGGTTTAACGTGTCAGTGATAGACTTCTCGTTGGCATTAATGATACTTGACTTTTTTTTACGTGTCAATCCATTTCCGTGAAAATTGATAGCTATCTGTTAGGAAGGAAAGTGTATACGAAAGTTTCCACCCTCCAAAAATTTTAACGAATATTGGCTTTAACTTTGGTTTTAGTTTACATTTCTTTAATAAGTATTAATCAATAATAATTTAATGAAAATATATATTAAAAAAGTTAGTTATTATTAATGTATAATTTTTGGCGAATGTTTTTTTCTTTTTTGGGGTGCATATTTAGAATTTAGGAAGTAAAATTTATAGTGTACTTTCAGTGGCCCATTGCATTGGTAGAGTCCCAATTTTATTAGCTGATTTTTCTACCATATTAAAATCCCCACATATAACTCAATGGGTGTCAGGTAGAGAATTAACAATCCATCACCATAACATAATTTTCAATATTGAAAAGGGTCCATATGATATGGTGGGTCAGGGCCTTGCTAGATGTCATAAAATGAGGCCACACTTAGATGCAATGAATGTTAAACCTATACCACGGCCTGCTTCATGATTGTTGGAAAGCACTAAACTATAAGGCTAGATAACTTTGGCAATAACCAAGAGAAGGAAACCTACCAACTTTACTTCTTGAAGGTAGAGAATGTCCATATATACAAACTTCCTTATGAAATATCAAACAACATACTTGTGAACTAAGTTTATCGGGTCCTGAACATTTCATGAAAAATAATTCATAGATTACAGGGGTTGAGAGACATCCTTTGTATTGAGCCCTTCAAGGGCTTCATACCCATTTTGTAGGAAATGATCGGAGTTGGAGAGAAGAAACTCTCACTATTAAAAAAATTCCGTCACAAAATCTAAATCCTTAGACAAACCCTAATGAACAAGGCTTCTGGAGTGATTCAAAGAGTTTTGGGAGGGGATATTGAACACTTGTAGTGGTGGTCAATGTGATATGTGACAAAAATCTAGATCATCTGAAAAGATGTTTGTTGATACTTGAGAATTTGAAAACACATTTGCTTCTAGGGGCATACTTTGAATTTGGGGTTGAGACAATTCTTCCTTTATAGGCATTGCTCCTTTAATAGGGAATACATCACGAGGCATGCACTTACTCGGTAGAGATGAAGGCTTAAGTGCATGAAGTGCAAAGCTAGAGGAAGGCTTATTGATAATCCCATGATCGGCCTAAGCAGGCCCCTTGTTATAATTGTTCCTCTTCCCCCCTATGATTTTTCATTCATCTTCATGGGTATTATTAGGAGTAACAACTATCGTCTTGTTGAGGGTTTTATTGTGGGGGAGATACAAAGGACAGTCCTTAATCTTTTGGTTTGTGGCTTGGTAGTGGAAACAAATATTAAACAAGTTGATATACGAAATTCTCGACAAATACCAAGTGTCACTAACTTGAATTTTGATAGATTTCTTGAGGTCCTTAGAAATAATAACTTCCACACAAACCCTCCTTTGCGGTTGAGCCAAGTAAAATCTCTAGGACTTGTGAACAACAATCAAGCCTGTAGAGCTGGCTATTTGGTCCAAGAAGGGTCGGCATCACAGAGGCAAACTTGGGAACACAACCCAAAAATGGACTTTTAGAGCAGCATGCTCTGAGACTACGTCTCCGGTCCAAGGGAATAGCACTAGGAGGGAGTTTAGGACACACTAGGTGGCTGACTTGTTCACTGTAACACCTCCATGGTTGGGGTCAATAAATATTAGCTGAAAAATCTTTGGTCATGTTCTAGATGCTCTCAAGCTTAATGTTGTGAGCTACCTAGGTGGTTTGAACCCAAGATTTGAGCATGCTTTTAGAAGGAAGTAGACCAACAAAGTAACTTGTCAAGAAAAACTTCTCTAGCCATTGACAAGTAGAATCAATATCAGGCTGAGTAAGAACATCATCAAGAGGAAAATCCTTACCTCCTAATTTACTTTCGGGACAAATTTTCTCAGTGATTTGTTCGGTGGTGCCATTGTGGAGTGCTCCTTCGTTTGTCATGGCTTCAATAACTAGAGGGGAAGGTAAGGAGGCCATTAATTAGCTCGTCCAGAGGGCAAAGCTATTTAATCCCAATAAATGCTAATATCTCACAGGGATATAATATGATAAGAAAGGTCAGCGATGAAAAGATGACTCTTGAGTGGTTGACATAGTGATAAACAATCCGTCATAAAACGAAAAAATATAAAATACTGATCTTAAAAGTTTTTAAAAATATTCCATAATTATTTTTAGTTTGATGTTTAAAATTACCAATCATAATTTATCAAGAAGTTAAAAAAGATCACCGTCCATGATCGTGGAATACACTGAATAGACTGTAAAAGCATAAAATCTCTAACTTTTTTAGATTTCAAAGTCAATTACGTTTAATTCAAAGTCCTCTGCATTTTAGTAACTAAGATACGCGACAATTACGTCTACGGCTTAACTGCTACGCAATTTAATAAAATAACCGGTCTATTGGGAGGAGTCGAGATAAAAAATCAATTGTGTCCGTCCAACTGATGGCGTGATGCAATTCCTATTTATTCGTCCTCCCAAGCCATTAGTAAGAGATACATTTCTTCACATATTTCCTTTTATTGGAGAAAAAACAGCCAGAACATTATGGAAATGGCCAAGAATGCTTTATTAGCATTCCACTGTTTACAATGTTTTCTTTTAGCTCTTACTATGCTGATTTTACTGCAGAATTGTGTTTCGTTGGCAGTTTCTGGTGGAGATGTGCTTCCTCTGGGAGCCTCACTTACCGGAAATCAGACTATAATTTCACAGAATGGAACCTTTGAATTGGGATTCTTCTGTCCCAGTGGAACCAATAACTGGTATCTTGGCATCTGGTATGCCCAAATCTCTGACAAGACCATCGTTTGGGTGGCTAACAGAGAGACTCCACTCAGAAACATCCCTGGCGTTTTGAAGCTGTCCAAAGATGGTTATCTCACAGTATCTTGTTTAGAAGGAGATGCGGTTTGGTCGAGTAATAAGAGCCAGCGATCTAAGGCCTCCAGGGCTTTGATATTGGACTCCGGTAATTTCGTTGTCCTAGGCGCTCAAAACACTTCTGAGATTGTTTGGGAGAGTTTCAGACATCCGCGAGATACAATGTTGCCTGGGATGAAATTGTGGCAAGACATGAACCTGATTTCTTGGAAAAGTTCGAAGGATCCAGCACCTGGTTCTTTCGTTTTAGAAAAGGATCCCTCCCGAGGAACGACAGACTTTCATATGCGCCATAAAAATGGTGTTTCTTATTGGACAAGTGGAGAGTGGGTTGGTAAATATTTCACCAATTTGCCACAATCATTAGACACAACTAGAATTGTGACGGAATTTGTCCAGGTTTCTCCCTCAAGAATGTATTCGGTATATTGGGTGGTACCAAAAACTGATATTATGTTGGTACGGGAAGTTTTGAGCAAGAATGGTAACACGTTGACGTACTTTTTCTTCAAAAATAGAGGATGGATCTTAGTTTCGGCCGTACCCCAATATGATTGCACCGTGTATGGTGTATGCGGAGCTTATGGAGTGTGCAAAACTAACAACAACATTCAATCCTGCAGCTGTCTGCAAGGCTTCCGCTCCCCAGCGGATCGTCCGTCGAATTCAGACGAGTGGTCGTCCAGCGGTTGTGTTCGAGGTAGCCCATTAAGCTGCTCTGTTGCAAATGGTACCACCGATGGTTTTCTGCAAGTCAGCACCAAGTCCTTGTCCGCCGAAAAAGCTGTGGAATATAGCCAAGAGTCAAGTCTACAAGGATGCAGAACCGCTTGTCTCAACAATTGCTCCTGCACTGCTTTTGCTATCACTAATTCTGATCTTCCAATTTGTAAATTGTGGTTTGGCGATTTGTTAAACATACGCGATACTTCTGAAGGCCAACCATTCTTCATTCGATTGGGTGTTTCCGATTTGTTACAGTCCTCATCCAACGGAAGTGGAAGAGGTAGAATCCTTGCCCTCTCCATTTCCCTTACTCTCAGTGTTGTTGTTTTGGCTTTTCTGTTTGCATTGTTCATTCAACGTAGGCGTGGAAGATTGTTTTACAAATACAAAGAGTATGACATGTCAGCGTCGCTCAGAACATTCACTTACAAAGATCTGAAAACTGCCACCAACAATTTCACCCACAAACTGGGGAGCGGAGCATTCGGTTCAGTATTCAAAGGATCTCTCTCAAACAGTACACTTGTGGCCGTCAAAAGATTAGACAGCTCTATACGGGGAGAAAAACAATTCCGTGCAGAAATAAGCACCATTGGAAACATACAGCATGTGAATTTAGTCAGGCTCAGGGGATTTTGCACAGAGGGACCTCAAAGGTTACTGGTTTATGAATACATGCCCAACAGTTCCCTGAATTCCTTCCTATCCAGCAAGTCTGAAGGAGTAAGGATGGTGTTGGATTGGAAGACCAGATTTGATATCGCTGTAGGCACTGCAAAAGGTTTACTTTATCTCCACGAAGAATGCAGAGATCGCATTATACACTGTGATATCAAGCCAGAAAACATTCTTCTGGATGGTGATTTCAATCCAAAACTAGCTGATTTTGGGCTGGCAAAGCTTGTTGGTAGAAATTTCAGCAGGGTGCTGACGACTACAAGAGGAACGAGAGGTTATTTGGCTCCAGAGTGGATCAGTGGCCTTCCAATCACTTCAAAGGTGGATGTATACAGTTTTGGCATGACTTTGCTGGAAATAATATCAGGACGAAGAAATATGGACCTGAGCGTGGAAGAATCTAGATGCTATTTTCCTACGTGGGCTGCAACTCAAATTGAAAAGGGAAACATGATGGGCCTTGTGGACGAAAGGATTGGAAATAATACAAATGTTGAAGAGGTGAAAAGAGCAGTTGTGGTAAGCATTTTGTGCATTCAATACGATGAGAATCTGAGACCAAGCATGGCAGAAGTTGTTCTAATGCTGGAAGGGAAAATAGAGACTGATACAAAACAAATTGAGAGGTTTGTTAAGGTGCTTGTGGACGAGCACATACAGAATGATGATAAATCAAATTGAGATGATGTTATGTAGTAGATCTTAGAGAGTAAGATGATGTAATGTATTAGATCTTAGATACTAAAATAGTGGTCTTCTTTTCATATGTTAATTGTAATGAACTTTCTATGTATAGTGGGGAACAAATGAGATTGATGATTGGAAAATTTGAGTGCAATAGGGAATTGTAATCTGGTGGATGGTATAATATATTATTATTTTTATTAGTTGAATTAAAATTCTTTTAATATTGAGTAATGTAAGATCATTTTTTTATATTTGATATTTTATAGGTTGTGTAATCAAATCTATTATATCGCATTTATTTATTTGTCAAATTTATATATATAATTTTGGTAAAATTTTATGTGCCATCTAACATGTAATTAGTATGAATATTTTTTTACTTAATTTAATAATATAATTTTTAATTGTTTCTAATAATATTTGAATTAATAATTTATATATTTGCATAAAATATTTAATAATATTCATAAAAATAAGTTGTAAGTAATATAAATTAAGAGGACCTTATTACATTATTTAATTTAATTTATATATTTAAACTAATTAAATTTATTTACAGTTGAATTCTTTAATTTTAGTTGAATTATTTAATTTATTTATATATTTGTATAAAATATTTAATAATATTCATAAAAATAAGTTGCATTTAATATAAATTAAGAAGAATTTATTATTAAAGTAAATCAAAAAAATCAATTAAGAAATAAAAAATTACATAAGATAAGGTTTATCTTAGAAAAATTTAATGAAGAAAAATTTAAAAGAGTGAGGAATTTCTTCTTTTTACCATTATCTTACATGCTTTACAATGAACCATTGATGTTGTATGTTGTATTCTAGGGTTATAATATATTATTGAATTTTTAATTTTTTATTTATATATTTGAATAAAATATTTAATAATATTCATAAAAATAAGTTGTAAGTAATATAAATTAAGAAAGAATTTATTATTAAAGTAAATGAAAAAAATTAATGTAACTAATAAGAAATAAAAATTTACATAAGATAAGATTTATCTTAGAGAAATTTAATGAAAACACTTTAAAAGAGTGAGGAATTTCTTCTTTTTACGGTTATCTCCTTTTGTAGTTATAAGCATATTTACTTTAAAAGAATATAAAAACAAATAAAAGTTTTTCAACTTTCTATAATCCACTTAACACACTTTAAAATTTTTAATATATATATATATATATATATATATATATATATATATATATATATATATATATATATATATTACATGCCTTACAATAAACTCTTGATGTTGTATGTGTTTATATTGTCTTTGTACAAACTAAACTTATTTGTATTTTTATTAATGTAATAAATTATAAAAGAGACCAAATTTTAATTGAGATTTTAAAATAAATAATCAATTGAAAGTGAATATTTATAATAAATCATTGAAAAGATTTAAATAAATATTTGTTCATAATAATATGAATTAAAATCAAATAAAAAATTGTAATATATAACCTATTAAATTTTGACTTTAAGGAGTGAAATTTTTTCTTTTTTAAAAATTGTTATTTTAAAATCAAAATAATTTAAATTTATAAATTAATCTTGAACTTTATTTTTTTAAGATTCATTCACAATATCATAAAGGAAATAACTTTTGACCAAGCATTATAAATAATGACACAACCTTCAATGTTGTAAAGAATTTTAAGTTACATTACTATTCCAATTAAATTTAATTGATATTCATTTTTAGCTTATTAATTTTCTTTTAAGTTTGGTAAGAGTTTTTTCATCGAATGTGATTTTAAAATAAACACAATATATTTATACTACTAAAAAAATAAAGAGGATGAAATAATGATTTAAAAAGATAAACTTAAATAAATAGCACTCTCAAAAAATAAATATTATTTAAAGAATCTTTAAAAGGTATTTTTAAATTGTTTTCTTTCTTAAATTTTAAATATACAAAAATATATAAGTTTTTAAATATTTAAATAAAATTTATATGTTTAAAATATAAAAAATAAAACTTTTTATTATTTTAGATATTGAAAGCATTATTAAGAAAATTGTTGCTTACTAAAAATAACAAAAAAATATATTTAGAAAATAAAGACAAAAAAATATACCTTTCATATATATTAATATTATTTTTATTTTTATTTTATGAATTTTATATATATAATTTTCACTTGCATATAGGTAAAACAAAATAAAATTAATTAAGAATAATAAATAAAAGAAAAATCTAAAAAAACAAATAAGCCTTTGGAAAAAAGATACAATAATAGTGAAAGCATGAGAAACTAATGCTATCTTACAATAGTATATAACAAAGAAGAAAATTCTCCAATTTAAAACAATAGCTAACAAAGAAGCAGATAAAAACAGCTCATAATAGTAATTGAAAGAGAAATAGAATTCCCCCTGCCCCCCCCCCTACATAGATTAGTTTCTAGGGAAAGAATATGGAAGCAACAAAGGAAACAATGAGAAACCATAATAAATTATAGAAGTCCAGCTATAATATTTAGTTTGCAAAAAAGCCTCAAACTAAGGAAAATAGGTTATTTTTAAAAGGTTATTTTAAAAGAAAAAATGTTTAAGAAAAAATAAATAATATTAATTTTTAAAATTATATTATATTTTTATTTGAGTATAAAACTAACGTAGATAGTGTCCAAATTTATTATTATTTTTTTCTTTAATTTTAAAGGATACCAATTTATTATTCCTTAAGTTTAATGGAGAAATGCATAACTACAACTAAAAAGTTTCTAAGCAACCAACTATATGACTTAATGATTTTTCATAAAGGAGAGGCCATTAATATTCAAACCAATGACACTAAATTGAATCTCATTCAGTTCTCTAACAATGCCCAATGTTTAAGCCTCTAAATTTATCTCTCCTGGTCATACCACACGTTTAATTTTTTTCCTTTCTGAGTTTGTGAAGGTAATGAAGAGAGAGAGAGAGAGAGAGAGAGAGAGAGAGAGAGAGAGAGAGAGAGAGAGAGAGAATCTATTGGACCTGAAACTCAATTGAAAATAACCTACAGAAGACTAATAAACTCTCTAAAACGATTTCATTTACAATTTGATCTTTCAAGGCTATACAAGTGCCCAAAAGAGGTTGTAAAAGAGTATTTTGCTTAGTTTAGGCATTGGAATATAAATATTTTAGGTTATAATAATTATCTAACCCATGCCTGATATTAAGTACATTATGAGGTTTATTTAAACATTTTTCTTTTTGGATGGTATGTACAACTCCTCAAAATTAAGCCAAACTATGACCAAAATGACATTTTGTCATATATCAACATAATAATACATGATAATATGACCTTGAAGATACATTTAGAACCTTTTTTATTGAATCTAAACCATGAGATGACCCTTACCACACTTTTCAACACCAAGACTCATACATAACCCCTAAGACTAAACAAGCACATATGAGACCAAACCTCAAACAATGGTTGTCAAGGATAAAAGTGATCAAATGAAGACCATTTAATACCATAAAAAACCATATACAAGTTTTTATAATCATATGAAAATATTTAACATATAGGGGTTGACAATTTTTGACCTAGAGTAAAAAATTTGTCAACATGCCATACATGACCATTTATGGGTTTGAAATTATAGTTTAATATTATTTTTCATATTTTTCTAATTTTAGAGATTATTTATTTTTGTAACCAAACTCGATCTTGAGATGATTTTCATCCATAGGTTAATTTTAGTGTTTAGTTTATTTTTGGTGTTTTTTAGAGTTGCAAGCACTTGCATGAAAAATTTACTAAAATAGCAGGTCAAGTTTTATTTATTTTTAGAGTTTTGAATTTAGCAGGTCAACTCTAATTCCGAGTTGAGGCTTATTTATGCATGATTTTTAACTATTTAAATCATTAAATATGAATAAAGACAAGTTATTATTTTAAAGGCTTTGTCTATTATTATTTTATTTTTTTGAAAGTATTCAGGGTCATTAAAATACAACATCTAAATGTTGTGCTGAATAGCACTAAAAAAATTTCTATTCTTATTGGCAAGTTCATTTTTTAGTGTATAAATACCTATGCCAATGGAAACAGCATTCACTTTTTTGATATTTGAAATGTACTAAGTGGTCATTAATTTAAACTTGGGTTATCAGTCGACATTGATTTGATTTTTCACAGCCCTCCAAGTCAAATACATGTAGAAAAAGTCAATGGCCACGTAACCATTCAATGTTAGCCACCCAAACGTTTTGAAGCTGTCCAAAGATGGTTATCTCACAGTATCTGGTTTAGAAGGACATGCGGTGTGGTTGAGTAATAAGAGCCAGCGATCTAAGGCCTCCAGGGCTTTGATATTGGACTCCGGTAATTTCGTTGTCCTAGGCGCTCAAAATGCTTCTGAGATTATTTAGGAGAGTTTCAGACATCCGGGAGATACAAAGTTACCTGGGATGAAATTGTGGCAAGACATGAACCTGATTTCTTGGAAAAGTTCGAAGGATCCGGCACCTGGTTCTTTCGTTTTAGAAAAGGATCCCTCCAGAGGAACGACAGACTTTCACATGCGCCATAAAAATGGTGTTTCTTATTGGACAACTGGAGAGTGGGTTGGTAAATATTTCAACAATTTGCCAGAATCATTAGACACAACTAGAATTGTTGCGGAATTTGTCCAGGTTTCTCCCTCAAGAATGTATGAGGTATATTGGGTGGTACCAAAAACTGATATTATGTTGGTACGGCAAGTTTTGAGCAAGAATGGTAACTTGGTGATGTACTTTTTCATCAAAAATAGAGGATGGATCATAGTTTGGTCCGTACCCCAATATGAGTGCACCGTGTATGGTGTATGCGGAGCTTATGGAGTGTGCAAAACCAACAACAACATTCAATCCTGCAGCTGTCTGCAAGGCTTCCGCCCCCCAGCGGATCGCCCGTCGAATTCAGACGAGTGGTCGTACAACGGTTGTGTTCGACGTAGCCCATTAAGCTGCTCTGTTGCAAATGGCACCACCGATGGTTTTCTGCAAGTCAGCAACAAGTCCTTGTCCGCCGAAAAAGCTGTTGAATATAACCAAGAGTCAAGTCTACAAGGATGCAGAACTGCTTGTCTCCACAATTGCTCCTGCACTGCTTTTGCTATCACTAATTCTGATCTTCCAATTTGTAAATTGTGGTTTGGCGATTTGTTAAACATGCGCGATACTTCTGACGGCCAAACTTTCTTCATTCGATTGGCCGTTTCCGATTTGTTACAGTCCTCATCCAACGAAAGTGGAAGAGGTAGAATCTTTGCCCTCTCCATTTCCCTTACTCTCAGTGTTGTTGTTTTGGCTTTCCTGTTTGCATTGTTCATTCAACGTAGGCGTGGAAGATTGTTTCACAAATACAAAGAGTATGACATGTCAGCGTCGCTCACAACATTCACTTACAAAGATCTGAAAACTGCCACCAACAATTTCACCCATAAACTGGGGAGCGGAGCATTCGGTTCAGTATTCAAAGGATCTCTTTCAAACAGTACACTTGTGGCCGTCAAAAGATTAGACAGCTCTATATGAGGAGAAAAACAATTCCGTGCAGAAATAAGCACCATTGGAAACATACAGCATGTGAATTTAGTCAGGCTCAGGGGATTTTCCACAGAGGGACCTCAAAGGTTACTGGTTTATGAATACATGCCCAACAGTTCTCTGAATTCCTTCCTATCCAGCAAGTCTGAAGGAGTAAGGATGGTGTTGGATTGGAAGACCAGATTTGATATCGCTGTAGGCACTGCAAAAGGTTTACTTTATCTCCACGAAGAATGCAGAGATCGCATTATACACTGTGATATCAAGCCAGAAAACATTCTTCTGGATGGTGATTTCAATCCAAAACTAGCTGATTTTGGGCTGGCAAAGATTGTTGGTAGAAATTTCAGCAGGGTGCTGACGACTACAAGAGGAACGAGAGGTTATTTGGCTCCAGAGTGGATCAGTGGCCTTCCAATCACTTCAAAGGTGGATGTATACAGTTTTGGCATGACTTTGCTGGAAATAATATCAGGGCGAAGAAATATGGACCTGAGCGTGGAATAATCTAGATGGTATTTTCCTACGTGGGCTGCAACTCAAATTGAAAAGGGAAACATGATGGGCCTTGTGGACGAAAGGATTGGAAATAATACAAATGTTGAAGAGGTGAGAAGAGCAGTTGTGGTAAGCATTTTGTGCATTCAATACGACGAGAATGTGAGACCAAGCATGGCAGAAGTTGTTCTCATGCTGGAAGGGAAAATAGAGGCTGATACAAAACAAATTGAGAGGTTTGTTAAGGT
Organism: Torreya grandis; assembly: GCA_037957365.1. Classification (NCBI taxonomy): domain Eukaryota; kingdom Viridiplantae; phylum Streptophyta; class Pinopsida; order Cupressales; family Taxaceae; genus Torreya; species Torreya grandis. The sequence goes on from JARHVA010001052.1 coordinate 1,362,088, forward strand.
GCTTGTGGACGAGCACATACAGAATGATGATATATCAAATTGAGAAGATGTTATGTAGTAGATCTTAGAGAGTAAGATGATGTAATGTATTAGGTCTTAGATACTAAAATAGTGGTCTTTTCATATGTTAATTGTAATGAACTTTCTATGTATAGTGGGGAACAAATGAGATTGGTGATTGGAAAATTTGAGTGCGATAGGGAAGGGTTGCATAATATATTATTATTTTTATTAGTTGGATTAAAGTTCTTTCAATATTGAATGTAAGATCATTTTTTTATATTTGATATTTTATGGGTTGTGTAATCAAATTTATATATAAAATTTTAGTAAAATTTTATGTACCTTCTAACATGTAATTAGTATGAATATTTTTTTATTTAATTTAATAATATAAATTTTAATTATTCTTAATAATATTTGATCGAATAATTTATTATTTATTTATATATTTGCATAAAATATTTAATAATATTTATAAAAATAAGTTGTAACTAATATAAATTAAGAAGAATTTATTCAATTATTTAATTTAATTTATTTATAGTTGAATTATTTAATTTTAATTGAATTATTTAATTTATTTATATATTTACATAAAATATTTAATAATATTCATAAAAATAAATTTTATTTAATATAAATTAAGAAGAATTTATTATTAAAGTAAATAAAAAAAATTAATGTAAGCAATAAGAAATAAAAAGTTACAGAAGATAAAGTTTATCTTAGAGAAATTTAATGAAGAAAACTTTAAAAGACTGAGGAATTTCTTTTTTTTACCATTATCTTACATGCTTTACAATGAACCATTGATGTTGTATGTTGTATTCTATGGCTATAATATTTGATTGAAATTTTTATTATTTATTTATATATTTGCATAAAATATTTAATAATATTCATAAAAATAAGTTGTAAATAATATAAATTAAGAGTTATTTATTATTACAATAAATTAAAAAAATTAATGTAACTAATAAGAAATAAAAAATTACACAAGATAAGGTTTATTTTAGAAAAATTTAATGATTTTTTATTTTTATTTTAATAAAATGAGGAATTTCTTCTTTTTAACATTATCTCCTTTTGTAGTTGTAAACATATTTAATTTAAAAGAATCTAAAAATAAATATAAGTTTTGTAACTTTATCTAATCCACTTAATACACTTTAACATTTAAAATTCTTAATTAAAAAAAAAAAGAATTATTAAAAAAATATTACATGCCTTACAATGAACCCTTGATGTTGCGTGTGCTTATATTGTCTTTGTACAAACTAAAATTACTTGTATTTTTATTAAAGTAATAAATTATAAAAGAGACCAAATTTTAATTGAGTTTATACAATAAAATAATGATTTGAAAGTGAATATTTATAATAAATTTTTGAAAATATTTATATAAATACTTGTTCATAATAATATGAATTGAAATCAAAACAAAAAATTTAATACATAACTTATTAAATTTTGATTTTCAGGAGTGAATTTTATTTCTTTTTTAAAAATTGTTATTTTAAAATCAAAATACTTTAAATTTATAAATTAATCTTGAACTTGAATTTTTTAAGATTCATTCACAATATCATAAAGGAAAATAATTTTTGACAAAACATTATAAATAATGACACAACCTTCAATGTTGTAAATAATATTAAGTGAGATTACCATTCCAACTAAATTTAATTGATGTTCATTTTTAGCTTGTTAATTGTCTTTAAGTTTGGTAGGAGTTTTTTCATCAAATGTGATTTCTTTACCTTCTATGATTTAAACTAAGTGCTTAAAATTAGTAGATATGATTTTTATAAATGATAACTGGAAAATGAAAATATAAATTCTATCAAAATTTGACACTACTTAGAAAATTTAAAATAAATATAATACATTTATACTACTAAAAAAGAAAGAGGATGAAATAATGACTTAAAAAGATAAATTTAAATAAATAACACTTTCAAGAAATAAATATTACTTAAAGAATCTTTAAAAGGTATTCTTAAATTGTTTTCTTTCTTAAATTTTAAATATATATATAAATATATAGGTTTTTAAATATTTAAATAAAATTTATATATTTAAAATATATATTAAAAAAAAAGAAAAACCTTTTATTATTTAAATATTGAAATATTTATTAAGAAAGTTGTTGCTTATTAAAAATAAAAAATAAAGACAAAAAAATACTTTTCATATATATTATTTTTATTTTTTATGAATTATATATATATAACTTGCATATGGGTAAAACAAAATAAAATTAATTAAAAATAATAAATAAAATAAAAATCTAAAAAAACAAATAAGCGATTGCAAAAAAGATACAATATAGTGAACGCATGAGCAACTAATTCTATCTTACAGTAGTATATAACAAAGAAGAAAATTTTCCAATTTAATACAATACCTAACAAAGAAGCAGATAACAACAGCTCACAATAGTAGTTAAAAGAGAAATAGATTTTTTTTTTTTCTTTTTTTTCTTTCCCTTTTACATACATTAGTTTGAATATGGAAGCAACAAAGAAACAATGAGCAACCATAATAAATTATATAAGTCAAGCTCAAACTAAGGAAAACAGGTTATTTTTAAAAATGTTATTTTAAAAGTAAAAATGTTTAAGAAAAAATAAATAATATTACTTTTTAAAATTATATTATATTTTTATTTGAATACAAATCTAACATAGATAGTGTCCAGATTTATTAATTTTTTGTTTCCTTAATTTTAAAGGGATAGTAATTTATTATCCCTTAAGTTTAATGGAGAAATGCATAACTGCGACCAAAAAGTTTCTAAGCAAAGAATAGAACTATTAATTGTAATATTTTTATTTTGTTTCTAAGAGCTTCCATATTCCACACAAGAACAATCAACAAACAAGAAAATAGTAAAAGGTTAATAAAAAAGTATTTTTCAAGGGTATTACCCCATGCAAAAAAATACATCAAAAATAAGATTTCTCTCACTTTTTCATCTAATCATCTATAGACACTTATTTTTTTATGTCAGTAATGACTTACTCTAATACTATGAAAGAATAAACAACACGATATTTTAAAATAACATTGAAAAATAAATAAATGAATATGTAAAAAGGTACAATAATATCTCAAATTAAGTTAAACCATATAAAAGTAAGACATAAAATTTTAAGTGGGAAAATTAAATTAATGAAAAAAATCCTACATGTATTAATATTGAATTTTTACAAATAATATTTAATGTATTACAATATTTATAAAGAGAACAGAATAAATAAAATAGTTTAATAGAATAATAATTTTCAAACGTACAGAGTGGAAAGGAGATAACTCTATAAATAAAGTGAAGAAGGTAAAATGAGTTACAAATAAACTCTATCATTACTTTGATCAACTTTATTAATACATGTCTACTGTCCCTTGTCCCTACGAGGTGAGATAAAAAGGTGTGCCAAAGAACTATATGAGTTATATTTTACACCTCACATATTCCTTTAATATATGAATTAAAAATTCAAATAAAATTAAACTTATATGCACAAAAATTAATATTAGGATCATAAATATACCTAAATAAAAAGTAATCCTAATCATAAATAATCTCTTGGTTGTCAGTACATGGAATGTGATAATGATGAAGAGAATGTAGCATCCTCTCATGTTGCTCCAAAACCTACCAAAAAATTAATATTTTAATTAATTTTAATTATGCATTGGAAAAGCATTTGAGCTCATATTTATTATAGGATACTCAGGTCATGTTGACCATCACAAAGGTACCACCTCCACTCTCTTTCATGCTACAATTAGTGACCATTATTCTACCATTGTAACTGGTGTTTTTCACCACCAGGACAACACAACCTCACTCTAAGGTGACTGTTATGAAAACATAGCATGATGTGGTTTCCATTGATCATAAAATTATTCATAGAAGGTCTAAAAGTCCCTCTCCTTCATAAGATGGTGAATATATTTAAGAAAATCACCGACCTTTTCAAATAAGTAATTTTATGCACAACAACTAAAAAATGTTTTTTGATACTAATTTTTTTAGCCCTCAAGTAACACCAAGAGGGGAACAGAATTCACCTTGATGTTTCTCCATGATATTTAGCTCTTTAAATGGCTACAGTCTTCCTAAACTAACTTGTAGATAAATTTTCAAGAATAGTTGTCAAAATTTTCATAATATGAAAATGTTATGTTTCTAATAACTTAATATTATGGTTTTCTTCTTAGATATGGTGCTTAAATGATTTGGATAGGTTCCTTATACCAAGTGTCTCATCATGAGTGTATCCATAATGGATTGACCATAATGATTGTGCCATAGCTATCACTAAATATCATTCATTAGGAATCTGACTGCACTCATTAGGTAGTGTGAACCCTTTATTATTTTTAATTCTAGCTTAATGGTTCACCAAATTCTATGATTATAATAACATCATCAAAATAGCCTTATTTTGGATATGGTTATTAAATTCATTCCTCAATGCTCACTAGTTACTCTATAGGGATTTGAGCATGGTGAAATCTAATGGAAAGAAGGAAGGTCATCTCCCCATGATTTTGTGTGCATGGGAAAGGAGCATGGTTTTACATGCATAACAAACTCAGTCTCCTAGATCCAAACCATCATATATTAACATATTTGGATTATTCTTTGTTCAATTAGTCTAACTTGAGAAAGTGATATGATAGTGTGGTTAGAAGTTTGGAGTAGGCTTTACTCCAAGATCAAGATTTGTTCTCCTTCTTTAGCTATAGAACATACCCAATTTTTTTTTTTACAATGGAATTATTTTATACCCATAGCCTATTCACTTTTGTATTTAATGTATCTCACCTCAAAATATAATATATAAGTATTAGTTTTACCTTAATACAACTAATTTTAAGCATGAGGGAACTCTAGGTCATATCAAGTAGATCTAGAACCTAGTGCCTAGACCCTTAGCGACCATGAGATAGATCTATTGATGAGATGATGTCACTAGGTAGGATAACACTTTTTTATGTCTATATGGTAAGAAAGAAGCTAAACTTAAGAAACATTCTCACAAATCTTTATACTATGAATTACATAGGATTCCATAGGAACTTGATCATTCTATGATCAATTTCCGCTTATAAGCTCATCTTTCTCAATGGAGACAAAAGATCAAAACTACTCAAGTTTACAAGGTCTAGGGAACATATCTAAGAGTTAGAATGAATTTATTGAGAATGGCAGATAGATTTATCAAATAATTTTTTACCATTCTCTACTTCAAATGAATTGTATAAAAAATTAAATCCATTCAAGATGTTAATGCCAAGATTAACAAGCTCATGGACCTCCTACAGGGTTTTGTGCATCACTATCATGGGGTTTTCTCCACTCAACCCTATTACCGAGTATGCCAATCATATCCCTTGCAATGTATTCAAGTTGTCCCATGTAATTTATTCAAATCATAAAGATTTGACTATAATATACCTCTTTTTTCTAAATGACCTCAAGGAAACAACCATGCAAATGGCTTATGTTAAATCACCTGACATTTATGGATTCCCTTGCAAGTTATATTAGGTATTATGGGATACTATCAGTCTTGATATCCAAAAGTTTTTTTTTAAGTATAAAAGTCCTAAGACTATTATGAATTGTATACCAATAACCCTTCTTATGTTTTAGTATAAAATCATTGCCTTCAGGTTGAAACATATTCTTACCATCATTTGTATAAGTGAGAAAACATGGCTAATCCAACATAAGTATATTTTGGACAACATTATTACAATATGAGAAGGTATGGAATGGGATGGAATCTTTAGTTAAAAAAAATGTTTATGAAAATCCACTGTCAAAAAGCTTAAAATAAGTTTGAGTAACCATTTATCATTATTATGATTCAATCTCTAGGATTCGGCCATCACTTTATCTATAATATTAACATGTTGTTTCAGTGTGTTTAAGATTTTATTACCATTAATTGAGTGAAATATCATATTTTTTGGATTTTCATGTTTATAAGACAAGGTTGTCCCTTGGCTCCCTCACATATGTGTTAGTTTCAAAGGGATTTAACTACGTTTTTTCTAACTACTCATCAAGTAGATTTTTTAAAGGTATCAATCTCCACTTCTGTGAACAATAACTAATTAATGGGAATTTTATGGATAATGATTTTATCACCCATTTGGATGAATAAGATTCATTTAATAATGTTATGGAGTTCCTTGAATTTTTTTTCTCACTTCAGGATCCTCTATCATGTGGAGAAAGACCCAATGATATAGGTAGTCCATTTCATGTAAACCTCATTAGTTGGAAGGATATCAACAATAATGGATCCTTCTAGGTGTGAAAATTGTGTTTATGGGCATTACCTTTGCCTTTAGGGCCTCCACCTCTAATATTTAGTCATATGTTGTGTAGAGGGTTGTACAAAATATCACCATATAAATCACCAAGTCTCTTTCTCTAGTAGACAAGTTTAAAGTTTTCTCCAATGTTTTGGATGCTACTCATGTTTAATGATATTCTTGTTGTGATCCTTCTAAATTTTCATCTCCCCCTCAAAACTTTAGTCACATGTTATTCATTGGATTGAAACAATTACCACTTTATGGATCACCAACCCTCTTTCTCTAGCAGGAAAGATTAAAGATTAGTCTAAAGTGTTGTTTACTACTCTAGTTTACTAATATTCTTGTTGGGATCCATCTAAACCTACATATCTTAAGATGTAAATGTTTTTGAGGGATTTCCTTTGGGATAATTTAGAAAGCTAAAGAAGTTTTCATACAGTCTCTTGGGATATATGTTATAGGCTTAAAAATGTTGGGGGCCTTAGGATCATTGACAGCATACTTCAAGGATATCCTCTAAGTGTGAAATAGATCATTAAATCATAGAAGGAAATGAAGCATGTAAGGTTTTATTAAAGCATTTCATTACCCAAGGAACCCTTTTTCATTGAAAGTCATGGAAGGGTTTTGATTTAATTAATATTATTATTTATCATATACCAATGTAGATTGGTGGTGCCTTTATGGTTAAAATCATATGGAGATACTAGGAGATTCTAAAATATAACCTTATTTAGGTTGGGCATGAATTTAGAATTCTTCTCTATTAATTCTCTTTCTATCGAGTGGTCTCATGCCCTCAATTTTCATAACATCCCATTATATATGGCTTATTAGATTCAGAGTCTTAAATTTTTTAAAAATGGAATCAATACCACTAGGGACAATTTTCATATATTTTTCTCAAGGGTGGATTTCATGGGATATGTTGAGAATGAAACACTAGCTTAAAATTGAATATATGTATTCAATTCAATAAATTCATAATTTCATACCTGATGTTTATCTCCACAAAATTGGTGTCTCATCTAGAACCACATGGTGTAAATACTAGCATTTCCATACATCTTCTCCCTTTTAATGATACAAACCCTAGATTGGGTATCATATTTTTCCACTAGCATATGCAAAGTGAAACCCTTAACCACCAGTGGAAATAAATGTTCTTATATGCCATCTATTATAGAAGGTTTTCCAATCTTTGGAAAGCTCCCATTGATCCCAAAAAAACTCACTTTATTTGGTGCATTCCTTACCAAGGCCTCCCCATTAAAGACCAACTTAAGAAAATGGGGTTTTCAAATCCCATATACCCTACTTGTCATCAAGATGAGACCTTGAAGTACTTATTCTAGTTTTGAATCCATGATTAGTTAGCTTGGAAATGGATCCGTATCTTTTTCAACTATTCTTCAAACATTCTTTACCTAGAAAATGGTTTTACTCAAGGACTAGGCCATGTTTCATGCAAGATACAACATTTTTTCACATATTTTTTGAATTAGTATTGTCTTTTATATTTAAAAATATAAAAAGTTTTCTATTTTTAATATGAAATTTGTGGAAAAGTATTTATTGGTAACTAAAAAAATAATTGTCATATCAATTATTTTTCTTCATATTCAAGCCTAGGTGGATAAAGTATGCCTGGAAGTGGAGCATCCCTAGACCTTTTTCAGACCACTTGGGGAGATATTTGTGTATAGTTATTTATGCTTCTGTAGATACTACATTCCAAAAATATCCTTTTTTGGGATAGGTCTAGGGCCTTTGATGTCACCAATCTAGGGTTAGGTGGATCTCCTCTTCCTATTGCCACCAACCATATTTTCCTCATGGGGTGTCATGTTTGACTAAATTTGGTGTAGCGGTAGCAGCAGTTGGGAGCTTTTCCCAAGGATAGGTTTCCTTACATAGATATTTTAATCTCCCCATGTCAATGGGTGGGGGATTCTAAATAATATATATAAACAAATAGGTCAGATCCCATTCCTGACACTACATATCCTCTAGGCACTAGTGGCCAATGAGAGAAGCTGAATACTCTCATTCCTCGACCTCTTCCACGTGCCATTTTTACTTTTGTTTCCTAATGGCCTCGGTCATTATGTTTTATATTTATTATTTTACCAATTGTTTTGAATGAACTGCACTTATTGTGACATTTATCAATCAGATTTATTTTTGATGTTTTGATGTAAGTGTTCTATCAAGACTTATGTGCCTCGATTTATTTTGAATTTTGGTGTGTGACATCTTCCACTTGTATGACGAACAATTCACTTTATTTATTATTAATTAAAGTAAACTTTTCAACTAAAAATGAAAACTTATGAAAATAACCTCAAACATTTATATGTTTTTCCATTTTTTCAGATTTACACTAGAATATGGGATGTTTATTATTAAGTTCTTTTAAAATGGAAATGTTTTTTTTATATTGATCTTTTTTTTCGATGTTGTCCTTGATCAATTCCCCTAGCCTCTATTTGAATTTTAGGTTATGTTTAGTTGGAAATTTGGCTTGAGGTTGTGACCTAAGTATTTTTCTTGATTGATGGGTATAAGATTGATAGGGTTATTCATTTAAGTTTTAGTTATTTAAGGTTTTAAAAGATGTGAACTTTGGGGAAGAACTTAATAATTGTTAAAAGTGTCGGTGATTTGAAAGTTGTCCAAAAAATAACCTTTGTCTGTATGTAACACTTGTTAGTGAATTTTGTACCCACCCATAAAATCAAAATAAGTTTTGTTGTTTGTATTTTTCTTGAAATATTAAATAAGTAATATTATGATTGACTATCAAATATAAACAAATAAAAATGTATGTTACCTTACGTTGCTAGTTAAAACCTTAGTAAGAAAATTATTTACAATTTGTGATTGGTTATTTCACATAAAATCTAGCTTAGAATGTAATTACCATCCAATAATACCAAATCAAATGTCCTAATATATATTTTTCCCACCTATTTCCGTGTATTGGAGAAGTAACATTATGGACATTCAACTATTTACAATATTTTCTCTTAGCTCTTACCATGCTGATTTTACTACAGAATTGTGATTCGTTAGGAGTTGCTGGTGGAGATGTGCTTCCTGTCGGAGCCTCAGTCACCGGAAATCACACTATAATTTCACAGAATGGAACCTTTGAATTGGGATTTTTCAGTCCAAATGGAACCAATAACTGGTATCTTGGCATCTGGTATGCTCAAACCTCTGACAAGACCATCATTTGGGTGGCTAACAGAGAGACTCCAATCAATAACATGCCTGGCATTTTGAAGCTGTCAACAGATGGTTATCTCACAGTATCTGGTCTAGAAGGACAAGCGATTTGATCGAGTAATAAGAGCCAGCAATCTAAAGCCTCCAGGGACTTCATATTGGACTCCGGTAATTTCGTTTTCTTAGGCGCTCAAAACACTTCTGCGATTGTTTGGGAGAGTTTCAGACATCCGGGAGATACAAAGTTGCCTGGGATGAAATTATTGCAAGACATGAAACTAATTTCTTGGAATAGTTCGAAGGATCCAGCACCTAGACAACTAGAAAGTGGGCTGGTAACTATTTCACCAATATGCCCCAATCATTAGACAACTAGAATTGTGATGGAATTTGTCCAGGTTTCTCCCTCAAAAACGTATTCGGTATATTGGGTAGAACAAAACACTTATATTATGTTGATGCGGGAAATTTTGAGTAAGAATGGTGACATGTTAAATGTACTATTTTATCAGTGATAGCGGATGGATCATACTTTTTAATGAGTGCACCGTCTATGGTGTCTGCGGGGCTTATTGATTGTGCAACACCCACAAAAACATTCAATCCTGTATTTGTTGGAATGGTTGTGTCCTGCGTAGCCCAATAAACTGCCCTGTTGTATAGGGCACCACAGATGGTTTCCTACAAGTCAACTCTACAAGGATGCGGAACTACTTGTCTCACCAATTGCTCCTGCACTACTTTTGCTATCACTAATTCTGATCCTCCAATTTGTAGATTGTGGTTTGGCAATTTGTTAAACATGCGCGATACTTTTGACGGCCAGCCCTTCTTCGTTCGATTGGCCGCTTCTGATTTGTCACAATCGTGATCCAACGGAAGGAGAAGAGGTAGAGTCCTTGTACTTACGATTTCGCTTACTATGGGTGTTGTTGTTTTGGCTTTCTTGTTTGCATTGTTCATTTAACTTAGGCGGAGAAGATTGCTTCAAAAATACAAAGAAGATGACATGCCAGCGTCGCTCAGAACATTCACATACAAAGAGTTGAAAACTGCCACCAACAATTTCAACCACAAGATGGGGAGCGGAACATTCGGCTTAGTATTAGAAGGATCTCTCTCAAACAGTACACTGGTGGCCGTCAAAAAATTGGACAGCTCTATAGAAGGAGAGACACAATTCCGTGCAGAAATAAGCATCTTTGGAAACATACAGCATGTGAATTTAGTCATGGGATTTTGCACCGAGGGACCTCAAAGATTACTCGTTTATGAGTACATGCCCGATGGTTCCCTGAATTCCTTCCTATCCAGCAAGTCTGAAGTAGTATGGATGGTGTTGGACTGCAAATGGTTTAGTTTATCTCCACGAAGAATGCAGAGATCGCATAATACACTGTGATATCAAACCACAAAACATGCTTCTGGATGGCGATTTCTCTCCAAAATTGGCTGTTTTTGGGCTGGCAAAGCTTGTTGGTATAAATTTTAGCAGGTTGTTGACGACTACAAGAGGAACGAGAGGTTATTTCGCCCCAGAGTGGATCTCCGACCTTCCAATCACTCCAAAGGTGGACCCATATAGTTTCGCCATGACTTTGCTGGAAATAATATCAGGGCGAAGAAATCTGGACATGAGCCTGCAAGAATTTAGATACTACTTTCCTACGAGGGCTGCATCTCAAATTGAAAAGGGAAACTTGATGGGCCTTGTGGACGAAAGGATTGGAAATACTGCAAATGTTGAAGAGGTGAGAAAAGCAGTTTTGGTAAGCATTTCGTGCATTCAAGACGATGAGAATGTGAGACCAAGCATTGCAGAAGTTGTTTGATGCTGGGAGGGAAATAGAGGCTGATACAAAACAAATTGAGAGGTCTCCTAAAGGTGCTTGGGGACTAGCACGCACACAATGATGATAAATCAAATTCAGATGACGTTATGTGTTAGATCTTATTGACTAAGATGATGTTATGTATTATATCTTAGATAGTAAGATGATGTTATATTTTATATCTTAGAAAGTAAAATAGTGGTCTTCTTTGCATATGTTAATTGTAAGGAACTCTTCGCATACATGGGAAAGAATTGAGATTGGCAATTATATGTAAGTAAAATTTGAGTTTGGTGAAATTTACTTTACTTTTTTTTAAGTTTATTCATTCGATAATTTTTATGTGTTTAGTATTTAGAATGATTTGTAATTTAGTGGATGCAATTCAAAAATTCAACAAAAAATGAGATGGATGCAATACAATGCATGATGAAGAAACTAAGAAATTGTTTATGGAAATATTAATGAGGAAAATATAGCTTGAAATTTAATATACTAGAGTTACAAACACCCATAAACTTATCCTAATAATCCTAATCCATCCTCAAACATGCTACCTGATATCAATATATGTGAATTGGCTTTACATAATGAGTGTAGGGTTCACAATATTGCCCATTAGGGAAAATTAGTTTGTTTTGGAAAAATACAAGTCAACTCTAGACAACCATAGCACAACCAACGCATATAGTACTACTAGCATGTTTTTTACACCTACGATGACCATGACACTAGAGACATTAGATTTTCCTAGCCAAGACAAAAATGAACTAGAGGAAAACACTAAGGAAGTGCATAATTTTCAGTAGCACTAGAGAAATAACTATGCACTAAGAAGAAAGATGTTGTAACAACAACCTCTTAATACTTCTGCAAGCCCAATAATACTACCACTCCTCCTGATCCTAAAGTGAACAATGATGCTCAAACAAAATGAGATGAATAATGTCCCTTAAATAATTCACACAAAACCATAAACAAACACAGTTATAACATAATGGAGGATATGAATATAACCAAATCAAATATGAATTTACATGCATTAGCACAAATGATTGAATAGGCAGAGAGTAAGTTAGCTCAGACAAATAGAAAACAGTGCATGTAAACATCATAATTCACAAAAACTAAAGTAAATATGTCCTTTTTCTATTGACAATCAACATTTTTTGGAAGAATTTGAACAACTTTCTAGTGGATTTTCAATCATTAGCTAATGTCATGCTCTTGGAATTTTTAATAAACTAGGGTTGACTCTAATTATGTTTGACTAGATAGTTTTATGACTAGAAAATCACAAGTCAAGGTGATAAAAAAAATTAAATGTTCACAAGTAATCGGCCTCTAAACCTAAATTCCAACAATTCATGTATATTCAATTTTATGACATCCCTGAAGCATATGTATGTCTCTCAGTGAAGAATGGTCTAAAACATTGAATGGTTACATGGCCATTGACTTTTCCTACATGCCGTTGACTTGGAGGGTTGTGGAAAATCTAATCAATGTGGACTGACAACCCATGTTGAAATTAATTACCACTTAATACATTTTAAATATTAAAAAAGTGAATGTTGTTTCCATTACCACTTAATACATTTTGAAATTAATTACCACTTAATACAAAGCCTCTAAAATAATAACTTGTCTTGATTCATATTTAATGATTTAAATAATAAGCTTCAACTCAGAATTAGAGTTGACCCACAAAATTCAAACTCTAAAAATAAATAAAACTTGACCTGTTATTTTTAGTACGTTTCACATGCAAGTGCATGTAGCTCTAACCAACACCAAAAATAAACTAAACACTGAAATTAACCTATGGATGAAAATCATCTCAAGATCAAGTTTCGTTACAAAAATAGATAATTTTTAAAATTAGAAAAATACCAAAAATAATATTAAACTACAATTTCAAACCGATAGATGGTCATGTATGGGATGTTGACAAATTTTTGACCCCAAGTGAAAAATGGTCAACCCCTATATGTTAAATCTTTTAATATGATTATAAAAACTTTTATATGGTTTTTTATGGTATTAAATTGTCTTAAATGGTCTTCATTTGATCACTTTTATCCTTGACTAACATTATTAGTGGTTTGGTCTCATATGTGCTTGTCTAGTCATAGGGGTTATGTATGAGTCTTGGTGTTTACAGGTGTGGTGAGAGTCATGTCATGATTTAGATTCATTAAAAAAAGGTTATTAATGTATCTTTAAGGTCATCTTATCATGTATTATATGTTGATATATGAAAAAAAGTCATTTTCGTCATCTTTTGGCTTAATTTTGAAGAGTTGTGCGTACCATCCAAAAGGAAAAATATTTAAATAAACCTAATAATGTACCTAATTTCAAGCATGGGTTATATAATTCTTATAACCTAAAATATGTATAGTTCAATGGTTAAACTAAGCAAAATACTCTTTTACAATCTCTTTTGGGAACTTGTACGTCCTTAAAAGATCAAATTACAAGTGAAATTATTTTAGAGAGTTTATTACTCTTCTGTAGGTTAGTTTTAGGATTTCAATCAAGTTTCAAGTCCAATATATGCTTTAAACACACACACACACACTCTCTCTCTCTTCCATCGTTGCCTTCACAAACTTACAAAGGCAAAAATTAAATGCATGGTATGACCAGGAGAGATAAATATAGAGGCTTAAACTTTGGACATTGTTGGAAAACCTATTTATATTAAATTTAGTGTCATTAGTTTGAATATTCATGACTTCTCCTTTATGAAAAATTGTTAAGTGATATAGTTGGTCACTATGTCTTCTCCATTCAAGTAGGGTTTAGTTTTTCTCTAGATTCTTCATCCTAGAATGCAATGGAGGATAATGGATTTGTAGAGTATTTTTAGAGTAAATAATTACCCCTTTCATGGTATTTTCATCAATAAATTCAACCTTGGTTTATGTCTTCAATAAGGATAAAGGTGTCTCAAATGTGTGAGCCTATCACCCTGATGTAAGTGTGTTTTAGTTTTTTTAAACTGTTGCTAGTTTAGAATAAGTTTCAAGTGAATCATATTTCATGGAGGATCCCTTAATTTCATATGATTAATCTGATATTCCCTGTAAAATTTGATCTTTATATATAGACTCCAACTATCTTGCTCTTTAGAAAACATGGTCTATCATGAGCAACCTTGTCTAGGTTTGAATACGAATTTTAACCCAAGTAGTAATGAATAATAATGAGAAACCATGAAAGCATATGTAAATAAAACTATTAAACAATTTTTAAGCTCAGGATAGTAATAATTTGACTCAATACACTCTCCAAAAAGCGTTGAGACAAATTCATTCACCCACAGGTCTATAGACTTGTGAGTATTCATGAAGTCTAAGGTTTTATTTTAAAGTGTTCAATCCATGGATAAGTGTGACATACATATATAAAATATTCATGTGACCTTGAATGATCTCACCACATTCATTATAATTCATGATCAAACCAAAGACTCTATGTTCCATGCATATGCTTAGTATATGAGTTGACTATATACATAGTCCACATATGTGAATGGACAAGTTTTAATTAATATAATGTTTAATCAAAATTATATGGGATTATTGAGAGTGTGGTATTTAAAAGGATAATATTTGACATGATCTAAAGGTGTCTAAGACTCAAGGGAGTTGTCTTAACAAGTCTATACAATTAGGAAAAGATACAGATTATAGACCTATAAGTCCTCTTTCCGGACAAAAAACAATGGTTTATGAAAAGAGGAGTTGGTTAAAACATGAATATATACTATCAAAATAGAATATAAAAATTATTAAAGACATATACACAATTTGGAGTCAAATAAGGGTCAAGATGATCACATATAGATTTAGTAATCATGCACACATTTGCACATCAAATTAAAAATGCAAAGGTCTGAAAATTATTTAAATGGGTAGAAGACTCTGTAAGATAGTGAAAAAAGAATCTAAACTAATTTTTATTACTCTCAAACTATCATGATATATTTTATAAGGTCAATTTCCAATGTTCATGCTTAAGCCATTTTCCAATAATCATCTATAACCACCTCTTAGATAAGCATGAAATAGATGAATGGTTTTTTGAGGATGCAAGGTCATTAAAAAGATGACAAGATTTCCAAGAAGGTATCTACTTATTATTATAGTGGTGAAATTTTATTTAATGCCATGATTTGCATTAAAACCCCAAGAACAAAGTTGACCTTCTTAATCACCTACAACCATACTTTAACAAGGCACAAGGAAGAAATTAGTATTTGTTAAAGATATAGTGTTTTGAGTAGTTTGAAGTAGAATTTTATGACTCTCAATAATTTTTAAAGTATTTATATGTTAAAGGTGTGGAAATGGAGTCCTAAAACCCATAAATGGAGTCAGACCATCCTAATGAGCATCTACAAGTTACAAGGTCAACATGCAAGTTTCAAACCTAAAGATAAGTATAAGTACATGAAGAACATTGGGGTCTAACTTAGGTTAATGGATGTGTGAGTAAAACCATTTTAGGTTTAATAAAATAAAATAAAATGTCAAATAAAAATTGACTAAATAGATATTTAAACCATTCCTCCATAGTCAACGTTAGCTACATGCATGCTTGCCTTGGCAAGGGAAAATTGATTCTCTAGAATTAAGAAACTAGGTATGAGAAGATTAAAAAAAATTAAAATGGTTTCATGGTATTCATATAAACCCATATAACTCTCAGACCTATCATAAGAGAATAGAATTAAAGATAAGCTCTGTCCGGGCCTAATAAGCCTAAGAGTCTAAATCTAGTGCACAAGTAGACCATAGGTAAAGTCATGAGACAAGAAGTTTGGTGAAGGTAACATGAGATATAATGGTATTAGATGGTGAAGGATAAAGGTACAAACCCTATAATATCATCCAAAGGTATAAAAAATAGGTAAATCACCATTTAGGCTCTCAAGACCATCTCAAGCTCCTTCAATGGGTGACTACATTCCAAAGACTAGTCTTTTCTTGATTTTTGAGACCATGATCTTGTTCATGGATATAAATGAATTTTAGATTATGTAATGAGTTTTATTCAATAAAATATTATGGTATCAATTTTTGGATTGGATCCATCACCTACATGAATAATGCCTAGGGTTGCCAATGCCTCTCTAATGGCCTATTTTCAACCTGGGAGTCAACTTCTTTCACTCAAAAATATATAGAAATGATTCATGTAAGTATTCACACATTATGAAATTTGATGAGGGTTTTACACTACAAAATTATATCATTTGTTTAGTTATTGATGGCCTTATGTCTATGAATAATCATTAAGAACCTAAACCACTCTAAACCCTCCTAAAACCTTAATAGAGATCCAATGTGGAAGATTGGTATCCAAATCAAATGAAATGACCTATTTTAATCCTAATACTTCCTAAAAAAAATTCTAAAATAAAATTAATTCCCAACCATTTACTTCATTTGTACTTGCAACTGTAGGAATTGCATTAAATGTACTTTTTGTAAGGTTTTTAGGCATTTTATATGGTTTTAAGCAATGGAAAACTTGAAAACTATTAAATGAGGTAATTTGGTATGTGTTACAACTATTAAATACTATAAATACATAATATACATTATATAATTTATCAGACATATATATTTTTTTTTATGGTAGTCTCAAACAAAGCCTAAAATGAGAGTAAGTTTCAAGGCCACTTCATGCTGCTCACACTTCCACATAGTCTCAAGGCCTAAAATTTGGGATGGTTGTTTTTTATAAGAAATTTTATTTGAATCACATAATTTTGGGTGGTTTCACATGTGTGAGATAGATATGTAATATAAAATCAAGGTTCTAAGCAAGAAAGCCTAATTGAGGCCTAATCAGGGGAAGAGAACAATAAAGAAAGGAACTTCCACTCATTGTCAAAACTCAAAACTTAGTGTGGAGTTGTAAATACATAATAATTCCTAAAATATATCCTTATTTTTTAATTACCATACATACTCTATCCTACACAAGTAGATTTATAGGTTTTAAGGGATATAATGAAAAGAGGCTAATTGAGAATTTAAGGAGCAAAATTGAGTCTTTGGAGTTGTTCTAAGAACCAAAATGGATTGATTCAAGTTTTATAAGCTGTATTAATTCCTTTTATGTTTATATAATTTATTTAATAAGATGAAATCAAGTTTTGATCCCCTTGGACAAGGCTAGACATGGGAGATGAAGAGGTTCCAAGACATCTACGCATATGAATGATAATTGCTTCTAAAATGTCAAACTAGAAGAGTTATAAATTCATGATAGCTATCAAATGAGACGTATAAAATAATTTCATGGTGATTTAATGATGAAAAGGTCCATTTTTCTCTTCTTATATGCAAAGAAGAGTAGTTTTGAGGAGTTTTACAAGGTATCAAGTTGCGTTTCTAAATCTTATGCCATTTGGATGATAGAGTATCTTTAAATGAGAGGCACATGTATTTGAATTTATATTTATAATTTTATATAAATATATACTATTTATAACTCTTTTTTATATACTTGTTTATCTCCCTCTACTACTCTTCTCACTCACTCTCTCTCTCTTCCTCATTTGTCTATATAAGTTGTCACTTTTGGCATTATAAGATATACACATTTGGTATGGTGAAGCCTTCATAAATTTACTACTAATTTTTCCTTTGAATAAAATATTTCAATTCAGTTTTAAGGTCTCAAATTATTTCTTAAGTGTGCGAAGTAGTTCATATTTGAATGGCAAGTGATAGTCATCTCTCATTGTGTTCAACTAACTCTTTCATGCTTGTTGTATGTAACATGAATTCTAGTAGGTCAAATGATATAAAATTTATTATTTATGTCTATTTAAATGTGAATAATACCATTATTATCTATGATCAACCTACTGTTCATCTACCTTGATAAATGCATTGGTTTTTACCTTCATGTTGAAATACTTTTGTTAGGAGAACCTTGGATGTTGAGATCACTTTTGTGAATTTCCCTTCACATTTAAGGTTCAATTAGGATTCTGTAGTTAATATTTTTGAATAACCTCTTATATATTAGGGGTAAACTCCTTCTATCTATTTTCATTCAAATCAAGTTGGTTAGTGCTTAGTTGTAGGTGTTGTGCAATAGAGCTATCCCTTCAATCTAGAGACTCATCTCTCCTATAGGTCTCCCACAAATTGAGAGATGTTTTCATATTACATATAATTTAAGAAGGTTGGAGTAGACCTCCTTAGGGTGTAAATTTTATTGATAAAAATTTTGGCATGCCTAATGAGACCTCATGGTCCATGAAGTTGTTAAAAGTAGATGTTGACCATAGCAAATTTGAAGTTGTAAAGCTTCCTTCATGTAGTATAGGGAATCTCTAGCACTCATTAGCCCTTGATTTTATGATATTTCATCATTTAATTCCAAAGGTAAGGATAATATCATCTACTAAAGGCATTCCATTTGAATTTTTATATCAAACATACTGTTTAGTTAGAATCTAGATTCACAACACACATCTATACTATTATAAATCTTTTGCTACTTATATACCTATTAGGAGACTTTTCTTGGGTCCAATTTGCAAGATGGTAGCCCCAAGGAACCTTTCCTTTATTTCATTCAATGTATTTATTCATTTATCTCGTACTTACTATGATTACATCTTTATTTCATCCTTCAAAAGAATGCACTCATAGATGGGATAAGCTACCATTACTCTTATTGAACATATAAAAAACATTGTAAACTTTTACAATATACGTAAAATTATTGAAGAGAACATTTCAATTAGATTGACAATTTTTTATTTCAAGAGAAAGGTACTTTATTGGTATGGAAATTTGGCTCCCAACTCTATCACTACATGGGATGAATTTCCTGATGCCTTGAGAAGGAGATTTGAAGACAAATCTAATCACTTATCTTTAATCGAGAAACTCACTACAATATAAAAAGCACCTCAATAAGCCATATAATACTTTGGTTATGATCCCACTCTTTTTAAGTCATACTAACCATCATGATTTTCTTTATTACCTCAAAAAATTTAATAGTGACATATTTATGATTCTTCAGTCTATGGGAGGGGATACTTTTCCTGATGCCTATGAGATTGCTCTAAGAGATGAAAATTGAATTATTCAAGCTAGGAAGATAACCCCTAGACCTATCATTACTTTTTTTCCTGATGTGACAACTCCTATTCCCACCATTGCTCCCATTCCCACACCCAAACATAAGTAAGTTGCACCTAATCAACCAAGCAAATCAAAAGAGGAAGAACTAACCAATGTTCTTAAGGGAGCTCAAGAAGAGAATTAAATTATTAAGTAAAAGCAAAAATAGTAGTAATGGGGTTATTAGGCACTTACCATCCCTATCTATCTTATCAAGCTCTTATACAACTTTTTCAAGGTTAATACCAAGGACAAGGGAAACTAACTAAAATGAGGAAACACAATTGATAAAATAAGAATATTCCTTCTACTTCCAAACCACTTGTACTTATCCAAAACAATATTATATAAGACAATGGAGAGAAGCCTTCATGGGATAAATCTCATGACTCTTTCACCTATAAAAATGATACATTCAATCAAGATTATATGTATCAATGTGGAACAATGCCTTGTATGACTCATAAGGATATACGTAGATGTGTCACTTCACTTTTTCCTTTGCTTTTCAAGGGAATTCACTACAAATATTGGAGTGTACTTGAATTCATATTAGTCCTACATGGAATTGGGGACTAGGTATGGCTATAAAGTCTCTATCAAGTCTTACCATTTGGCACAGATTCATGTAGCAACCTATGTTCCAAACACATCAAACATGAAATTTAAAATTAATGAAGAAGGATAATATCCTAATAACCACAATCCTTTAATACCTCTTTATGGCATAAGGGACCTCTACCGTGTTGAGTGAAGATATGATCAACATGGGTTTGATCCATACAAGATCATTGAAGAAATAGGGATGGGAACACATGTCATATATGAAGAAGATGATGAGTTTTATAAGGTAAGTTTTGATGATTCCCTTCAACAAGATACATTGGGTAATTATATTCTAAATATAGATGATGATCATGATGTCTCAAGTGTATTAGAGCATGATAATGAAAAAGTTACATTTTTTCATGCCCAAGAGGAAGAGGTCCATGAACATATAATTAAATAAGAATGTGATGATGTATAGAATTAGTACCATGCCATAATGAAAGAGTTTAAAAATGTAAGTGGGCCTACTAATACTCAAATGAAATATGAGATAGATGATGAGGTTAATGATAGACCTAGTGAGCACAAAGAAGAGTGTGAAATTCAAATAAAACATAAGGCAGCCTTGGAGGAATGAAATTAGGTCAAGATAAAAGTTTGTTTAAATGAGGAGTAACATAGGCATCAATCTGATGTTGATATACTTAATGATATGTTTGTCCAAAAATAAGGTAAGTTTGATGCCTCTAAGTACTTACCCAATCATACTTCAAATGATGGTGAAGTTGAGAAAGTTTTCATGATTCTAAAATAATAAATTGAGAAGTGTCAAGTGATCATTAAATATACCAAGAAGGATGAAATGTCAACCAAGCCAAAAGGAGAATAAAAAATCATTCAAATGAATCTCAAGTGTTAAACTTATAGCTAGCAAAAGCTTCAAGAATAGTAAGTCATTTTACCACCTTCACAAGAAAGTTCTCTTTGATAAGCATCCATCATATGGTAATTTGTTCTCATAGAGTAGTTTTGACTGCAAGAACTTTATTTCCAACCATGGTTAAATCAAGAGGAGCTATGTCATCACCTTAAACATGTTTTGAGGTCTATATATAATAGGTTAAGAGTGTTGTTTTGAGTGATTCTTTTTCTAATTTCCCTAAATGCCTTTGGCATAGTATGTTTTTTTTTTATCGCTTGGTGTGAGTTTAAGTCTTATAGAGGTATGTGAGTTTGTGTTTGTAGCTTAATAGTTGTTATATTTCCCAATAGGAGGATAAGGTCATTTATCCATTAGCATTGCAGGCAGACTACCCCTATGAATCACCAATATGTTGACCAATTTTTCACTTCAAGTCAAAAAATGATCAAGCCCTATAGGTTGAAGCTTTTCTTAGGGTTATCAAAACTTGTATATGGACTTATTATGGTTTTAAATGGTCCTAAATGGTCTTATGTGATCACATTTGTCATTAACTAATATTGTTTGAGGTTTAATCTTATATGTACTTATCTAGTCTAAGGGGTTATGTATAAGTCTTCATTTTTAAAAGTGTGGTTAGGGTCAAAATTCATGGTTTAAAGTCATTATAAAAGGTTATTAATGTATTTTTAAGGTCATATTATCATGTATTAACCTTTTACTATGTCGATATGTGACAAAGAGTCATTTTGGTCACCTTTTGGCCTAATTTTGAGGAGTTGTACATACATCACGAAGGAAAAATGTTTAAAGTAACCTCATAATGTACTTGATATCATACATGGGTTAGAGAATGCTCAAAACCTAAAATATTTATTGTTTAATGCCTAAACTAAGTAAAATACTCCTTTACAATAACTCTTTGGGCACTTGTACAACTTTGAAAGATTAAATTATAGAATAAAATGGTTTTAAAGATTCTATTATACTTTTAAAGGTAATTTTTAGGCTTTGAATCAACTTTTAGGTATAATAAATGCATTAGACACACTCTCTCCTACATGGCTACCTTCACAAGCTTAGAAAGGTAAAAATCAAATTTGCAAAGTATGGATAGGAGAGAGAAATTTAGAGGATGAAATTTTTATAAATTTTTAGGGTTATTAATGAGCTGAAATTTCATGGAATTATTTTGTATATTCATGGCCACTTATTTATGAATAATTGTTAAGAGTGACAGTAGGTCACTATGCTTTATCCATTAAAGTAGTGTCTCATTTTGGTCCTATTTATTCATGTTATAGTTTGATGAGGAGAATGGTTTTGTGGAGTGGTTATATAGGATAAAATCACCCCTTTCATGTTACTTTCATTAATAATTTAAACCTTGGTTTGTGTCTTCAATACAAAGAAAGGTGTGTCAAGTGTGTGAGCATATCACCCTTATGTAAATGTGTTTTGGTTTATTTAAAGTTTTTCCACTTTTAGAAAAGTTTTAATTTCCTCAAATTTCATGAAATATCCCTTAGTTTCATTGGAATCATTTGATCTTCGCCTGAAATGTGATCTTTTTATATAGTCTACAATTATCTTGCTTTTTTGAAAGCATGGTCTATCATGATCAGCCTTATACAAGTCTTGTTGGTTCCTAGTTTTACACCTCTATCAATCAATCTTGCACATTTGAAAAGAATGGAAAATAATGATGAAAAATGTTCTAGTGACAATCAATAATGAGTAAAGAATAAGATGTCAAATCAACAACATTTGTAAAACATATTACTTCACTTCATCAATAGGAAATAGTAGAAAATCACAAAACATTTTTATTAACTTCATGAGAAAATATTACACACATAAATGTTTAAAAATGGTACCATGGGGACAAGCATGGTGGATTGCTCCATGTTGGGTAGGCGATACATATAAACATGCTCTTAGAGCTTGTTAGTGGTTGTACAGCTACAACAACCTTAGCAAGAGAGATAAAATGTACATATGAGTGATCACAAAATGTGGAAGAGACTATACTAAAGAACAATAATAACCAAAAATATTTAAAAACACTAAAATAGAAGACATACCTTTTATTTATACATTCTAATCTTGGGACTATGGGTCACAAATTTTAGAATTAAAAATTAACCCTTCAAATCCACCAAGATGCTTCTTGAAGGAAAATATTCCTAACCACACCTAAAATATTCATCCATTTTCAATAAAACCATGGCTCTAATTTCCTTTATAAGGAATGATGAAGATTTTTTAACAAAAAAATTGATTTTCTTATTGTAAATGCCTATGAACATGATTTAAAAGGTGGAAATTCATTATGGAGGTTGAATAAACCATTTGTCATCATATGGAACTATGTGAAGATGATCTTGAACACAACATGGAGGGATAACAATCATTTGAGGAGATAAATAGACTTTTTACCTTATGCAACCACTCAAAGATGCTCCTATATTGCTTGAGAATCATTGAAGCCTCTAGACAAAAATCCTCCCTTCTATGCATGCTAAAGAAAGTACATTACCTTGTGATGATTATAGTTGGAATGATTTAGCTATGGTATAAATAGATAATGATCCATAGTCATTTAGAAAACATGTTTTTAGGTGGCTCATAGATCTTATTTGGTGCTTTGAATCATTTCCCATCCATGAAAGAACCATCAATTTTACCTTTCAAACCAAATCTTCCCATATACTGACATTTAACATGCCAAATAAGATCCAACAAGGCACTAGTCGGCCTTAGAAGTGACTAGCCTATATAACTAGCTTCAACTAGACATGTGTCAATTATTTGTGCCATCTTGAATCTAGAGTGAATATGCACCATTAATCCTTAAGTAAGTCTCCAGATCTTGACTTCATTATGGGCCATTAATCTTGAGTTGGGAATTCCAGGGCTTTTCCTCTTAGAAGCCCTATGGGTTCTTTGCATCTTATGCTATTAATTATGCTTAGGCTAGCATTCTTCTACCATTTTGTGATCCTGCATTAATTTTGGGCTTTATTAAAAAGCTCATTTTCATTTTATACCACTGGATTATCCTAACCTGAGAAAATGCATGCCATTGATTTTTGAAAGAAGTTTAGGCTTTAATCTATGACACACAACTGTGCTATTTATCTCCTCTACACTTGTTGATAACTCTATTAAAAATTCCAACATCATTACTTATCATTGATCTCATTGGCATGGATCAAGCATGGACCATCTATGCATAGGTCTCAGTACTTTCCTCCACATTACATTGCATATTTGACAAGGTTCTTGTGATGGTGGAACTTGTCACCATCTTGCTCATCATAGGGCTTTGTTTGAAACATTAGCCTTCTATGCACCATCAATCAACTAGAATATTCTCAAATTTTAATCATCTCACATGATATAAACACTTATTCAGCTTTTGCAAATCTCTTTGGGACTTTTCTCATCAGGCCTTTTGATCTGGGGGCCCTTTATCTTTGGCACTTCTGCTCTTGAGTCCTTTTTCTATGACATTTTGGTACTGGTAAAAATTTCATTAGGATAGTTAATATGTGAGAATTCATTATTGGTCTTCAGGACCTTTTTTTAGGGCATTTATCATGGGTATTTGTGTATTTATATAATTATTTTGGACATTTTATTCGAGATAATTTTCCTAAAGTATTGAACTCTACAATAATTTGGTTTTTAGCATGTTTATCTTCATCCAGAAAATTGTTTCAGACATTTTATCTATGATAATTTCCCAAAAAATATCTTAAAATATTTTAAATTAATATTTTTGTACAAATAATGGACTTTTGTCGAATGTTTTACACAATAAAAATGCCTAAAGGGCTAGTAACCTTTAGACTTTTTACGTTGGCAAAATGCTTGAAGGAAATGGACTTATGAACTTTTTACTATGAACAAAAATTCCAAAATAAATAAGCCTTTTGAGTATTTTCATTAACATTTTTATTGAAATAAATAAGGTTATTTCAAACTAAGTAAATAGTAAATTAATCACTTAGCTAATTTAACATGAACTGGACCTCTCAAAGGAACAGTGGAAGTCAAAAATTTAGCTAAGGACTTAGCCCTTTAAACTTAACAAGGGATCAATTACTTTAGTTAAATTTTGGGTACTAACATTGGATCTCACCCAGGGATGCATACCCCCTATCAGTGTGCAAATAACCCCAAAATGTAAGACTAGGTGCCAATACAATGGGCCATGGAGTCAAGACTTGGCAATTTGCCAACAATCACTCATGGAGGCTAAACAAAACATGGTATACTTAACAAAAATAGATTAGGAGGATATGGAAATAAACACAAAATAAAACACAAAGGGAAATTATATAAACAAGGTCCAAATTAGAGGGGTAACAAAGTGACAAAATAACAAAGGACAAAACACTATATAATTTATACATAACTATAGGTTATGGACTCAATCAAGAAAGTGTTTTAAATGTTTGACATTAGCTAGAAGCTCAAATATTTCACCATCTAAGTATCTTAATAATGAATTATGCTCCCCAATCTAGCAATAAATGGAATAGGGACCTATCTATAAGGCATCAAATTTTCCATGCTTACCTATCTCCTCATGTCTATTGTCCCAAAGTAGAACCAGATCACCTACTTCAAAAGTTCTTGGAGTGACCTTCCTATCAAATATCTTCTTCAAAATTTCTTTGAAATGGAGGTGTCTTTCATGATCTTGTCTTCAAATTTCATCAAGTTCAATAATCTATTTCATCCTACTTTCATAATGGTTGATTTTCTCATCATCTTCTATTTGTTGCATGAGTTGATAAGTGGGAAACTACAAATTCATAGGCAAAACATCTTGACCTCCATAAACAATATCAAAACGTATTTTTCTTGTAGCTCTCCTTGGCATAATCCTATCAGCCCATAAGGCAAACTTCAACTACTCAACCCACTTCATCTTTTTTCTTCTAAAGTACATCTAATGATTTTGAGCAAGTTCTTGTTACTAGATTCTGTTTGGCCATTTCCCCGAGGGTTGTAATTAAAAGCATAACTCAAATCAGTCTTATAATATTTTCATAATTTAACTAAAGGCTTGGATTTTAAACTCATGTCATTGTCTGAAATAACCATGATAGGCACACCAAATCAACAAATAATCTAATTTAGCAAAAGTCCATAAATACCTAGTGCATCACCTTCTTTGTAGGGACCACTTCAACCCATTTCATGAATTAGTCTATTGTAACTAGTATCCATCTATGTCTAGCACTCAATGAATAAACAATTTCTCCAATGAAATCCATCCCCCATTGTCTAAATGGGCCTTCAATCATCACAGGCTATAAGGGAGGAAAACCTAAATCTTTCATCCTCCTAATTAAATGATTATATTTATCACCTTTTCAACTGTCTGAGAAATATATTTGAATAATGATGGATACCAATAACTAGCTCTCAAAATTTAATGATCTATGATTTTAGGTGCAAAATGACCACCACACACTCTACTATGGAAGCCTTTAATCAAGTCAGCAATCTATTCTTCCATCACACATCCTATGAGAAACCAATCTATATTCTTCCACGTGAGTCCCTTTTTATTCAAGAGATATTTATGGGATACAAGCTTAAGATTTCTTTGATTTTTGTCCAAGTTAGGGGGAAAATTCAAAATTTTCAAGTAGTAAACAATATCTATATACCTATCTACATGGTTGGATCTCCAATAACTGGTTGCCACTGATCGATGGAAATGTGGAAATATACCCATGTGTTAAAGGTTTTTTTTAGCTTTATTCCAAAACTCTAAGGACAGGAGGACTATTCTGTCCTACAGTGATTTTTTTTGGCAGGGTAAATACCCTCTTATGGCCAAATGGTGGCATAAGGATTTCAATCCTCTCACAGAAACCTTCAACAAAATCCCTGTCTGGGTTCAGCTCCCTAATTTTCCAATAATTCTATGGCATGATTCGGTTTTTAAAACCATCAAAAATGCTATAGGGGAGTTTTTATCTGATATTGATGAATCTAAGAAGTTTTACTACTTGACCTGTGCACACCTATTGGTTGAGGTGGATGTTTCTAAGGGCCTTCCTGAGGTGATTTGTTTGGACTCCCCTAGGGGTTCTTGGACGCAAATGTTAGATTATGAAGGTTTACCTTTTTGATGCAAAAAATGTCACCTGACGGGGCATGTTGCAGCTCGGTGTTATGCCAGGAAATTCAAATCCAGAAGATCACCTTCTTGGTGGTCTGAAGCTACTTATGAACATTATACAGCTAAACAACCCAGGGAAGATATGACTGATTTAGAGAATGAGAGTGAAAAGAGTATCCATTCTAAATCGATGGATCGGGAGACTCCGCTGGTGAAAGATCCTGTTGAAGGTACTGTGGAGATTGAATTATGTGATCTCTCAGAACTGATTACTGAGGAGGTGGTGGTCTCTCTCCCTGTTTTGAAGGATTCTCATAGGAGCCAGATGTTGGCTGGTTTTCAAAAGGATTTTGCTGAGGCATCGGTACCCCCTGGACTTCATGGATCATGGCCTTCTGAGGATTGGGTTGCTGAGGTAGCTAAGGTAGAGGATGGTTGGACAGCAGTTAAGAGGAAGAAGTCTAAGCCTTTGGTCCCCGCTCTAGATATGAATCTTCGGTCTTGTAAAAAAAAATATTAATAATATATTTTTATAGTTTGTCCAGCTATTGTCTGCTGTTTTTAGATTCCTGGTTAATCTAGTTTTGCTTTTGCCGATTCCAGGTTATTTTGTTACCTGGTTGTGTTTAAGGTTTATCTCTCCTCTGATGTATAGGGTTTCGGGGCCCCTTCAAAACCTATTTTTACCTTAATCTAAAACAATATCTATATACCATGGAGATATGTTAAATTGACTCAATGAATTATTAACATTAAAAATAACAATGTTTACCTCAACTTCTTGAAAATTGGTCTCAACCATAAGCTTGGATAGACTCATCCCTCCTACTCACTTGGTGGTCTAAATATCCATGTCCTATTCTTGCAACTTCTTGATCCACTTGCATCTTTTTATGGATACTTCATTCTGAGTCAAGATGCCCTTCACCATGGTATGTGGGACATAAAAAACAATCTTTGAACTCAAAATATAAGGCCTGAACATCTTGACATCTTTCAAGAGAGTGAAATATTGTTTTTCCATGATGGTATAATTTAGCTTGCTACCTTGAATAGATTTTATAAATGAAGTTATAGGATATTCATAACCATATTTATTATTTTTAAACATAATAGTAGCAATAGTATTATATGTGCAAAAGAGAATATCTAGAATGGCTTTGTGTAATCAGGGCTATCTAAGATAGGAGTAGGATTTAAAGCTTCATTGATGTCATTGAATGCTTGTAAGGACTTTTCCTCCCATTTGATGGTTTGGTCCTTCTTTAGCATGGAATTAATAGGCAGATTAATCTTTACAAAATTTGACATAAACCTCCTTACAAAGTTAATTTGTCTAAAGAAAGACTAAATTTCTTTCATAGACTACATGATGGGCACTTTGTCAATGATGTCTACCCTCTCAGTGTCAATCATGACATGATATTTTTACACTATATGTCCTAGAAACTTGGCCTTTTATACACCATAGTGGCACTTCTTTAGATTAAGTGAAATGTTGAACTCCTTGCATCTGATCAACATATTTTCTAGATGCTCCAAATGTTCTTCTATAATCTTGGAGTACATAGTAATGCCATCTTGATATACCACAATGAACTGGTTAATTATCTCTACCAAAATGGTGTCCATAGCTCATTGAAACATTATACCAACATTCATCAACCTAAAAGGCATCCTCATATATACATACATGCCCCAAGGCATAGTGAACGTAGTCTTGGATCTTTCCAATTACTTCATCATAACTTGTTTGTACCTTGAGAAGCCATCTAATGTGGGCAACATTTATAATCTAGTAACACTTTACAGTAGGTTATCCATATTGGGTAAGGTATAATTATCTTTTAAAGAAGCTTTGTTCAAATTCCTAAAATCCATAGATAAGTAAATATCACCTTTATTCTTTCTCATATGGAATAAATTTTCAACCCATGATGAGTACCTGATGGTTTTAATGATACCACCATTCCTCAACTTCTTTAACACATCCCTCATCTTGATGGCTAAGATGGGATTAATAAGCTTTTATTTCTACCTGAAAAGCTTGTTATCAGGCTATAATGAGATGACATGTTAGAACGAGTCTTCCCTATACACTTTTAACTAAAAATAAGACCATGCTAGACAATCCAGGTACCTTTTAATAAGCTACATGTAATCATTCTTCTTATATGTAATTAGGTGAGTACCTAGCCAAACCTTTCTTGGATCCCATGAGAACCAAAATTATACTCAATCACATCTTTTGAAATGAATGAGTCTCTTGATTTAATTCTATCAACTCTATCAAAATATGCTTCTAAAATTACCAATCCTCTAGGAAATGGTTTTGCCTTCAGTTGAATAATGTCCTTACCAAATAAGGTTTCCTTTCCATCACAAAATTGAACCATAGATTCTAAGTCTATGAGTTGATAATATAACTCAACATCATAGTTCAAAAAACTCTTAATATATTCATAATCATCAAATACATGCCAATGATGATTATTGTTTGAGATTGAAGCCCTGACAAGCACCTCTACTTGATACTGATAATGAGGTCTCATATTTATAATATCAAACTGAGCACCTAACTTTGCAAGTCTATTAGCTTCTTTGTTAAAACTTCTAACATGATAAAAAAGATTTAATGCATCATAGAATTCAATAAAATCCCAAATCACTTTATGATATTATTTCAACCTTTTATTTTTGGTGGCCTAAGCATTACGAATATGCTTAATCACTAAATTAAAATTGCCCTTGAAAATTAAAATTTTAATTCCATGTTCATGAGCAATCCATAGACTAAGCAAAAATGCCTCATGCTCACTATTATTATTCATGCACTCAAAAGAAATATGAAAATAAACATAAAACATTTACCACTAAGGTCATTAAAAACAACCCCAACTCCATTTCCAAGACTAGAGTAAGCCCCATCAAATCACATCTTCCAAACCACACTTTCTTTGTCAAGATCATTATAAAGAATAGTATTTTATTCACTAGTAACAAAATTCCCAACAAATTTACCCAATTCAACATTGATGTACAATACTTCATTCAGAGCATATTTGAGATCTTCAATTACATGAAAGATCTTTAGATCTCTATAAATCTTGACCATCTTACCCTCCATCATAATGGTGGCACAAGATAAATCCATCTATACAGTTCCACCCATACTAGTAGCCCATTTACATGATAGAAACATCCCCCATTTAGGTGGGAAATCCAAAACTACAACATCTATATTCAGATACTTACTACGATGAACTACTAATTATACAACTAATCACTTCACATATCCCAAAACTGGTACCTATCATGATTCTACAGCATAACATTTTCCCAATACTAACATAATATTCACTTTGAGCTCATTTAAGAAACCCAGGGGCATCATATTGCAAGATGCTCTAGAATCAAACATACAATTATGGATAATTCGGCCATTGATCAGCAAGGTTGTATAAAATGGATCAACATTCAGCTGTCTCTATACTAATACAGTCCCCAAATAGACCTCCATAGCAAGTTTAACAACCTATTCTAATTATTCATCTTCCTTCAGGGGTGCTTGGGGTAATTTTATTTCATTCATAGTAGACCTCTCACCAAATTCCAAGTAATCAAAATCCCTCTCTATGTTCAGGTATTCATAACAAATCAACAAGTGGCATGGAGAATTTTTATTTGACTCAACACTTGGCCGTATCACACATTTAATGCCAAGGAAGAGGCATATTTGGTGGAAAGGTAAAAAAACCTTCAACTGGGATGAAATCACTTAATATCTAAAGTGGAGTAGGCTATGATAGATTAACACTTATGATAGTAGTGTTCAGGGGTGGATTTGTCTTCACATCCCATATACCCTTAGGAATACTCGACCAGATGGTCAATTTTTTCTCTTAGCATGAGCACCTCTAGGCTTATCATCTTGGGACATGAGTGCTATCATAAAATCTTCTAGGACTGCAATAGATTTATTTTCTTCCTTACATTATGTAACTTTGGGTTTATAGGGGTAGTGTCTTGAGTAGTAACACCCAGTTACCTATTTCTAAAGTAATAGTCCTTCTTTTAGGTAGCTATTGCATTAATTAAAAGCTACCTATCCTCAACTAATGGAATTCCCCCATGATATTTATTAATCATCATAGATCATAAGAGATCAAAATCATGAATGGGTAATTCATATTTTTGTGCCATATTAACATCAAAAGAAAATTCAAAAGTTGGGACACTCTCTATTTCAACCACACTCCAAAACTGATCAATTGTAGTAGTGTTTAATGTTTCCTTATAGGTAAACATTTTTCTTTGATCACTTTCACAATCAAGCATAAAAATATCATACTTAGATGATGCATACTCAATTTCATTTGAATCTTCAACAATTCATTCAGCAGTATCACATGGAGGGTGTAGAAAGAAGCACTTGGCACACCAATCAATTTCTAAATCAAAATTCACATAATTTACCTTTAAAATTAAAGGACTAGGCACCTCTTTTCCAACCCCTCTTTTATAGTTTTAATCTATTCTCTCTTCACATGCAGGACTCTTCTCTTTATCAATGTCTCAATTATGGAAAGTAGGCCCCCTTTGTTCTTCATTCAGATTTGGATCCCTCTCTAGGATGGTAAACACATGAGGTATCCCCTTATCAGCATTTGTCAACTTATATGGCACTTCTTTGATATTTGAGGCCAATGTTTTAATAATTTCCTCAATATTAGTTGTCTTAGTGGACTATGCCTTTTTTGGATTGACCAAATTTACATCATCCCATATGTTTATGGGCTTTCCCACAACCTTTATGTTATTCTCAATCTAGATGTCCATATTGAACACCAAATGTAGGTTCATGGGAGCCTTATCGCACAAGTAATATGCAATATTATTATCAAAGGCATTGTAGTACTTTATCAAGCATGTTGTATCACTAGGACTAATGTTTTTGGGTAGCAACATCATAACCTTTTTGAATTAGATATTGAAGTCCTGCACACAATTGTTAGGATTATTTTTTATATTTTTAAACTTAGCTAAAATAAACTTGGGATCAACTCTTTCACCATAGTGAATTCTAAATACATTCCTCGTCTCTTCTCATAAATTGATACATCCATGGGGAATAGAATTGAACCACTCATTAGCATCTTCCTCTAGTGTGTACACAAATGACTTGATGCACACATCCTCATACTCAACCTCATAATATTCAATGGTATTTTGAAAATCTCTTAGGTACTAATCACCACTCACTACATTTTTCCCTTGAAAATTTTGAAGGCATTTCTAACTTCACTTAGGACTTCATTAGGATAGCCTTCCATTTCATCAAAATTGATAGGCTTGAATCTCAGCGCATGAAATGTAGAAATTTCATTCCCATCTTGGTCCTTATGCCTCATGATTAGTTCAATGTAAGGTTCAAAAACAAATGGAACAGGGATGTGAGGACATGGATGAGGTGTACATGGTGAATAAAACTTGGGAGGGCATTTAGTTTGTTGATAAGGAGCTAGGTAATACATAGGACTATAGGTTTTAGATTTGCTAAAAGATCTATATAAGTCATTACTAATGGGAAGTTTAACAAAAATATCAAGATTATCAAAATCTTGGTAGTCAGGACACTATTTAGAAGCTACACTTTACCCTTTAATAGACCTCCAAATTTGTCTACCTCATCTTTGGTATAAACTTAATGGTGAGAAATGTTTCTTAGATGAGTCACTTTTGAAATATGATCTCCATCCCTTCAGCTTTTCAAACTAGAAAATACTCAAATCTAAAACTAAGTAGAATATTAAGAGTAGGAACTGGTCTTCTTTGAAACCAGGTGATAAAAATTAAATTTACCAGTAGAATCACAATTGTATAATATAATAGTTAACATAATATTTGTAATATATACTAAAATTAAACTTGTTGAAGCTTAATGAGATAGAAAGTAAAGACACTAAATTTTTTATAATATGCTCAAAAGGGGATAAAAAACCTTTCAATATGTAATGTTAATAACTCTTTGTAATAAATGTAATACAAGTCAAATAGTCAAATATCTCAAATCTTAGCACATCCTTAGTGGAGTGTTATGATGTTGATGACCAAGATAGTGTGACTATAGAAAACAACAAGCAGAGAACCTCCAAACATGAAATACTTATATCTTTATCTCTCTAAAAGAGTCCTTAGCAACACAAGTGCTATGGGTGTATTTTCTTTCCCCAACAACAATGCCAAAAAATTGTTGATTCCTAGTTGTACACCTCTATCACTCATCTTACACACTTGAAAAGAATGTCAAATAATGATGAAAAACCAACTAGTATGTCATTCTATCTAGGGAAGAGTTTGTCATAAATATTAATCTAAAGTAATAAATGACTAATATGTACCTACAAAGGGTATGGTTAGCTCTCTGCTACTTCTGGCTCTACCTGAACCAAGGTGAGAGGATCTAAGGGGTATCTTAATCACATGAAGAGATTATAAGATTCAAGATCCATGAGGATTTTTTGCACAAGGGAATATAAATGTGACCAAGGCAAAACCAAACTCGTTTAATCCATTAATAAAGTGTTATCATGTGAAATAAATAAATTTACTAGATCATATAAAAGTTACTCAAGATAGATGATGAAATGACTAAAATCTTCATTATATAGAATATTCAACAACAGAGGTCAAATAGAAAGCTATAATACTATGCTTCAAAACACAAAATGTAAACATATGTTAAGTATATAATATTTATGCATCTATAAGCAAAAATAATTCATAATATGTAATTGGGTGCATTATTTATAGGGTAGGACAGGGTAGGACAAATTGATAGTAATAAAAAAGAAGGTGGTGCACTGGAGGTTTTTAAATAGTAGGGATTCTTTCAAAATTCAGGACATCTTCTATTGAAAATATGCAGAACAAATATATGCAAGCTAATAAAGCTACCTAGAGTGATTTTCATTTACTGGTGCCAATGAAAAATAAATACTTAAATGATCCTTAAAATTCTAGAACATATACTAAAACTAGAATATCACATGCATTTTCCCATTGAATCCATAAACCTAGGCTTCCCTAACAAGTTATTTAATAACATATTTCCAAACATAATGTAGAAAGGGATTTATAATCTAGTTCTAAGACTAAGAGGACAACTAGTAATGAGTATAGAACAATATGTCTAATCAACACAATTTTTAAAACATATTACTTTACTTCATTAATAATAAATAATAGAGAACCACAAGTATTTTCATTAACTTTGTAAGAAAATATTACACATATCAGTGTTTCAAAATTCTCCGATGTGGAAAAGCATGGTGGATTTGCTCCATATTGGTCAATGGAGACATATAAACATGTTCTCAAATCTTGCTAATGGTTATACAACTACAACCACCTTAGAAAAAAAGACAAAATGCACACAAAAATGATCCCAAAATGTGAAAGATCCTATACTAAAGAAGAATAATAACTAAAAATAATGACCAACACTGAAATAGAGGATAAGCCTTCTATTTATATATTCTATTCCTAGGATTGTGGGTTACAAATTAAAAATTTGCAAAGCAACACTTCAAATCCACCAAGATTCTTCTAGCTAGAAAATATTCCTAGCCATACCTGAAATCTTCATCCATTTGGAATAAAATCATGGCTCTAACTATCTCTATAAGGAATGATGAATATTTTACAATAAACTATTTGCTTTATTGAATTAAAATGCCATTGAACATGATATGGAAGGTGGAAATTCATGATAGAAGCTGAACAAACCATTTGTCATCATATGAAACTATGTGAAGATGCTCTTGACCATGAATTTGAAAACAAAAATCATTTGAGGATCCAAATAAAATTTGTCACCTTGCATAACCACTCATAGATGCTCCTCAATTGATTGTAAATCATGGAAACCTCTAGATATAAATCCTTCCTTCTGTGCATGCAAAAGAAATCCCATTACCTTGTGATGATTGTAGTTAGAATGATCTAGTTGTGGAAGAAATAGAAAATTGTCTATAGCAATTTGGAAAACATGCTTTGGGTTGGCCCATAGATCTTATTATATGCTTTGACTCATTATCCATCCATGAAAGGGACATATCTTTTATATTTTAAACCAAATAATACCACATACTGATGTTAAGCATGCCGCATTAAATCCAATTGAGCACTTCTAGGGCTTAGAAGTTACCAGGCTACATAATTGGCTTCAACTAGACATATGTCACTTCTTTATGCCATCTCAAAGTTAGATTGAATACTCACCATCAATCCTTCAAGAAGTCTCTAGGCCTTAACTTCATTTCGAGCCATTTATATTGACTTGGGCATTTGGAGATTCCACCACTTGGTAGCTCTATGGGTTATTTTTATCATGCACTATCAATTATACTTAGGCTAGTACACTTCTACAATGTGGTGATACCACATTTATTATAAGATTTACTAAAAATACCACTCTCATTTTATACTACTAGATCATCCTCACCCAAGCAAACATGCACCATTGATTTTCTATCTCAGGCTTTAATATATGGCACACAATTGTGCCACTTGTCTTCTTTATGCTTGCTGACAAATCTATTTAAAAATATAGTATTATCTCTTGTCATTTATCTCATTAGCATAGATCAACCTTGAACCATCAATTTTTATCCATAGGGTTTAGTCGTTTGCTCTACATTCTGTTAGATCTTTGACAAGGTTCATGCGATGGTGACACTTGTCATCATCTCACTTTTCTTGGGGATTTATTTGAAATATTGGCCTTCTATCCACCATTAATTAGTGGGAACCTACTCAAATTTTAGTTATCCCCTATGAGCTCAACACTTATGTAGCTTGGGTGAATCTCTTTGGAACTTTTCTAATAAGTCCTTTTGGTCTGCAAACCCTTTGTCTTTGGATTTTTTATATTCAGCACTTTTGTTCTGAATCCCTTTGTTTGCATTATTTTTACTTTGGAAATAATTTTATTGGGATAATTATTCTACAAGAATTCACTATTGTCCTTCGAGACATTTATTTTAGGGCATTAGTCACGTGTCTTTGTTTATCAAAATTATTATTTTAGACATTTTTTTAGGATAATTTTATTGAAGTATTAAACTCTCTCAGACATTTCTCCCATAGAAATTTTGTCTTTGGCATTTTTGCCTTTGTTAGGATAGATATTGTATCTGCAAAAAAAGTCCCAAAAGGTATCTCTAAATATTTGAACATAAATTTTTTTCGAAAATAGTTGACTTTTGTCAAACTTTTTACATAGGCAAAATGTTCAAAAGGAAAGTACCCTTCAAATTTTTTTCATAGGAAAAATGCCCAAAGGAAATGGCCCTATATAATTTTTGTTGTGGACAATTTCTTTTAAATAAATAAGCCTTTGGAATATTTATGAAAACATGTTTTCCAACAAAAAAGGCTATTTCACACTAAGTAAAGACCAAATTAATCACTTAGCTAATTTAACATGAAATTGACCTTTTAAAGGAACACTAGAAATCAAGAATTTGGCTAAGTACTTATCCCTTTAAACTTAACAAGGGATCAATTACTTCAATGAGATTTTGGGCACTAACAGGTCTGAATACCAATGTTGACCTAATAAATAATGAATACTAATTATAAATCATAAAATCATATAGAAATATCAATACTTAATAAGTTGGAATCTCAAGATAGTAATAATTAAACTTAATACACTTTCTAATAAGGGCCAAGATAAATTCAATCACCCACAGGTTTGCAGACCTAGAGGTGAACATTCATGAAGTCTAAGGTTTCATTTTGAAGTGTTCAATCCATGGAAAAGTGTGGCATGGACTCATAAAATTTTCATGTGACCTTAACTGATCTCACCACATTCATTAGAAGGTATGATTAAACAAAATAATCTATGTTCTATTCATATTCCTTAAACATGAGTTGACTATATACATAGTCCATACATGTGAATGGATAAGTTTGAATTGATATAATGTTTGGTCGAAATTAAATAGGCTTATTGAGAGTTTGATAGTGAAAATTACAAGAGGTGATATGATCTAAAGTTGTCTAGGACTCAAAGGAGTTGTCTTCGAAAGTCTATAAAAGCAATAAAAGAGACCTATACGTTATAGGTCTATAAGTCCTCTTTTTGTACAAAAGCATTGGTTTATGCCAAGAGGAGTTGGTTAGAACATGAATCAATACTATCAAGAGAGAAGATACAAACTATTGATGACCCTAACACCATTTGTAGTTGTTGGCATGAAATTTTTTTAGGAGGACAAATTTTCGACTTCATGTTAATAGTGTGGGGAACAATGTCCCTCTCCTATTAGTAGGCAAATATACCTTTATTAAAATTCAAATTAGGATGGCATGAAATATTTAATGCGAAGGAATGTAAATCATGGGGTAGTAATTTTCATGTGAAAGTATGAAAAGGAGTTTCTATAAGGGAAGATATTTTCTTCTTCTGAAAATCAAATTTTCTCTGAACACTTTTGTCTAGTATCATATTCTAAATTGATGAGTTTGTTGCTTAAAACTTCTCTCTCTCTCTCTCTCTCTCTCTCTCTCTCTCTCTCTCTCTCTCTCTCTCTCTCTCTCTCTCTCTCTCTCTCTCTCTCTCTCTCTCTCTCTCTCTCTCTCTCTCTCTCTCTCTCTCTATCTATCTATCTATCTATATATATATATATATATAGAGAGAGAGAGAGAGAGAAGGGAGAAGTTTTAAGCAACAAACTCATCAATTTAGAATATGATACTAGACAAAAGTGTTGAGAGAAAATTTGATTTTCAGAAGAAGAAAATATCTCTCATTTGACGGGTTGAAAAGACATAATCATATCTTTAGGGATATTAAACATATACCAAAAGACTATTTGACTATGATAATATAAACTAATAACATTTTCTATTTTTTAATAGAAACAACTAAGAATTTGTCTTTATTTTCACAAATATTTTCATATGTGTTGGAAATGTAAATTACAACTCTAGATAGAAACTTTATAATCTAATTTACTATTCTCAATATTTTCAAATTTATAACAATGGAAATGAAAATCATATATGTTGAATTCATAAAAAAACATAATCTAAAAGATATCACTAACACAAAGTTTAGAAACACAATTTTTGTATTGATTCTGAAGAGTAGAAAAATTGATCTCCTTTTACAGTGATTTGCCAAAATTATATCTATTTTGAACCTTTATTATGAATCCATAAATTTTATTTATAGACTAAAATTGGTGGTCATGGTGCAAAAACACCTATTTTTCCTTTCTTTAAAATTGTTAAAATAGTAATGAGAAATTAAAACTTTAAATGATAAAAAACCTTTTGAGCATTTAACACCACTTGAGAAAACAATTGGTGTTTTTCCACTAATTTAAAAATCACATCATCAACTTGCACAACTTGGAAAAACAAGCTGTCAAAATTATAAATATAATTTTTATAATTATAATGCACATATACAATGGTAAAAGAGTGCAATAACACAAGTTAGGTACAAAAGAAATAAGAGAAGAGAATGTAGAAACATTGAAAGAAATTATTTATGCTTCTTGTTATTGTATTGACAATTATTTCCACTTCAAGAAGTCATCAAATATTTGAAGAAATACCTTGATCAAGTCTTCATTGAGTCCATCTATGTACCTTTAGATAATGTCTATTAATTATTCTAACTCTTTCATTTCCTGAAGCTTGCTTCAAAGATTATTTATTTTCATATCCAAATTATCCACATTCACTTGGAATTTGGACAATTGATGAATTTATTCATAATTGAATGTATATGTATTTATTGTAAATATCTTGAATTCTCTCTTTTCATTCTCCAATAATTGTCTCAATTAAAATCAGATTTCCATCTTGATTCTTGTCAATGACAAAATGACAATCCAACTTCTTTACTTTGGTGTCGATTTCCATCATTGTGTCACTTCTGAATGACCTTAAATAATTGAATTTATAAACACATTTTTGAAGGGAATGGATTCTAAATTTAGTGGCCCAAATAAATTCAATCTAATAGATAATTTCATCCTTATTGATTACTCCTTTTTAAGCAAGATCAATAGAAGGAAATTTTGAGAATTTGACTAACCCAGGGATAACTTCCTCCTAATTTTGTTTCTCCTGAGTGTATCCAATTGCCTTTATTTTTAGACATTCATATTATGATTGAATTCTATAAAACATCATTATTGAAATGATAATTACTGAGGCCCCTTTATTTGTAACTTTTTTAATATAGTCTTTCACTACATTACCAATTTGGCCTACTTCTCTCACATTGTCTAGTGTCTCAGCAGGATGACTCGATAAAGTGATAGATGGTTCAATTGACCCAATCAATCTATGTATTATTGAGTTCAATTATTTCAACTTCTCTTTTATTTCATATTTCATTATCTTATCTTTATCCTTTTTTTAAATATGGTTCCAAATACAAACTAAACATCTCCTTTCATCCCTTCTCTAATTGATTTTCCCAAATTAACCCTGGATACCTGATAGTCATCAACACTCATTTATGACCTATCCATTTAAATTGTAGGAATGGCCACTTCTATATATTTTTATACCTTTTTATATGTCACCATTCACAAAAATGTCCTCATTCTATTTTGCCTCTTCAATAAATAAGTTTTCAAGGTTCCAAAACTATCTCTTCAAGTTCAACATTTTTTCTTGTTATCTTCACTAATATAGATAACTAGTCTGAAGTTGTCATAATTTTGGAAGCTAATAAAGCAAAAGATGAAATAGTTGGAGTAATCTTGGGTATGATTTAAGAATTATTTTTACTCAATTGGATCACCTTGAAAGGATGTTTCAATTTTCTCTTGTCGATTGATTGTATCAAAATGAATTCTTCAAGAATGATCACTGGGAAACTCAGGATTTGATGGAGAAGATGAGGATATATGAGTAACCACTTGAAAAGGAAAAGGAGATAACATATGGAATATTGTATCATCTAAAGATAATAATTTTTGAGTTGTGTTCTCTACTAGTTCTTGAGAAAATGGAAAACAATCAATTGCAAGCTCTTGAGGAATTGAAATTTTAGCAGAGGAAGAAACATTTCCACCTAACCATTTTATTTTTAACTTGATAGTTTTTTTTGGTTGAACATATTTTTTTATTAACTTTAGGTTCATGCACACTTATTATCATTAGGGTTTATCCACTAGGGCCTGCATCATCTATCTTTTCTGGCTCATCTTATTGATTATATAAGCTAAAAAATTTATCTTCATCATGATGTGTAGGGAGATCAATATTCATAACATCAAATCCTTTGCCTTTTTATCATCTAAGAGTTATGTAAAGTGCAATTATTATCTTATTTCTGAGAGAAGTAGATTAACTTTGCTCTCAATGTACTACTAGTAATGACTTTGTTGTGATGTCTTATTTTACAAAGATGGGGTCTAATATGACCTCATCATCTACCAACTATTTAGGTACTTTCATTATGTCAAATTTGACTATTTATCTCATAGTAAACCATGAATAGTCTTTGATTCTTATTACTTTCTCATCATCATAATCCATCCAATAGTCTTCAAAATATAGAACATGCTAAAACATAGATCCAACATTGCATTCAATTAGGCCCTTATTATCAAATCAAAACCTGATTTAAAATTTACAAAGGATATAGAGAGACATATATTACCCAATTGTCTTGGCATTCACAAATAAAGAGAAATTATACCTGATAATAGAGATTGAAAACTTGATCCGTAGTTTATATTAGCTTGTCAGGGACTTAATTGTTTCAACAAGTTATCTCATGATTTCCATCAAAACTCATTTATCACTGACATATCATGGGAGCATGTAAGGAGCAACTTTACTATTGACAATTTTGGCCTTATAGGGTAAAATTGGTTTCCTTCTTCCCTTGCTATTTTGAGCCAGTTCAATTTCTAGTTTGCACAAGTCTTTTAGCAAAAGGAGGAACCAGTTCAGTGGTTCGACGTCAGGGTTCAATGGCATGATATTTCTCACACTTTGAACTTGAAATTTGGTTTAAACAGTTGGTTCAATCAGGTGGGTTAGTCATTTTGGTTCAAAGTGGTTGGTCTAAGCAATTGGTTCAATTCAGAAGCTTCAAGGGGGGTCTTCCCAAGCCTGAAAGACAAGTGCCCTTGTAGAGGGTAGTCAAGCACAAATTAGACCATTCTAGCAAGCTATAGAGGGCAATTCCAAACCCAAAAGTACCCTTGAGGAGGGTAGGGAACCCTTGCGGAGGAATCAAAAGGGTGAGTTTTCCTTTAGAAATGTTAAGTCAATAGATAAGACAATGTTGAATTTATTTGGGCAAAATGTCTAAAGGAATTCCTTCAAATATTTTTTCCAAATAAATTCACAAGGTAAAGAGGAAGGGATTCTTTCAAAAAAGTTACTGTGGCAAAATGAACAAAGTGAATTCTTTCAAACAAAAATCCAAAGGAATTCCTTCAGACATTTTGTTTGAAGGAATTCACCCGATGGAAAATCCTAACAGAAAGCAGCAAGTAGGAAAGACAAAGGAAATATTTCCTTTGAACTAAATGTTTGAAGGATTTCAAGACTAAGGCAGGTTGAAGGACCCTGAAGGGCAAGTGCCCTTGCAGGGGACTCTCGAATGCCAAAAGGAGGACCTTCCCCAAGCCCTAAAGGGACACCTTCCCTTTGGGAGGTTTCAATGACAAAGGCACAGACAGAAGAAAAGAAGAGAGAGATATCCTTTGTGAGAAAGTTTGAGGGAACACTTGAGGAGAAAGGATAAAGAAAAGAAAGCTGAAGGAACTCAAAGGGGTGACGGGCCCATAGACATCAAAATTGGACATCATGAACTAGCCATTGGAATCTAGACATCAAATGATGTCCCCAAAGATGTCAAATTTAGGGCAATAAGATAGTCATTGGCTTTCAAATGGTGATGGGTGCATGAATGTCAACTTTATGGCAATAAAATAGCTATTGACCTTTAAATTCTTGATCGTGAACATGAAGGACTTCAAAGGCCTTAAGGTCAAAAGGAAGAGACCACCAAGAAGGGAGCCCAAAGAGCCAAATATTGATAGAAGATAGCCCCGAGGGCTTAGATCTTTGGAAGGATTCAAGATAGGAAAAGACAAAACTAGGAAAAGACAAAGCTAGGAAAAGACAAAAGTTAAGAATGAAATCAGTGACCTGCTAATGAAAGAGCCTCAAGAGCTCAAATTCCAAGAAAAGACAAAGCCAAGAAGAGACAAAATTATGAATATGGACAAAATAGCCCAAGTGGTAAAGGGGAGGTGAGTTAATCCTATAGTTGAAAAAGTCTCTACCAAGTGGTCATCAAGGAGGACAAACAGTGAATGGCATGACTTATTTTTCTCCACTTTGCATTGATAAGTAGACAAACTACATGAATGTCTTGAAAGAGTGGTCTTGTTTATAGACAACTGGTGCAACCCATGATTTTACATATGCCATTTTATATATTTTAAATGACTAAAGTCAAAACTGGAGCTCACACAACATTATCTATCAAGTGGCTTCCTCTTCCCAATGCTCTCAATGCACATGGGCCACTTGTAAACGGGCACCAAAGTCTTTTCAAAAAAGGGGCACCTTTACTTTCTCTTTCTCTATATATATTGTAATCTCTCATTGTTATAAGGTGAAGCCCTACCAATTTTCACTTGGAATCAATAGAATATGCATTTTATCTCTATTTTGGTTAGATATATCTCTAAGTGTGTCTGAGTATTAAACTTGTGTTTAGTCATTTCTTTATTGATGCTCTCACAAGCTTGATACCAACATGCCTAGTATAGACAAAGTGCCATTCGTATAGGTAATAAAAAGAGCTATATCTGGAGCATAGAAATAGGAGAGGGTTATCAGATAGTGTGCCTTCCTATAACACCTATGGTAAGTTCATCTTCTATGTGTCTTCATTAAGCCTTTCTATGAAGTTCTCTGTAGTCTGGTCCTTTTACTAGATAAAGTGTATGTATGTGTTCTTATGTTTCAAAATGTGAGTATGAGTAGATAAAACTTGTTTGGTGCATCACTAGCTTAGGTTAGGTTCTATTTTTTAGCAATCCTTCTCTCTTTTCAATGCCCCCCCATTATATATATATATATATATGTATTAGCAATATTAATAAAATAACTTAGAGATACATCAGAGGGAGCTACCCCTTATCTAGAGACTCTCCCCTCAGTTTTGTCAGGCCCAAAGGCAAGAGAGGAGTTTCCATTATTCCGTATGGAAGAGAGAAGCTCAGCCTTCTCTCAAGGGTGTAATCCATAGTGTCAAAAAAAATTGGCATGCCTGA
Organism: Torreya grandis; assembly: GCA_037957365.1. Lineage (NCBI taxonomy): Eukaryota > Viridiplantae > Streptophyta > Pinopsida > Cupressales > Taxaceae > Torreya > Torreya grandis. Next base: position 1,405,629 of record JARHVA010001052.1, read on the forward strand.
TGGGACAAGTTTTTATTCCAAAGAGTTGAATAATTTTGGTTTGTTCTTCAACTAGCCAGCCTTTGGAGGCTTTTTTCATCAACACCAATGGTGACTCTGGGTTGAATCAACTAGTTAAGCAGTCCAGGTGCCATCAATAAATCTTATTTTTGTATGTATAATCCCATCACTCAGAGTCATGGGACTTGTTTTCCTTCATGTGGTTTTGATCAAGCTCAGGTTGTTCATGGAATCACCTCAAATAGCTCTCCTAGTTGTCCTTCAACAATAAGTGAAGTGACACTAAAATTTGAGAAGTAGGTGATGGAGATAGATAGATTAGATGAGTAGTATAGATATCAGCAGGAGCTTATGTACAAAGAGGAGTATTTATTTAGGCAAGCTTAGGCTTTGCAATCCATGGAAGACGAGGTAACAAAAAGGAAGAGTCCATTCATTCAAGGCAGTTAGCCTTGTATGCCCCCTCTTATTCTAAATAAATCCCCCTTTTGTGCACCTAATCCTTTCTACAAGATGGCATTTGCTCACTCTAGCTCATTCGATGCAGTAATTGATCCTGCTCTTGATCCCTTGTACCTACATTTTCAGCATCAAAGGGAACTAAAGCACCCCCGATGGAAATGAACCTTCTCAATTCCTTAGAGTGTGAATCCTCCTTGGAAGGGAATACCATGAACTAACACACCTCTCTTTAGGAAACTCTTCTTGTACATCAACAGTCTCTTTCTAATCTTCCCCCCACCTCCTCAGGTCTCTCAATATGTTGTCCAGATTCCAAGTTAGAAGAGGAAAAATCATGAACCAGCTCAGGACCTTGAAGAAGATAAAGTTGCTACCTATTCACAAGGGAAAATTTCCAATCCCAAGGTCATGAGTTAGAAGCAAACAATGGAATCATGGGGCAAGAAGGAGGAGGATAAAGGTTTTGCTAAAAACCTTTAAGAACTCAAGGCTGCTCCTACTCATGGTGATCTAGGTTTTCATCAAAACCTTGAAGAAGTCAAGGCTGCTCCTGTTCATGGTGATCCTTGTGACCTCCAAGAAAATCTCTTCCAAGAGAATATATCCACGAAAATTTTAGAATTGGAGTCCAGAATGAGGTTCTTCAGCCAAAGTGTGATGGACAATTCAGATCAAGTAGAAGATCCTACATTTGAAGACACCCCATCTACACTCCTTCAAGAGAGCTATCAAGCCACCTTAGATATAGATGAATTGTTGGCCAAATGGAAAGAGGAAAATCATTCGATTCTAGCTCAATAAATGCCTCCTCTTCCATGTGAGTTTAACCATCAGCCTTTTACTTCATCCCTTCTCAAGGAGGATCCTATTTTGTAGGAGGTGAGTGAATAAGAGAGGATCTAATTTGTAGCTATCCAAGAGGGTATCATGAATGACAATGAAGATGAAATCATCATGGATTCTCCCTTTGAAAACATCATCAACAATGAAGAGGATGTAGGTCATGCATACATGTGGATGTTCCAGCAATATGAAGAGGAAAGTAAGCATGGTGAGCTCTCTTCTCCCTTGTTTTATGAACTTCATTGTTGCTTTGATGAAGAAAATGACCATGCCATGGAACCCAAGTTAGAGGAGGATCAAGAGGATGTCTTTGACCAACTAGATACTCTAGTCTTTGAGTAGGAAAAGGAGAGGCCTGTCTATATTAAGGAAAGATTTGAAGAAGAAAACCTTAAACAAGAAGGTGATGTTCTGTGGGATGAGCCATGGATTTCAGACATCACAACAGACACCCTTCTTCAAGAAAGCCATGGATTTCTTGGTGAAACACACCAGCATGAAGAACCAGCAGGAGGTAAGATTCCAAGAATAAGATGAATACATATATGTTGGAAGCATGTTTTCCCTCGATTCACTCAGATAAGATCCAATCAAGGTGGTAGGCAAGAAGAGTAAGCCACCAAATCTCCATTCTATCCAGACATTTGTCTGACATCATAAGTTTTATTTCCATGAAGGAGACTTAAGAAGTTTTCCCTTTGATCCAGGAGGGATGCAAATATACTTGGTTAGCAGTACATAGTAGTTTGCTTTCAATTTTTCTTTCCCTATTTTCCATAAGTGTTATTTGCATAGGTAGTTTTTTAGCCTTGTATGTGTTTTCCTTTGTGTTTGGGATAAAAAGCTTCATGATTAATTCTTAGATCTCTCGAGGCTATTACTGACTCTTTCAAAGTTGCATCTTGACTCCATGCCTAATGGACTTTGAAGCTACTAGTTTCTAAGCATAATAGGCATGCTTCCCCTGAGAGTCACCATTTTGTTGACCATTTTGGCCTTGCAGGGCAAGATTGGTCTCCTTCTTCCCCTGTTGTTCTGAGCCAATTCAATTTCTAGTTTGCACAAGTCTTTTAGCAAAAGGAGGAACCAATTCAGTGGTTCAATGTTAGGGTTCCACGGTGTGATCTTTCTCACACTTTGAACTTGAACTTTGGTTCAAATGGTTGGTTCAATTGGGTGGTTCAGTCGATTTGGTTCAAATTGGTTGGTTCAAACAATTGGTTCAAGTCAAAAAGTTCAAAGTGGGTCTTCCAAAGCCTAAAGGATAAGATCCCTTATGGAGGGCAGTCAAGCATAGATTAGACCATTCTAACAGGTTGTGGAGGGTAGTTCCAGACCTAAAAGTACTCTTGTAGATGGTAGGGAACCCTTGCAAAGGAATCAAAAGGGTGAGTTTTACTTCAAAAATGCTAAGGCAAAAGATAATACAAGGTTGAATTTCTTCAGGGAAAATGTCTGAAGGAATTCCTTTGGAGATTTTGTCTGAAGAAATTCACAGGGTAAAGAGCAAGGAATTCTTTCAGAAAAGTTCCCATGGCAAAATGAACAAAGTGAATTCTTTCAGACAAAAGTCTGAAGGAATTCCTTTGGAAATTTTATCCAAAGGAATTCACCCAACAAAAAATCTCAACAAAAAGAAGCACGCGGGAAAGACAAAGGAAAGATTTCCTTTAGATATAATGTTTGAAGCAATTCTTTCAAACATTTTGTCTGAAGGATTCCAAGACCAAGGCAACCTGAAGGACCTCGAAGGGTAGTTGTCCTTGTGGGAGACTCTTAAATACTAAAAGGAGGACCTTCCTTAAGCCTTGAACGGACACCTTCCCTTTGGGAGGTTTCAAAGATAAAGGCCTAGATAGAAGAAAAGAAGAGAGAGATATCCTTTGGGAGAAAGTTCAAGGGAACACTTCGAGAGAAAGGTTGAAGAAAAGAAATCCAAAGGAATTCAAAGGGGTGACGGGCCCATAGACATCCAAATTGAACATTGTGAACTAATCGTTAGAATATAGATATCAAATGACGTCCCCGAAGATGTCAAATTTAGGGAAATAAAATAGTCGTTGGCTTTCAAATGGTGATTGGTGCGTGAATGTCAACTTTATGGCAATAAAATAGTCATTGATCTTTAAATGCTTGAGCACAAACCTGAAGGAATTCAAAGGCCTTAAGTCCAAAAGGAAGACACTGCCGATAAGGGAGCCCAAAGAGCCAAAGATTGATAGAAGATAGCCCTGAGGGCTCAGATTGTTAGAAGGAGTGAAGAGAGGAAAAGATAAAACCAAGAAAAGACAAAGTTGGGAAAAGACAAAAGTTTAAAATGAACTCAATGTCCTACTAATGAAAGAGCCCCAAGAGCTCAAATTCTAAGAAAAGACAAAGCTAGGAAGAGACAAAATTATTAATATGGATGAAAAAACCCAGGTGGCAAAGGGGAGGTGAGTTATTCCTGTAGTTGAAATAGTCTCCACCAAGTGGTCATCAAGGAACACAAACAGTGAACAGTGTGACCTATTTTTCTCCACTTTGCATTGATAAGTAGACAAACCACATGAATGTCTTGAAGGAGTAGTCTTGTTTACAGACAAAAAACATGGCCCATGATTTCACATATAGTTTTTTATATATTTTAAATGCCTAAAGTCAAAACTAGAGCTGACATAGCATTATCTATCAAGCGGCTTCCTCTTCCCAATGCTCTTAATGCAAATGAGCCACTTGTCAAAGGGCGCCAAAGTCTTTTCCAAAAAGGGGCACCTTTAGCTTTCTCTTTCTCTCTATATATATTGTAATCTCTAATTTTGAGAAGGCATCTCTCATTGTTGTAAGGCAAAGCCCTACCAATTTTCACCTAGACTCAATAGAATATGCATTTTTACCTCTATTTTGGTTGGATATATCTCTGAGTATGTCTAAATATTAACCTTGTGTTCAATCATTTCTTTATTGATGCTCTCACAAGATTTATACCAACACGCCTACTATAGACAAAGCATCATTCCTGTAGGTAACAAAAAGAGCTGTAGCTGGAGCACAGAGATAGGAGAGGGTTATCAAACAATGTGCCTTCCTATAGCACCTGTGGTAAGTTCATCTTCTATGTGTCTTCATTAAGCCTTTATGTTAAGTTCTCTACAGTCTAGTCCTTTTACCAGATAAAGTGTATGTATGTGTTCTTATGGTTCAAAGTGTGAGTATGAGTAGATAAAACTTGTTTGGTGCATCACCAGCTTAGGTTAGGTTATATTTTTCAGTAATCCTTCTCTCTTTTGAACGCCCCCATTATATATATATATATATATATATATATATATATATATATTAGCAATATTACTGGAATAAATTAGAGATGCATAAGAGTGAGTTAGCCCTTATCTAGAGACTCTCCCCTCAGTTTTTCCAGACTCACAGGCAAGAGAGGAGTTTCCATTGAGCCACGTGGAAGAGAGAAGCCCAACCTTCTCTCAAGGGTGCAATCCATAGTGTGAACATTTACAACCATTGATTCTCAAATAACTAAATGTTGAGAACTATATGAACCAAAATCCTTATATCTCTATTTTGTAATAGTCGCAACTAGTATTCTTATGTTGAAGAGTTCATTTTCAAATAATTGGATGATGAAATGAATAAAGTAATCATTTACTCTTTTTAATTAATGACAATTTTCCTTCAATGCTATCTTGGGGTAGAATTCATACACCATTGCTTTCCTAAAAGCACCCACTATATGCAATCCATGAAAATACCTTTGACTTGATGCATTGTAAACAAGATACAAATTATATAAAATTTTAATGTGTCTTTTCATATTGAGTGAATGCAAGTTTTCATGTATTGTAGAGGAATTTGTCTTTTAATTGAAATCAATATAGAACCCTTCATAAAACATATAAAAATAAATGCATCAAAATGTAGAAATGGACAAAATAGTGCATGCACAAGGTGGTTATGTTTATAGATAATATTAAGAGGCATGAACTAACTACATGCATGTGGGCTATTCCTAGGAATGTGATTTTGCTAAGAATCCCATAGCTTCAGGAAAAGGGTTAAAAAAGATAAATTACTAGGAAGCCCCTAAAATGAAAATATGGTTTTAAAAATAGGGGAATTTGTTATGAAGTGCATAGAAATAAGAGAGTGTAAAAAAAGTGAAATTGATAAGAATCCCACATGATATTCTCATTGTCCATCAACTAATCATTCAATGTATTTAATTAGAGGCATGGATATACTAGTATTTATGGATAACATATGAATGAAAATACTAGTAGGCAACACATAAAATATTTGTACAACATGTGTGCATTACAAATTATATGAGCCCATATGGGATGCAATTTATCCTATTTAGTTGTAATAGTAGGTTGCCTTATCACCCATAGTAAGTTCAAGGCATAAACCATATTGAGTTATTAGAGATTTAGTGTAGCAAAATAGGCTGCCAATTTTATTTAAATGATTTCTTCATAGACCAAAACTACCATAATTATTATGCACCAAAATACAATTTTTGGCCATTAAATTCAGGGAGGCTCATAAGAAGACAAAACATAATTATGAAACAAAATTAAAGCTTCTTCTTCATTACATGTACAAAATTTTATAAAAAATTATATTGATCAAAATCTGCTTCTTCATTACATGTATAAAATTATACCACTATCCATTGTCAATTGTTTACAACTAATCCAAGTAGCACCCATCATGATGATGAGAATTGTTAACATCCTTAGATTCCTCTAATTGTGTTGGAAAATGACTTCTTTACCACATTACTTCTTGGTATGTAAGGTCATCAAACACAAGTTTAGGATCTAATTTAGGATTTGAATCTGGATAATTCCACAATTTTACACAATTATCATGATGTTTGTCCCACATTGAAATTTGAAATCTAATCACAAGGTGATATGTATCAAATAATCTCTCTACCAAGAATGTTGCATAACTAGTTCTATCAAAGTACATGTCAAACAAACTTTTCATCATGGGATTCAATGATATTCCATGTTTGGAATAATTAATTTTGATAAGAGATTAGACTTAAAAATTATATCTAGTGTTTCCATTTATTAATGTGACTAATTACCTTTTAACATCTCCAAATTAAAAGAGTTATTAGTATTCCACCAAATCCTAGCCATGTTATTTTCATGAATAGCCCAAGAAGGTGGTGGCCGATTAAAAATTTCATTATGAGAATATAAATGATGAAATGACCAAGCTATGTGTGTGTGTGTGTGTGTGTGTGTGTGTGTGTGTGTGTGTGTGTGTGTGTGTGTGTGTGTGTGTGTGTGTGTGTGTGTGTGTGTGTGTGCACGTGCATGCGCGCGCGCACTCCTCAAGTGAATATATACATGTGGATTGAACTTAAAACATAATAAAAGGTGAAAATCAAGGCACAAAGAAGTCACAAATTAAGGGGACATCCATATGGGCTAACCAAGGAAAAGACACTAAAAGAATATTTTAGATATTTTGACAACATTTAGAATTATACAAAGGAAAACAAATAGTTGATATTTAGATTTTCATACAATTTTCATCTAATGGATATATTATTATATGAAAATAGTGTTCACAAAAGTTCAAGCTATGAGAAGACCTAAGTTAGGGGATGAAGACATAAAGCCCCAGAAAAGGAAACTCTACTACAAATATCTAAATGTATGCACATAGACCATATGTGATAAAACATAAATCATACCTAATGTAAAAGTGTCTTGTACTATAATTAGGTGTCTACAATAACACACAAATATAAAAGGAGAGATGGGTCATCAATTATAAATCATATCATTTATAAATTATATAAACTAACCAATAGAATTCATATGATCATAAATTTTGATTTTGTTTTATCGTCACCATTCCATTGTTGTTATCTGTTAAGAATATGAATATATACACTATAGTATATTAGTAACCATAATGTAGGTTAAAATTATTTAACTCAAAATTACAATTCGAATAGGACATTGCAGATGAAAAAGGGGATATTGAACATAAAACACAAGAGTTAATGTTTTAAAATCTTATTTCTAAAAACTTATGATTGTTAAGTAGAATAATGGGTATGTTTGTTCTTCTAAAATTGGGATCAGATAAAAGAGTTATGTTGATGAATCTTACAGAGGACAACTCTATGTTGGGTTATATCTCTAATGAATAGAGCTACAGATTTTTGACCTTAAAAATAAATATGATCTCATATAGAGAAATGATTTCCTTTGAAGAGGCAGTGAACCCTTCCATGAATGTCATAATAAATTGCAAACATATATACATAATGTTTCTTTGACTTTTGTTATTTATTATAAATCTTAAGAATACATTGATGTGTGCAATAAAGTGATTTGACTTTGTAAAATGCTGATGAGAGCATACTAGTGATTTCCCCAAAACAAATCTCAAACCAAAAGGAAGAATGGTGTATTTGGGATTTTTAATAAGTCCATCTTCTATTTGAAGATAATGAAAAAAGTAGTGATCCATTTTTTTATAATAGTTTCAATGGTTTTGTTGAAGTTGATTTATATAAGATTTTTATAAATCATCTCTTATGCATTTATGAATATCAACATGTATCATGACTTGATGGATAATGTATTAGGAGGCACATGATTGATAACAATATGAATTCCCTATTAAAAAAATTTGATTTAAAATAAATGGGAAGAAGGTATTATATATGGGTTTGATATGAACACCATAAGCCTCATGGGTATTCATGTTACACATCTATCCATATCATATATTTTGTATAAAATAAAATAAAATCTCAAATTTTACCTCATCCCTTTTATTTAAAATATCTCCTTAAATTTGTATAATAATTGTAATATACAATTATCATCAATAATTATAGTATAACACCTAATCCAAAAATTTGATGCCCATGAAAATTTAACAGTGTATCAAAACTTGTTTCTATGGGAAAATAGGTCTATAAGAATTTAACAATTTATCAAACCCTGGTTGTATAGCAAATGCATTCATAAAATTTTAAGTGTATCAATGCCAAGTTTTATAGCAAAGCAAGGCCATAAAAATTTAAGAGTGTATCAAATCCAAAATCCATACTAAATCAGGGCCATTAAATTTTAATCACCATCCTAAAAGGAACCAAGTTAGAAGATCCATCCTAATCACCATTGATAAATAGATTGGGAGCTCCATTCTAAAAAATAACCACACCTTACAACCATACAAACAACTCTACTCTTATTGTATGTACCCATCTTTAATCAATGTTTATTGTTCACATCTCTCCCTATTATATATTTTGTATAAAATAAATTAAAATCTCAAATTTTATCTCATCCCATTTATTTTCAATCTCTGCTCAAATTTGTTTATCAATTGTAATATACGGTTATCATCAATAATTATAATATAATGACATCACAATATAATGCCTAATCTAAAAATTTGACAGAGTATACCCTTAATTTTAAACTTTTAACTATTCTATTTCATAGCTTAGTTAAAAAACATAGAATAAGCGTGCTGGAATGTTGTAGCCTTAACATCATCCACAATAAAAGATACGATTAACAAAAATTTCATAGTTTTTACCATGTTTGCAGAAACCATTCATTTAACAAGAAATTTAGGGTTTTACAATAACAGTATACATTTAACAAGAAATGACACTTTTTCACTTTTAGTACAATATTTATAGTGTTCGTCAATAGGTCACCTTGATCGCTAAAATATTAAAGCATCTACAAATAACTATTCTACAATTATTTGTCAGGGAGGCTTTGGATTTGTATTTTATGGTAGAGGCTTTGGATCTGTATATTATGGCAGACTTTCAGGATATGAAGTTGCAGTCAAGATGCTTTGAACTAGTTCTAACCAAATGTTTCAAGGGCAAGAAATGGTGCATTGATATACGAATATGTGCATTGTGGAACATTGAAGGATCATCCATATGGTATTGTTTATTGAATTTTACTGTAGATAAAATTAAATAATTCTTACAAATCTGGTATAAGTTCTAACTACTTTATTCGCAGGGATAGCCAAACTAGAGAAACCATGCATTTAATGAGAAATTTAAGGAATTTTCCTGAATTTACAGGAACAATATACATTTAACAAGAAATGGCACTTTTTCACTTTCAGTACAATATTTATAGCCAAACTGATCTTAAATGGAAGAAAGGAGTCACTACCACCTATGGCATAAAGTTCCCTAATCAAAACTGTGGTGGCATAATTCAAAAGGCCTTCTAGGAGATCAGGGAAGTTTAAAGACATTCAGATGTGTGGATCATAAGCGTAGAGACTCTGATTGGCATGGTGCTCGATAATACTAACGCAAATGCAAGAAGAAGAGGAAATGCGAGAGCCTAAGCTGAAAGTACCTCATGTGGAATGCAATTTGGGGGAAAGACCAACACGATCCCTGAGATCACCAGATCAATAGCTTCTCAACTCACAAATGCAGAGCAATGTAGTGATTCAACTGTGGGCATATACTGCTCTTTTGTTGGATGTTAGTGCTTCGAAAATGGAATGCTTTGATTGGAAATGTGCTGGTCATCGAAATGAAATGCAATTTGATGCAAAATTGAATTATTCCCACCCTTGCAAGTTTGCCACCCAGTTGTCGAAAGCTTGACTAGCCGCAATTAATCTAGGCAGTGAATTTTGATGCTACCGCGAAACCTTGAAACTTGACCGTGTGGGTTAAGGTTATATGAGACGGTCAAGTAGCTGATTTTGGTTTGATGTAGTTTAAATCACCATATGGTTTAAGACAGCGACTTTTACTACCGACGACTGACAATGATCAGCACACACCAGGAGTTGGCATTTGCTGGTTAAGCTCATTGGTACCAAACGCTGATATTATGTTGGTACGTGAAGTTTTGAGCAGGAATGGTAACATGTTAATGTAATTTCTCATCAAAAATAGAGGATGGAGCCTAGTTTGGTCCATACCCCAATATGAGTGCATCGTGTATGGTTTATGCGTGGCTTATGGAATGTGCAAGACCAACAACAACATTCAATCTTGTATCTATCTGCAAGGTTCCCGCCCCCTAGCCAATCGTCCGCCGAATTTAGACGAATGGTCGTTAAGTGGTTGTGTTCGATGTAGGCCATTAAACTGCTGTGCTGCGAATAGTACCACCGATGGTTTCCGCAGATCAGCAACAAGTCTATGTTTGCGGAAAAAGCTATTGAATATAGCTAAGAGCCAACTCTAGAAGGATGCAGAATCGCTTTTCTCAATAGTGTCTCATGTACCGCTTTTGATTTGTTAAACATGCGCGATACTTCTGACGGCCAACCGTTCTTCATTCAATTGGCTGCTTCTGATTTGTTACAGTCATCATCCAACAGAAAAGGAAGAGGTAGAGTCCTTGCCCTTTCCATTTCCCTTACTCTGGGTGTTGTTGTTTTGAATTTCCTATTTTCATTGTTCATTCAGCGTGGGTGTAGAATAGTGCTTCACAAATACAAAGAGGATGACATGCCAGCGTCGCTCAGAACATTCACTTACAAAGAGTTAAAAACTGTCACCAAAAATTTCACCCACAAGCTGGGAAGTAGAGCATTCGGTTCAGTTTTCAAAGGATCTCTTTCAAACAGTTCACTTGTGGCCATCAAAAAATTAGACAGCTTTATAGGAAGAGAGAAATAGTTCTGAGCAGAAATAACCACCATTGAAAACATACAACACGCAAATTTAGTCAGACTCAGGGGTTTTTGAACAGAGGGACCTCAAAGATTATTTGTTTATCAATACATGCCCCACAGTTCCCTGAATTCCTTCCTATCCAACAAGTCTGAAGGAGTAAGGATGGTGTTGGATTCGAAGATCAGATTTGATATCATTTTAGGCAGTGTAAAAGGTTTACTTTATCTCCACAAAGAATGCAGAGATTGCATTATACACACTGATATCATGCGAGAAAACATCCTTCTAGATGTGATTTCAATCCAAAACTAGATGATTTGGGCTGGCAAGGCTTATTGGTAGAAAGTTTAGCAGGGTGCTGGGGACTACAAAAGGAACGAGAGGTTATTTGGCTCCAAAGTGGATCAGTGGCCTTCCAATTACTCCAAAGGTGGACGTATATAGTTTTGGCATGACTTCGTTGGAAATAATATCAGAGCGTAGAAATATGGACCTGAGCATGTGAGAATCTACATGTTACTTTCTTGCATGGGCTGCAACCAAACTTAAAAAGGGAAACATGATGGGCCTTCTAGATGAAAGGATTGTAAATAATACAAATGTTGAAAAGGTGAGAAGAGCAGTTGCGGTAAGCATTTTGTGCATTCAATACGATGAGAATGTGAGACCAAGCTTGGTAGAAGTTGTTCTGATGCTGGAAGGGAAAATAGAGGCTGATACAAAACAAATTTAAAGGTCTTTTAAGGTGTTTGCGGACGAGCACATAGAGAATGATAATATATCAAATTGAGATGATGTTATGTAGTAATCTTAGTAAGATGATATGTATTAGATCTTAGAGAGTATAATAGTGGTCTTTTCATATGTTAATTGGAATGGACTTTCTATGTATAGGGGGAACAATTGAGATTGGCGATTGGATGTAAGGAAAATTTGAGTGCGAGAGGGAATTGTAATATGGTGGATCGTATAATATATTAATAGATTTATTAGTTCGATTAAAACTCTTTTTAATGAGTTTTACGTTTGAGTGATGTAAGACCACTTTTAAATTTGATATTTTATTTGTTGTGTGATCAAATTTATTATATTGTATTTATTTATTCGTCAAATTTATATATAGAATTTTAGTAACATTTTATGTGCCTTTAATGTAATTATTATGATTATTTTATTACTTAATTTATTAATGTGAATTTTAATTGTTCCTAACAATATTTGATTGAATAATTTATATATTTGCATAAAATATTTAAAAAATGAATTATACGTAGTATAAATTAAGAGGAACTTATTATTAAAGTAAATCAATAAAATTAATGTAACCAATAAGAAATAAAAAGTTACACAAAACAAGGTTTATTTTAGAGAAATATAATGAATTTCTTCTTATTACTACTATCTCTTTTTGTAGTTATAAGTATACTTACTTTAAAAATATATAAAAATGAATACAAGCTTTGTGACATTCTCTAATCCAATTTCTCTCCATGCATTTATGTATCAATACCATGGTGTCTTTATGGTGCAACCATCATATCCTACTCATGATGTTACCCTCTATCAATGTCTTTTTATGATTACTTGTAATCTCTTAAAAGCTCAGAGAGTTGATTGTGATATACCTTTCAGTATTAATTACATTGAGGATGTTTTTATTAAGATTTACTTTGATAAATCCCTAGGTATTGATGTATTTTCCTATGAATTCTATCAAACCCTATGGAATACTATTGGACCTAATCTCTATAGAGTTTATTCTAAATTTATCCTGACCAATTATTTATGTCATCTCATTAATCAAGGAGACATAAAATTCATCCCCAAGGTAGGGTACCCTAAGGTGATTACAAACTAGATACCTATCACTTTGCTCCACATGTCCTACAAAATCATAGGTGAATTGAGAAAATTGGTTTCATTTATCATAGGTATGTTCTAGACATTGTTATTTTAATATGGGAAGGCATGAAATGGGATAGAATATCTAACCATAAGGTATTATTCATCAAGATTGATTTTGAAAAACCCTATGACTAGATAGAGTGGATTTTTATTATAGATATGTTATAGGCTCTAGGGTTTGGCCCTAAGTTTATTCATATTATAAATATATAAGTGAGAAAATTGGTTTCATTTAGCATAAGTATGTTCTAGACATTGTTACTTTCATATGGGAAGGTATGAAATGGGATAGAATATCTAACCATAAGGCATTATTCATCAAGATTGATTTTGAAAAACCTTATGACCAAATAGAGTGGCTTTTTATTATAGACATATTATAGGCTCTAGGGTTTGGCCCTAAGTTTATTCATATTGTAAATACATTATTTTAGCATGCTAGGGCTTGCATCACCATCAATGGCTCTAAATATCAACACTATGATCTCCACATGTCCATCATACATGATTGACCCCTAGCCCCTATGTTTTATGTCTTGGCTAATAAAGGTTTTAGTTTTCTATTGGTGAGTTATGATTCTAAGGGTTTGGTCAAAGGGATATATTTTAATAATATAGATTAATAGTTAATTAATGTGAATTTTACTGATTATTCCTTCGTCACTTTGTAGGAGGATGAGGACTCTATCAAATATGCAATGTAATATTTAGATATTTTTTAACCTTACATCTACTTTATCTATCCAATGGCATAAGAACCAATTTTATCACCCAAACCTCCTTGGTTGGAGTGATATATTTGAAAATGGATGATTTATAGGGTTTAGTTTAAAATTTTAGGCATTTTGTTTGATTTCAAAGCCTCTCCTATAAAATTGTGGTTTTTCATTGTTAGAAGAGTGGAGAAACAAATCTCATTCTAGATCACTAAGCCTTTGACTTTAGCCAAAAAGTTCCAAATTTACTCTAAGGTTCTCATTACTACTCTTGTACTATTCATCTTGTTTGGACCCTTCTAATGGTTCCTATGTCAATCCTAAAAATCTTCTATGAGACTTTCTACGGGCCAATTCTAAGGGGCACTAAGACTTTCATTCAATCTCCTTGGTCATCTATTCTCATGCTAAATATGTTCATAGGTTGGGGCTTATCAACATCAAACTTGAAGGGACTACTTTTGGTGTTAAATAGATCATCAAAATTATATAAGGAGATGAAGCTTAGAAAATTTTGTTGAGGCACTACATCTATCAAGGTTCCCCGCTTGATAAAAAAATCTTGGAAATCCATAGGCTTTCATAGCACACTTATCTCAACAGTGTCTATCAATATACGGGGCATACATCTCATGCAAAGAATTTAGAAGGCTTGGTAAAAGTTCAAACCCCACCTCATTTGTTATGGGATAGGGAAGGTTTGTCATGCAAATCTATATCGATAGTTCATAGTGACTCTCTTTTAATTGACATATACTATATAAGACGTCATTTATTTTATAATTTATCTCTTATGGTTCATGTAAGATCTAAATTTTTTTAATAGAAAACAACAAATAAATCATTTATATACATCATGCGAACCATCAGTTTTAACCTAATATATAATAACAATGATAATTTATTTTTGACAAGATATTCAAATTCATCTTATTATGGGAATAATGATGTCAAGAAATTCACTTCAAGATTTATATCTTTTAGGGATCTGGATTGGTATCATTAGATATCAAGAAATAAAATTATGTTTCAAGGTCCTCTGTAGAATCCAAATATCATGCTACAACAAAAGCTATCTTTGAAGTGATTTAACTAATTTGTATACTTGAAGGATTTAGAATACAACATTATCATCCAATAACCTTCCATGTAGACAATTAATGAGTAATGAATCTTGTTCATCATCTTATATTTCATGGATGCACCAAACACATGTTCAAAAATATAACATCGAGCTCCAACATTTCTTGATAGACCAATAATGTGAAAATGTTTTCATTAAGGCACTTGTGTGGGATAAATTTGAGGAATTTATAGAATTTAATCTCCTATTCATTTGATGCTATGTTAAATGGGCAGGGGGGGGGAGGAGGGTGGTGAGGGTGGCGCGGGCGGGGGTGGGGAGGGGTGTGGGATGTTGAGAGTAGCCTAGATTTCTTATTCACCATATGTGGATTAATAATAAATTTGTAATTGTCTTTTATTTAACTTACTTAGTTTTCATAACATAGATGTCTTTATCCCACCACTTGTGGCTTGTTACATTTGAATGTTTCCTATAAGGGTAGAATAAGAATAAAATGCTATAGTTGCATATTTTGATTTTATCATTTTATCTACATCCTCTGTATATGAATGTGATAAGATAATCCAATTCCTATAAGAATTCATACCATTCTTGATTATTGTAATGATAAGAAACATATTAATAATATTATATTTTGGTTTGATTTTAATATTATAGTAATTGTAAACATAAAATTTAATGTGATGTAATGCATGACCTTGTCTTAGCTATTTTTACAATAATATAATTTAATTTCATTCATAAAAATAACGTAACTACCACATATAATCGTTACTTATACTAAAGTTTTCCAACTAAAGGGAATAAATACCTATATCTTAAGGATATAATTATATTATAGTCTTCTATTTCTAATATCATTTTCTGGGTTAGATATAACACCCATGCATCCATTCCATTAAACAAATAAGGTGAAACCCTTCTTAAGGAGATCAAATCCAACCCACACCTAGGGGTTTTTGCTTTTTTTAAAATTGTAAACAAAGACTATGAATTTGACTAAATATAAATGGGTAAGCATGAATCTGAAATTAAACAGTTTGTTTTTATTAAGGATAAAGGGCAGGTTTTTTTTTTAACATGGACCCTTATGCTATAATTGAAAACAATATATAAGGCCACACTGACCAAATAAACTAATATTTTTAGAAAAAAAATAAAGACTAAATAAAATCAGCCAAAGAATAACAAAAGAGTAGAAATAAAATGACCACAAATGGCAAAATTTTCAACAATAGTTGTTGCCCAAAACAAAATAAAAAGAAACCAACTGGGCATCTCCTATGATATTTTATTTATAAGATCTAAGAGACATAATCATGGATTTCAAACCTAGTTTACCTTTGCTTTTCTTTCTATTACTAACAGTTTTCCATTCTCCTCCCTCCTTAGGGTTTGGCAATATGGGGATGGAGATTTTGAGAGATTTCTCTTGATTTTGTGTTTACTCTAAATCAAACACACCTTGTGTTTCTAATAGTGTTTGGGCTAATAGATCTGATATAATCTCTTCATTCCCATTAGTCCTCTATTATAATACAAAAGCTCCCCTTTTTTATCTTTTCCTCACAACATAGTGTCTCATTATTTTTATTCTACTCCTCTACTTATAAATGGATTTATGATGTTGAGCCCTCATTATCACTTCCACTATCATTCATAGATAGAATCATAATATGTTCAATTTTTGTATTTTTCTGCCATGATACCATCTTCTTGAATTTGAAGCTAGGGAAATCATTTACAAGATTCCCTATTTTAAAACAACTTCCACATCTAAAGGGGATACCTTCATAGTACATAAATTGCATCCATTTTCCCCTCATCCTCAGTTCTATTTGAACAAGCAGATATTTGTAAATATATATATAAACCAAGATTTAGGTAAATGTGCAATGTCCCTTATCAACAATCAATTTATCAATATTAAAAAAAAATCTATTGTATTTCCAATGGCATAAAACACCAAATCATTCCAAAAATGGTAAGGAAGATTTAGTAGCCTAATGAAAATTAGCTTAAAATTAAAAAATTTAGTCTAGGCATTAAAATTTAGATGCCATGGATTTACTACTAGTGTTATCCCAATCCAAAATATTGTCTTTGAAAATAGCCTCTTTATCTACTATTGAGTTAAAAATTAGAAAAAAAAATCCTCTATAACAGGGTTGGATTTCTATTTTACCTTCCACCGTAGATTGACTTCAGGGTGAAATCCACTCATGCAATGCTAGCAAATTTAGCTAAAACCTTTGAAATTTACAAATTAGTTCATGTTTCATTAGCTATTCTTCCCTCTCAATAATAACTTCAATCTATTATTTTTCAAACAAAATAATAGGGCTTTCCTTGGTTGGAATCATAGGGGATATTTTTTCTCCTCCCACAACTTCTACAAATGATATTTTATATTGTGTCCTTACCTCAAAGATCATAGGATCAACCCTCCCGAATTTCCATCTTCCTATTGACCCAAACTTAGCTTGTTCTCCCAAACTCTATGTATTCCATGAATTTTGACCTATATGTATTAGAGTTTGACTAGTAGCCATAGATATGAACTTGCCATCCTTTACTCATACATTAAAGCTACTCCATTAGACATTAAACAGTTCCCAATAGCCAATCCTCTAATAGTCTTATCTACATTTTCTTTATTATTAGAGTCATCATCTCTCTTCTCCCCACTATCTACCAATAGTGGTTTCTGCTTAAATGAAAATCTAAAATATCCAATTCCCATATCAAATGTAGCTCCATTTATTCTATCAACCAATGGAAGAGGATCTATATCATTAGAGGAGCTTTTTATATGATGACCCCTACTCTATCTCCATTGCTTATAATTATCTCCTTCACCATATCAAAATTTTCCGTCAGATCAACAGTGATCTAGCTCGAAGTCTCATAACAATTAGGGCTTTACAACACAGAATAAATGGTGAATATTTTAAAATTAAAGAGTTGAAATAATGTATTACAACCATAAAACTATCATTTTAAATTACACTATTCTTGAGCTACTAAGATCCTAGAATGATTATTGATAGAATGAATAAAAAATAGAAAAAGAGAAATGTCTTTTGTTTGCTAATCTTATCATCATTTTCTTGGATTTTGACAACCAAAACAACATAAAAATATCATGGATCCATGAAGATAAAGGAGTAATTTTTTTTCCTTAAGAAATTATACTTAATATAAGGCAATAATGAGGATTCAAATGAGCTATGTGATATAAAGTAAAACTCTAACTATCTGGTTAATATTATAGAACTAAAGTATAAGCTATGATGAATATGAATGGTGATTGTTGTCTTTATCTCGAGTGTTTCAATGATGCTATTAATATGAAATATGATCCTACAAAACAAATGTTAAAACATATTTTAATAAATTCTATGAGCCAAAATTAGTCCTATGCATTTAATGAGTCTCTTAAATTCCTTTAATGTTGTCATTTACAACCATGTATTTTCCCCCTAAAAAAATTTATCTTTGCATTAATAAAAATTATAAACTACATTATGTAGATTCTCGACATCATTATAAATAAAAAAGGAGAAAATAAAGAGATATAACCTCCTAATAGAAATCTCCCCAAGAGTGATAAATAATATAAACCTTATCGAATCAAGGAAATAGACTACATAGCATAGTGAGGTTAACATCTAAAAATATACTATCTAGTTTAACCTCTAAAGAATAGAAGTTAATGGGAATAATGTTGCAAATAATCTACTATCCTACCTTTTTTACCTTTATTTTTTCTTGACATCCTACTGCACTCCATGAGAGAGCTCAATCATGACTATTTGCATATTTAAGTTCTAATAATCACTAGGTGAGATTAAATTCAAGAATTGTATGATTAGAAAATTCAACAACTCCTTATTACAATCAAATTTATTTGATTCATGAACTACCTTCATTACCCCTAATGGATTCTGATTTAGATAAATCATCATAGAGGTATTTTGATATTTTTCTCCTTCAACTAAGGTAGGGACAAATTCCTCTATTTGGCCATATAATTCCCCAATTTTAGTCATTCTTACTTCACTTTATTCTTTTCTTCCTCAACATCCTCTTACTCTAGATAAATCTATATTTTAAATGTTATTTTAACCCTTTTTAAAAGATGTATGCTAGCCTAGGGATAGGTTATGTTAATATGTATAGGAACCTTATGATACGACATTAAAAGGTGGTATTCTCAAAATCCTATGTGAAAAAATGTTTTTATTTTATACATTTAATGATTGCATTATCTGATAGACCCTTTTTTAGCTCTATCGCCATGCATATGCAAGAAAAATTGGATAATCCTGTTGTTGATATTGTAGTATCACCTTTGATAAATATTTCCAAGGAATTTCCTATCTATTAGAATGCATCACAAAGATAAAGAAGGAGATCAAGTAGCCCCACCTATATTGGCATTTTGGCAACTGGTTATAAATTTGGGTTCAATTATAAAAACTAAAGAGTCATAAAGAGTCGCACAATTTTATAGAATCAAGGTCCATCTACAAATAATCAATGACAGGGTTCCTCATCAAAAATAATGATGATGGATAATCCCTTGGATTAAAGATATAACTCACACTACTTTGTCCAAATAGAATGAATCCATTGAAATAAAACTAATGCATTCAAAAAAATCCATTAAATATGTAAATGACTGCCTCTTGTTTTAGGCCCAAATTATATTGGAGCATGTTTTTGCCTATAATTTCCACATTTGGAATCTCTTATGTAGGGTCCATGATATAGGAACTATGAATGGAAGAATAATTTAGATGAGTTGGTTTTGTAGTTAATTTACTGGCCACTTCCTTGAAAGACTTTTTTTAGAGGAAGATGGCATACCAGCACCCACATCTCTACCCGAAAGTCTCAATAACATAAAAATGGTGGAGTTCTTATCTATGTCATAATCCAAAAAGGAGAAATATACCCAAGATTTTTTCCATCAAAAATAATACATTGATGATCCATTTTAATCCATTATATTTATGCTATAGAATTCAATTTAGATCAATGATAAGATTTGTCATATTTAGCCAAAGGCGAATGGATTTCCTAATGAAGAAATAAACCATTATATGATATCTAATGTTTTTTTCTCTAGGAACCTTACCTATTTTCATTTTTATAGACATATAACTTGTTTATATTTTATAATTTGATTTTCATACATCCTACCATAATTGAGGAGTTATGGAGAATCTCTTTTCTACATGCTTGCTTTTTTGGTTTTTTTCTTGTGTAGTAATTCAAACCTATATTTTATATCCTTGATCAATGATTTGTGTTTTTTGGCATTGCCCTAAAATATTAAACATTTAAAAATATTCACTCTAGGCCTATTCCACCAAGTACTAATTCAAACCAATGGATTTAAATATTTTATATACATTCTATTTTAATGCCCTAGCAGAAATTATAGTGGTGAAATTACTCTTGTTAGGATATGGGTCTTTTATCATCCTTAGTCAAACTTTGGCCCATTTCATAAAATTCCTTTAGTTTTATTTCTTACTTTCACCCTCATTAGAAGTTATATTCTAGTCTATCATGTACTAAATGCCTGCCCATGCCACTAAACACCTCAGATCCTAGCCCATGTAGGGAAAAACATTTAAACCTGATCCATGTCAATTAGGCCTCATTTTTTGATGGGGAAGGATGTAGGAGGGTGTAATTTTTTATTTCAATGCATCATTATTTTCCTAGTATAGGATGAGTGCATTAGCCCCAAATCCTAAGAACCCTTCACTACCATCACAACCCAAAATGGATATTGTACGACTGTTTCTCACATAATTTCCCCATACCCACATTTTTACAATTGATAACACTATTTGAACACATGTAGTGGTATATTATACCTTCACACCTCTTAAAATCAATATACTTACCAATAACTTATCGATTCTCCTAAACTTTGATCACTCGGATGTCATAAACCCTAGAAGTTTTGAGTGTCATTATTTAAATTGAATTTAGGCCTATTTAGTGTTACTAAAAAATTAATACATTATGTGTCATTATTTTGGAAAGGAATAATTCAACAATGGTTTTATGGTTGTACCTATCCATTTAATGACTCTCTTGATGCCATTAATGTTTTCATTTCCAGTTGAGAATGTGTGGTTATACTTATACATGTATTAGCTCTATGTCATGCCATAATGATTTTATTTCCATCCAAAAATTAAATAATGCATTAATTTTGCACACACACACACACACACACACACACACGATATCATAAGAATTACAACTCATAATAATAAATTGGTCACGAAAAGGGTCATAAAAAAGTGTTGAATCAATACCTTACAAGAGATTACATTCATATTGATTTCATGTATAAGGTTGAAGGGAACCCAAAAAATATATATGATCCAAAAACTTACTAAAACTTATTCCAAGATAATATCAATACAAACATTAACAATATTATTGAATAATAAATATATTTGAATGTATTTTCTATAATAAGTTATTTTTATTATTCAAAGTCATTTAAATCTCTTTTTATTCATATTCATGCCACTATAGAAATACAATTTTAGATCAATTATAGATCCATATGTTTCTAAGTTATTTTATAAGATATTTTCATTATATACATTTTAAAAAAACTTTCACTTTCAAGATAAATCTAGATGTCATTATATACGTATTAATATAAAAAAATGTACATAGAGTCAACATACATTGAAAATTACATTCCATTTACAAACGTTTAAAAT
Organism: Torreya grandis; assembly: GCA_037957365.1. Classification (NCBI taxonomy): domain Eukaryota; kingdom Viridiplantae; phylum Streptophyta; class Pinopsida; order Cupressales; family Taxaceae; genus Torreya; species Torreya grandis. The sequence continues at coordinate 1,427,067 of JARHVA010001052.1, forward strand.
CCAAGAAAAAATACTAATTCATTGCAAAACACGTAATGAAAACCATTAAGCAGAGGTTCAAACATAGCTCGTAAGATAGGTAACAATAGACACCAATGAAATATTTGAACAATGTGTTCATCTCAGAATTTCTAGAGTACATTGTAAGTTAGTATAAGCAAATGCCAAGATCTTTACAAAAATTTGTCATATCCAACATACTCAGTAAGTGAAGAACCATAAAAAGTATAAAAATCAATAACTTTTTTTCATAAAACCATATTAAAAACATTTAGAATCAACAAATGTATCATACAATAATAAGTGTATATACACTTATGCATATTTGCATAATAATATATATAAAATGTAAAAATAAAAAATACTTTCATGCATCATTCACATTCATCATAATGTTCCACATATAATTCCATCATAAGTTTCAAGGAGATAATTTTATCTAGGATGGCCATTACCATGATTTATGTAAGGAAAATAGCCTTAAATTAGAATACCCATAAGGCAAACATTTATATCAAAGTAATAGAATCAGCCAATGAACTCATCTATCCACATTAAGGGATATTAAAATTCCCAACTTACATATGCATTTTCAAATCAAATTACCATCAAACAAAACTCATAGCCTTTCCATTTTGAAAGGAAAGTTTTTGTAGAAAGAGAGAATAAAAAATCAATGTCAAAGTAAGTTTTAGACCGAAGGAAACAAATAGACATGCCTAGAAATGCAAACTATATGGAAAAGGAAATGTATGCTCCAACCATTCAATGTACCCTCAATAGTCAAGGTGTGCCCTATCTCTTTCTATCATATATTTTATTATTTGGAGAATACTAGGGCTACCCATGCCGTCTAAAATAACCCAAATAAAATCATAGTCTAGCTCTAGCTACTAGACCCAATAAATGGGTGGCATACCCTTTTCTCCCATGCTATACATCCATTGAGGTTTCAAATTAACCAAGGGGACAATAAATTTGTGAGCTTTGAATCCAAATAAGGGTTTCAGACTTGAATAGTGCATCACAAAAGACACAACAAATATCATGCCAAGTCAAATTTTTACATTCTTCACTATCTAAGTCAGCCACTCTGAGCCATTATAGTGAAGTCAGAAATAAAACCCTATCCTATATCGCAAACAACCAAAATTCAAAATCTTTTACCTTTATTTTAATGTTTGAACAAGTTGGGCACAAATAAAAATAAATCCATAGTCACTATTTTGTCGAATTAAATCCTAATTAAAAAAAATTGTGTCTATGACCCTCCAAAAAAAGGTTAGGGTCATTATCTCCTATGACAATCAAAATATATATAAGTGGTGTTTCAAAATAATAAATACATATATCTTATAATTTTAATGTAAGTTAGAGTCATATATGTATAGTAATGATGGATAAATTGTATCTTAAAATAGGTTAAAATACATATTATATGATGATTATAAGCATAAATATAAAAAATTATATAAAATATGGGATAATTGATCATTACATATTTTCACACAATTACCCATTTTCAAAACAATTAAACAATAATTTTAACCAAATTGTGATTATTATACTTTAAAATTACCCCTGGAATCTATGTTGCTTCTTTGTATATCATTACCATGGTATCATTAAGATTTAATCTCCACAAATCTAACATGACCTCCTTGTATGTAAGAAAAATAGTTAGGTCTAGATTATTTCCTTTGCAAGATCTGATCTAAACTACAGAACAAATTTGATCATCTTTTCATTAAATATGAGTAAGTTAGATTCATACCTTACATCTATGGGAGGGAAACTTAGGGATTTTTCAATATGGGTTTTATAACACAAACTTATTTTATAAATCTATGTGGGAGGCTCAACTCAACATCCTCAAAATACATGAACACTCAACTTAATCTTTCCATGAATGATTAGGAATAAACTTATCATTTCATTTTTACTATATTACGAAAACTCCTCTTTGGTAATTTTTAAAAATTCCCACATAGGTTGTTGTTTAGTATCTTTTATTTGAGTTAGGTTAGATAATATAGTTAATTATGATGTACTATTTTCCTCTATGTTTTTATTGGTAGTTTTGAGTTGAAAATACATAGTTCTTTGAACGTGGATAGTTTGAAAAATAAATAAACTTGCATATCTTATATTGATGAATAAACTAGATTAAAAAAGCCCCAAATTTCATGCTTTATATTAATAGAGTTCTCTATGGTTTATTTTTACTAGGTTTCTATTATTTTAAATTTCTTGTTATTCCATCTCCCTTATTTTTTGGTATATGATACAAAACATTTCTTTTCTTTTATCCAAATATATAAGTTTTGTTGGTTGAGTTGATAAGATGTAGCAGAGGCATCTGAAATGCAGTACAATCCTACTCTTCCAATCTCTACCTCTTTATCGTTCAAGAAAAAATGGAATATTGGGGAAAGAATGGGAAAATGGAAATAAATTTTTATGCAAGTTTATGTATGTGTTTCAATTTTTAGGTTTATTTTTGGATATCTTATGGGGAATATACGATCATGATTATTGATTGTGGTATTGTAACTTTATTTTCATATAGTTTACTTACCCAAAGAATTTTTAGTGGAAACAATGGTTGTCCTTATTTAATTGCAATATGAAGATCATAAAATGCAATGTAAAATTCACTATATTTAACCTAAATTATAGTTGTAAATTATATGTGAAATAAAGTTTAAATTTCAAAAAAATTCCTTCTATAAACATCAAGTTTCTAACAAGCTAAAGTTAAAGCCCTAAATTTCTTTACAATACATGCTTCCTATCAAGATAAATTTCTATGTTCTGTAAACATTTTGAATTTTTATATACTGATTTTGATGTTCAATATATTAAAAAATGAAATAAATAAAATTCTACTAGAAACTCCTTTAACCAAAAGTGTTTTCAATGTAGCAATGAACACAGGTATGCAATTCTTTTAAATATTACATTACTGACATACTCAAATACTAATGTACAATGCTATCGTGGATAAATTCTAAAATATTCTTCTTAACTATTGCAACATCCTTAAACAATAATTTTTTTTAGAAATAATGTTTTTCATGCCTTCTTGATCACAAGTTGTTGACTTTACCCTGTGATGTGGGATATCTTTTGCTATGTATTATCCTCTTGCAAGTAACTAGATGTAAAGACCAAGTCCAAAAACTTTCAATTAGGAAGGTAGAAAATGCAAGCATCAGTAAATCTAAGTATCAATAAAATATGCAATAATGCCCCCATTCATAAGGCCTAGACACAAAAATGATCTAGATCTATCATTTGACTAGATTGAAACAATCTAGTTTCTTGTTGAAATACTTTATCATGACCTTTTCAAGTAATAAAATAGTTTACACAACATATTTAAAATTAAATTTAAATTTAGAAGTCTGCCATTTATAGATGGGTTTGTGGGATTTTGCATTAGCATTACTATTTAGTTTTTTCATCAAAAATTTTACAAATCAAAACCCGATGGTTCATCTCTATTTTCTAATTTCATATTTGTTTCTGGCATTTGGATTTAATATCAAATGAAATGTTTTTTGATGTTTGTGCAAGACCAAAATTGAATTAAAGGACTATATGTCAAAGTGGACATGACTAAATGTAAATATTTATATCATTCGTTCGACCTCAAATTATCTACCTAGTTTGATTGAGAACACTTTTAAAAAATCATTCACTACAAATATACTATTTCAAATTTTAAAAAAATGCATATATGTTTTAAATCTTTTTGTTGGGTTTTGGGGGATTAAGATTCTTTCTCTATATTTAGCATTGGTATGTATTTATAAAAAAATTGAATTCAATTGTTAAAATACAATAGCTGTATACTTTTAGTTTGAACACTACACTCAAAACTGATCTGAAGCTCATTAGGGGTCTACTATATATGTTGTACTTGGAATCTGAAGCTCAAGAGCTTATAGAAATCTGAAACTGTGTCTTCTAATGGTATAATATGAATTGTTGTAATTTTTTATCAATGGGGAATATTATGGTGGAGCATTATTTATTATTTTTTTCTTGGATGTGATTTTTCACTTAAGTGATAATGATTTTCGTATGAGTCATCATCACAATAACTATTGACTATGAGAATTTTATTTTGCATGACCTTTTAACATTTGATTCTTAACATACATTGGTGAATGGTCACATATTTTTTCTTTCATTGATAGGACTATATCCAAGTGGCCAAGTCTATTTTTGATTAAACAAATCATACAATGATTTGCTTAATTCATAAGTTATACAATTTAATGTTTATGATTAAGGCATGGAAAATGTATGAGGGATCTTACGTTACAAATATGGGGCTCTGTTTTGATGATTTTTGGTTGAATATTTTGTCTATCAGCATATTGATAAACAAAATATGTCTGATCAGCCCAAGTAGGAAGATTAGTCATTCAAATGTGTACTTTTTACCACATCAGATGGAAATTGATCTCTCCTCTCATCAAGGGGAGGGTTCCTATATATATATATATATATATATATATATATATATATATATATATATATATATATATATACATACATACATACATACATACATACATACATACATACATGAACAGAAAATAATACTCAAGGGTAGGACAAACCATCCATCTCTCTTTCTTCAGAGATGATGTGTGCAAATCAAAGGAAAAACTCAAGGGAAATGATAGACAACACTCCTATTCTTTCAAAATTACTATTCAACAAACCACAAGAATACTCCTAGTAGTAATAGCAAAATGTAGTAAAGGATGTAATAACCAGCAAATCGAGATGTAGAACAAAGTCTCCACCTAGTTTGCTCAAGAGTAAGATACGAAGGACAATGAGGGCACAAAGTCATCCCAAGGTCCTTTACACAAAAATTGAAAGAAAACACACTAAAGGAAATTATGGGGGCACAAAGTCTCTCCAAACTTGACTCTTCAGGACACCTTCCTAACTATTGTCACTAATTCTACTTGTTAAATTAAAAGAATAGAAGATATATTAAGGAAAAATACATAAGAATAGTTTTCCCAACAATAAAGATATCACAGCATAAAGTCTAAAAAATCACTTGCTTTCTTATTCCAATAACAAAATATGATCAACAAATTGAGCTCAAAGTCTTAGAAGTGCCTTTCAATTTAGGTAGAGTTTTTTTTTGATTGTCAAAAAGATAATCCATTACAATAAAAGAGAGTCCTTTATATAGCCTCTTTAAGAAGGACTCGAGAATAGTAACACATCATGTTGCATTGGAATCTGTTAAGAAGATAGGATGGAACTTAGGGGCATTTACCCATTTGATTCTATAAATGTAGAGAAACAAGTCATGTAATTGAAAGTTTGCAACTTTTAATGTCCACCTAGCGATCTGATCCTACCTTCATCATTCCTCCTTTTTTGGTTAATTGAATCAGGCCCTGGATTCAATTTGTTGTTCTATTCCTTCCTCACTTTCTGCTAGTCTTGGCCTTGAAATCTATGAATGCATTTGGGTCTATAGATTCAAAGGATCAACAGCTATTTTATGAGCTGTAAAATTAACGTTCACACACCTGTCACTTTATTTTCAATAGCTAGTTCACTATGTTGAATTTGATGTCTTCAAGCACGTCACCCCTTGGTCCTTCTTTAGCTTTTCTGTTTGGCACTTTTCTGGAAAGAAACTACCCTTTCGAGCCTTAATAAATGATCTTTGAATGCCCTTCAAGCTTCTTATTTTACATCTTCTCGAAGGGAAGGTGACCCTTCGGCTTCGGGGAAGTGTCCTATTCGATAGTCGGGAGTCTCCCATAAGGGCACCTGCCCTTCAGGGTCCTTCGGTGGCCTTTCACAGCTTCATTGCGGTCATTTTCCCCAAACAAATTCCCACAGACAAAAAGTCCATAGAAAATGTTCCTATAACTTTTGCCTTGGTTATTTCTTTGGGATTTCTACCCACAGCGGCTTCTTGAATTCTTTCAGACTTTTTGTCCTAAGGATTTCCTTCGGACAAAAGTCTGAAAGAATTATGACTGTCTGCCTTAAACAAAAAAATTTAAGGAATTTACCTTTGCGGCCTTCTTCAAAAATAACCCTTTCGAAGGGTGTTTTTGTCGACCAAGTACCCTCCACAAGGGCACTTATCCTTTGGGAGGCTCTTTGAACTTTTACATTGGATCACTCCTTTAAACCAAGGCAATGAACCGTTTGGTTGAACCAAACGTTGAACCAAGCCAATGAACCAAGCTTTGAACCAAAATGGTTCAAGCTGATGGTTCAATTGAATGAACCAAGCCTTTAAACCATGTGTTTAAACTAAGTTGTTGAACCATTTGTTTGAACCAACCATTGAACCATGTTTTGGTTCAACGGTTCAAACGAAACCTTTAAACCATGTGTTTGAACCTACCTTTGAACCAAAAGACATTGAACCATCTCAACGGTTCAAGCCTCTTTTTCTTCAATGATTGCTGATAGAAATTTTTGATTGAATCAAGGCACTGAACCAATCCTGTAAAACCCATTGAACTTGGCCTACATAGTCCGTAGATTTTCTATTCCTACTAAGTCTGTAGATTCAAGCCTACAGAGTCTGTAGATTTCTAAGAAGCTTGTAAAAATGATGAATTTGAATTCCCAGGACAAATTTTGGAAAGGGAAGAGACAATTATGGTCTATAAGACCAATATAGTTCAAATGTTGTCCCAAAAATGAGTGATATTTTTGGGGGACAACAGCTGGCTCCAATTGGGGAACTTTTGTCAATTGCAAAAAGAATTGAAAGGAGTAGAATCCAGAATCTCTAGTGTCTTCATGTGTTCCATTAGGTTACGAAATCATGATACCCAGAAATGAAAGGCATCAAAAAAGAAAAAAAATAAAGCAAAACATAATTAAAAACTGTACAAATATATATATATATATATATATATATATATATATATATATGCAATGATCTTATACTTCAAGAGTTGAAGTGTTTCAGATGCTTCTTCTTGAGAGACAGTGAAAATAGTGCACCATCTTGGTAAATCAGAAAGAAAACATTTTGTCCCTAGAAGTGGTGACGGTGAATGGAGCTCTCCACCAAAAAAATGATTTTTTACATCTTCCTGTTGACTCTTTCTTCTTCTTGCCCCATGGCAGGATGTGGTCTTCAATTAGAAAGCTATAACTCCTTGCTTTCCCTACGAAGGGTTCCTTTGCCTAATTTTGGTTTGCATTAGCATCATCCACCATCATAACTTGTTGTTCTACTGGTCCAGTCCAGCACATGATTGGATTGTCCATATCAAACTCTTGACAAATTATCAGCTTAGCATCTCCTTTGATGTGAAGGAGTTTGATTTTTTCATCTTGAGCAATCTTCAATCTGAACAATAGAGATTCGCATCCAGATATGTTGTTGGTGTTATTGACTTGCAAATTTCATGAAGAAATAATATCTCCTTGAGGAGATATCAACATAGTCCCAACTCCATCATTGGTGGAAAAATTGATGCCATTGTATTTCAAGATCGAAGCATCATCAAAAGCTGATCTCCTATCATATTTCTCTTCATTAGAGATGGAAGATCCTTCCTTACTTGTATTATGCTCTACCAATTCTCCTAAAGTCTTGTTTGGATCAATTCCTGGATTGTCAGCTATAGGACTTTCATCTATAGAAACATTAACATCCTCTGTGGTAAAGAAATAATTACCCCTGCCTGAAGACTCAAACAAAATTTGTGCTGTAGGAGATGATGTTTGGGTGACCATGTATTTTGCCTCCTTTTCAGGGAGCAATCTCTTAATTATGCCTTAGATAGGGATCCTTACTTTAGACAAGTCCATGTTTAGTTCTCCTCTCACATCCTTTCAAAAATTTTGTCCAAGTAAAATACCATAGGATGCTAGAACCTCAGCCACCAAGACAGTCATCCTGATTCTCTTGTTTGGAAAGGCTGCCAATACAAATTAGGCATCTTTAATTTTCCCCAGCAATGGTACTTGCTTGGTATCTATGGAGAAACATCTCCCAAAGGTTTTGGTCAATGTGAGACCTAGATACTTAGCTACTTTAGCAAGCATGACATTGTCAAATGCCTCAAAATCAATGATGCAATTATTGAGCTGATAACCATTTATTAACAGGGAAACATAGAAAGGTTCTATTTTCCCAGGGGTACCTGGAGGAGTAAAGACAAGATTATTTGGAATGGGCATGTCAAATATTTTCTTAACCTCTTGTCTTGCAAGGACATTTTGGTTCTTGACACATTGGACCAACTTATCTAATTGATCAGGATTGGACTGTAGATATTCAAATTCAGACATTTGTATTTTGGTCTTTTTGACATGATCAATTATGTCAAATGGCTGAATTGGACTAAGTACAAAGGAAGGCATTTCAACTTTTTGGGTTTTAGGAGGGATGGGAGGAGGGCTGGTTTACAAAATAAGAGTAGAAGGTGAAGGTGAAATTGATGTATTTGCCTTTTGGGTGATCACCAGATCCTTTGACTGAAAAAGTAGAATGGTTCCATGCTTAGAAATCATGACTGCTGGCTGAGGTTGCTCTTCTATCTTCCCTTTATCAACTTGTTGGACTGATTGGTTCTCAGACCTGGTAAACACTACATGTGATCCATCAAAAGCTTCTCCTTTCTTTTTGGGTTCATCTTGATAATTCAAGAAACTAATGTGGGAGTCACCACCTAATTTTTTTTGATTGTCTTTAAGGAGATCAACATCATTTTCTTGATCTAATATAGGCTAGAAAGAGAACTCTGATTCTGCTTCAATATATCCTATTGCTGAATTAGTTGGAGGAGCTTCCAAGGCAAGTTTTCCTTGTGGGGGAGGAAGGTGATTCTGTTGCCCTTGATTCCTGGCAGCATTACCCTGATATGACTGATTTGAGAATGTCCTTCTGTATGAAGGAGCAAAAGACATTCCTTGAGCCATTTGCTTTTTGAAGCAAGCAACTCATTTGCTAATTTTTGTACCATTGGATATGTGGTGCCTGTAGATGCATATTCAGAAGATGATGAAGCTCTATTTCTATTTGGATCTCTTCTTATCTTCCCTATTAAGATGAGATCATCTTCTACCTTAGTGGCTAAAAGTTGAGCTACAACAAGATCTATTTGACCAGCACATCTCAAGAGAAAACTTACTTTAGGTAACTGAGAATTAATGAGAAAGCATTTGAGATTCTCAGCTATAAATCGAGCAATTACAGGAATTCTATTTCTCAATTTGTCCAATTTGGCTATGAAGTCTCTCATAGGCTCATAAGGCTCTTTCTTCATCTGTGTAAGTTGAGCCAACAATGCATGTACATCCTCTACAGGTTTGAATCTGGCTTCAAACTTATCTTTGAGAGTATTCCAATCAGTCACTGACCGAGCCTGTAGATGATAAAACCAATCTACAGCAGCACCTTGTAGTGTCTCCACAAAAAGCTTGACTGCTATATCTTTAAATTTTACTCTGATTACTCCACAAGCTATGTTGAAAGCTGCAATGTGTTCATCAAGATGAACATTCCCATCACCATAGAATTTGGGGAAATTCTTCCTTGAACTATATGGAAGCTCATGTAGAGGTGGAGTAAGATTGAGAAGACCAAAAGCATTATCCCAGGGGCCTTGAACTACCATTGTAGGATTATGAAAAGGAGGGATAACAAATCTCAAAGGGGTAATTATTGGTAAAGCTTTATCAACAATAGAAGTAGATACTTCGTCTAGGAATTGAGATCTAACTTTAGTAGGAGGAAAGCTCTTGGTTCGTTGGAGATGAGATGGTGAAGGGAACAAATCAAAATCACTTTTCTGTACCAAATCAAATACAGGGTCAATGATACCTTTAGCCCTTTGGCTTCATGTATACCTTGAATCTACTAGATTGTGAAATAAAAATGGAAAAGAATTAACCTTGCTTCAGTTGCTTGAGGATTTAAACTATGTGTTCTTTCTTGATTGGTGTGGAGGTGAATGGATAGATTATAAATGGATAATGGGTATTTCCCCAGCAGAGTCACCAAAAACTATTGGGCGAGGCTGGGAGGAAAATTTTAACAATGGGAAAACACTAGAGCAGTTCACTCTTCCACAACAGAGTACAATGGATAGGTTATAACAATAATGGGTTATATCCCCAGTGGAGTTGCTAAAAACTGTTGGTTGAATATTTTGTCTATCAACATACTGATAAACAAAATAGGTTTGATCAGCCAAAGTAGGAAGATTAGTCATCCAAATGTGTAGTTTTTACCACATTAGAAGGAAATTGATCTCTCCTCTCATCAAGGGGAGGTTCCCTATATATATATATATATATATATATATATATATATATATATATATATAATATTCAAGGGTAGGACAAACCATCCATTTCTCTTTTTTTAAAGATGATGTGTGCAAATCAAAGGAAAAACTCAAGGGAAATGACAGACAACACTCCTCTTCTTTCGGAAGTACTATTTAGTAAACCATAAGGATACTCCTAGTAGTAATAGCAAAATGTAGCAAAGGATGTAATAACCAGCAAATTGAGATGTAGCACAAAGTCTACACCTGGATTTCTCAAGAGTAAGATATGAAGGACAATGAGGGCACAAAGTCATCCCAAGGTCCTTTACATAGAAATGAAAAGAAAACACACTAAAGCCAATTATGGGGGCACAAAGTCTCTCCACACTTGACTCTTCAGGACACCTTCTTGACTGTTGTCACTAATTCTGCTTGTTCAATTAAAAGAACAGAAGATATATTAAGGAAAAAGATATAAGAACAATTCCCCCAACAATAAAGATATCACAACACAAAGTCTGAAAAATCACTTGCTTTCTTATTCCAATTACAAAATATGATCAACAAACTAAGCTCAAAGTCTCAGAAGTGCCTTTCAATTTGGGTAGAGTTTCATTCTAATTATCAAAAAGATAATCCATTATAATAGAAGAGAGTCCCTTATATAGCCTCTTTAAGAAGGACTTGGGAATAGTAACACATCATGTTGCATTGGAATCTGTTAAGAAGACAGGCTAGAACTTAGGGGTGTTTACCCATTTGATTTTATCAATGCAAAGAAACATGTCATGCAATTGAAACTTTGCAACTTTCAATGTCCGCCTAGTGATCTGATCCTACCTTCATCATTCCTCCTTTTTTGTTTAATTGAATTGGGTCTTGGATTCAATTTGTTGTTCTGTTCCTTCCTCACTTTTTGCTGGTCTTGGCCTTGAAATATATGAATGCATTCAGGTCTATAGATTCAAAGGATCAATGGCTATTTTAGGAGCTTTAAAATTGACGTTCACACACCTGTCACTATGTTTTCAACAGCTAGTTTTCTGTGTTGAATTTGATGTCTTCGAGTGCGTCACCCCTTGGTCCTTCTTCATCTTTTCTATTTGGCACTTTTCTGGAAATAAACTACCCTTTCAAGCCTTAAGAAATGATCTTTAAATGGCCTTCAGGCTTCTTGTTTTACATCTTCCCAAAGGGAAGGTGACCCTTCAGCTTCAGGGAAGTGTCCTTCTATTTGGCAGCCAGGAGTCCCCCGCAAGGGCACCTGCCCTTCGGGGTCCTTCGATGCCCTTTCACAGCTTTCCTAAGGGCATTTTCCCCAAACAAATTCCTGTAAACAAAAAGTCTACAAAAAAAGTTCTTATCACTTTTGCCTTGGTTATTTCTTCAGGCTTTCTACCCGCAGTCGCTTCTTGAATTCTTTTAGACTTTTTATCCGAAGGAATTCCTTTGGAAAAAAGTCTAAAAGAATTATGACTGTATGCCTTAAACAAATTTTTTGAAAGAGTTTACCTTTGTGGCCTTCTTTGAAAATGACCCTTTCGAAGGGTGTTTTTGTCGACCAAGTGCCCTCCGCAAGGGCACTTGTCCTTCGGGAGGCTCTTTGAACTTTTACATTAGATCGCTCCTTTGAACCAAGGCATTGAACAACTCTATTGAAACAAGGTGATGAACCACTTGATTGAACAAAATGTTGAACCAAGCCGATGAACCAAGCTTTGAACCAAAATGGTTCAAGCCGATGGTTCAATTGAATGAACTAAGCCTTTGAACCATGTGTTTGAACTAATTCATTGAACCATTATTTGAACCAACCATTGAACCAAATTTTGGTTCAACGGTTCAAATGAAACCTTTGAACCATATGTTTGAACCTGCCTTTGAACCAAAAGATGTTGAACCATTTGTTGAACCAAGGTGGTTCAACGGTTCAAGCCTCTTTTGCTTGAATGCTTGCCGATAGACATTTTTGATTGAACCAAGGCACTGAACCAATCTTGTAAATCCCATTGAACTTGACTTGCAGAGTCTGTAGATTTTCTCTTCTTACTGAGTCCATAGATTTTCTCTTCCTGTTGAGGCCGTAGATTCAAGCCTGCAGAGTCCGTAGATTTTTGAGAAGCTTGAAAGAATGAGGAATTTAAATGCCCAGGACAAATTTTGAAAAGGGAAGAGACAATTTTGGTCTGTAAGACCAAAATAGTTCAAATGTTGTCCCAAAAATGAGTGATATTTTTAGGGGACAACAATGATGACAGCTTTTGTTTAGCTAACTTGATTTATATAACCTATGTAAACACACCATTTAATTATATAATACAATTTACCTTCTCTAACTAAACTGCAAATGACTAACTCTCAATATTTAAAATAGTCATTTCACAATCCTTTTTGGTTATAAGATGTTTTCTCTTTTCTTAGAAAGCTATTGTTCATATGAGCTTTAAAAAAATCAAGTTGTGATGTAATGTGTTAAAGAAAGTTGTAGTTTGATTTGATTTATAAACCAATTTATTGTATGGTGGTGTGTGGTATATTTTTTGGTTTAGTCTTGAGTATAGATTCAATTATCTATAAGGATTTGTATTTTGTAAGAAATTTATAACATGACACTATCAAGTGAGTTTTTATAGAGAAATAACAAGGCATTTTTTTATTTACAATATGTTTTGGTGAGTATGAAATTTAATTTATTTATTTCATTATTTTCTCAATTTTTTAGTATTGATTGTATTAATTTTTTTCAATGTGACATTCTTAAATGACCATGGAGGAGAAACCCTAATGCAACCAGTCTCTCCAAACACACTGAAAATGTATACAAAAAATAATTTGATTTTTGAGGGTAATTTTTTAATATGATAAAATGCATAAGTTTTTAATTAGGATTGATATTTTTATTTAAATTTAAATTGAGTTTTAATTCATTTTATTTTCATTTTTTGGTTTCATAACTCTATGAGAATGGACAATTGTAGTCTTCCATATCGAAGCACTAGTAAAACGGGAAATAATAGGTAAGTTAAAAAGAAATTTTCCATTTAAATTATTATTATTCATAGTTAATTACATATTTCATAATGTATTTTAAAATTATAGTTATGTATTAATAGTATGATTCATTAGGATCTTGAAACAATTGAACAAAGCATCGTTGAATTCCATGTGACTATGGATCAAGTATAAATCTAATAAATTTAAATTATTAAAAAACAATAGTATTCATAATATGAAAGGATGAATTTGATAACTTTTACTGAAATTTTAGCAAAATTTTAGCAACCGCTTAATAATCTCATTGACATGGGACATCAAGAAACTAAATAAAACAATGTTGAAAACAAATAAACTAAATAGCAGGTAGTGTATATATATATATATATATATATATATATATATATATATATATATATATATATATATATATATATATATATATATATATATATATATATATATATGTATGTATGTATGTATGTATGTATGTATGTATGTATGTATGTATGTATGTATGTATGTATGTATGTATGTATGTATGTATGTATGTATGTATGTATATATGTATATATATATATATATGTATATATATATATATATATATGTATGTATATATATATATGTATGTATGTATATGTATATGTATATGTATATATATACATATATATATATATATGTATATGTATATGTATATATACATATATATATATATATATATATATATGTATGTATGTATGTATGTATGTATGTATGTATGTATGTATGTATGTATGTATGTATGTATGTATGTATGTATGTATCTTTCTTTCTTTTCCATGAGATGGTAGAAAGATTTGGTCAAGCATTTAGATTGTAAAAGTATATGAACACAAGCTTCTTTTCATAGATTTTTTAAAAAAATATATGAAAAACACTAAGTTATTCGAGGGGTGATAAAACATTTATGTCAAATGAAAAAAATTTAAGTGGATGGATCATCCCCATCTTCCCTCCCCCCCATCTCACAAAAATTTAGAGTGTGAAATGCTCTACATGTGAAATGGATCATCAAAATCCTATAAGGGAATGAAGTATGGAAGGTTTTGTTGAAACATTGTATTTCCCAAGAAGGATTTGCATAATATTATTATTTATCCTATATCAATGTGTATTGGTGGTGCCTTTCTTGTTAAAATCATATGGAGATCCTAGGAAATTCTCAAATCTAACCTCATTTAGAGTTTGGAAAGATTTATAATTACTATTTGTTAATTCTCATACTATTTAGTGGTCTCACACCCTATATTTTTTTAATATCCTATTCGTTATGGTTCATTGGATTAAGATTCTTATAGAATTTTAGAATGGAATCAATGCCATGAAGGACATTTTATGCAATGTTTCTCAAGGTTGTATTTCATGTGCAATGTTTAAAATGAAAAACCAACACAAACCTATTAATGTTGATAAAATTAAGGAAATTTATAATTTCATGCATGATGTTTTTCTACATAAAATTTGTGTCTAATCTCTAGTTCCATGTTGGAAATATTGGCATTATCCTACACCTATTTCATTCTACTGATACAAACCCTAGATTGGGTATCATATTTTTGTCCCCCAGCATATTTAAAGTGAAACTCTAAAAAACTAGTGCAAATTAATGTCTTTGTATGCCATCTATTATTGAAGGTATACTAATCTATGGAAATCTCTGATTGATACCAAAAAGATACATTTTATCTAGTGCATTTTTTACCAAGTCCTGCCAATTGAAGACCAACTTAAGCACATGGGTTTTCAAATCCCAAATGCCCTACTTGCCATCAAGTTAATAACTAGAAACATTTATTCTATTTTTTTTCTCCATGCTTAGTTTCACTAGAAATGGATCCATACCCTTTCTCAATCCATTCTTCCAAGATTATGTACCTAGAAAATGGTTCTACTCGAGGACATAACCATGGTACATGTAAGATACAAATTTTTTGACATATTTTCATGCTGATATTGAGTTTCATATTTGGAAATATAGGAACTATTCTATTTTTAATAATGAATTTATGGAAATAGAATTTTGGGTGATCAAAAAATTTATTATCATCTCCAATGTTTTTCTTTAGACTCAAGTCTAGGTGGATAAAGTTTGCTTGGAAGTGGAGCATCCCAAAACCTTCTTAGATTACTAGGGAGGGTTTCATGTGTAGTTAGTCATGTAGAACCAGATCCTTCATGCCACCAAAATCCTTCTTAGGCATAGGGCCTAGGCTTTTGGTGTCACCAATCTAGAAGTAAGTGGAGCTCCTCTCCTTATTCGTACCTACCTTCTCATCATCATGGGGTAACATGGTTGACTAGTTTGGACAAAATAGTTATAATAGTTGGGGAGATTCTCCCAAGGAAAACATTTTTTACCTATCTCTTTCCATTTTCCCTCTCAATGGGTGGGATCCCATTCTTGACACTACATATCCTATGGGCACTCATGAATAACCTAAGACAAGCTGGATAGTCCCTTTCCTTAACCTCATCTACCTGCCATTTATTATTTTGTTTCCTAATGGCTCTTTATTTTGTTTCCTAATGGCTCTTTATGTTTTCTTCATCTACCTACCATTTATAATCTAAAGTGAGTGACTCATTATGTAAGTGACTCATTATGTAAATGCCTCCGACATAATAATTGGATTGAAAATCTTCTAAAATTAATTTATATTTTAAAACAATAAATTTGTTATATAGTAATTGAATTAATAATAATTTTAATATAAATCTTATATATATTAAAATTAATTAATTAATTCTACTATACATTAATATTAATTATTACTAATTGATTAATTATATTATATATTAATATTAATCAATACTAAATTGTAAAAAACATTCAAAACAAACAATTTAATAAAACTATTTAGATATATTTTTAATATTTATATTCAAATAATATAATTTTAAAAATAAAAACTAATTATTGTTGAAATATGTGGTCCGTACTCTCTAATCATAAAATCTTTGGACGGAATTTCTAACTAATAATTTCATTTAAAGGTTAAGATTAAACTAAAACATAAACTATTAAAATCTTGCTTTCATAAAATCATAGAATCTCCAAAGAGTTTCAAATCAATTACATTTAACTTGCTGTCCACCGAACTTGTGGTTAAGAGGCACCAATAGTTGGTTCGTTCGGAAGAATGTTAAAATCAGTTAAATGAGTTAAACTGACATTTTTTTAATATAAAAAGAATAAAAAAACATGAAAAAATAATCAAATCTTTCCTTTCCGGCATTTGAACACCAAAAAAAATCATATTTCTTGACAAGCAAGATGATGTCAAATATCTCAAGTAAATTCTTTTAGTAATCAAGCATATGAAAAATCAAAAAGATATAGAAGATGAAAGTATCTAACTGCTGTTTTAGATGTGTAAGTTATGCTGAGAAGGGTGTTAATTTTTTTTTTAAATAGAGTGGTAAAATAAAAAGGCATAAATTTTAAAATGTGTTTCATTCAAAACTAATGATTGTTGATTTTATTTTATCTTGTATGCATAAAGTTTTAAGTAATAATAATATCATAAATAAAATAATTGATGTAATTGTTACATATGTTAATATATTGGCAGCATAGACGAATAGAAACTACAAGATAAAAATAGGACTTTGATATTTTATTTTCATGGAAACAACATCGTAATATTTGTTCAAATTGTACATCGAATGTGGAGTTCTATCATATTCAAGGTAACTATCATAACATCATTTTCCACTCTTGACAATAGAAAACAATTAATCAAATATGTTGTTACCTTGCATCTTAAGAACCATTTTGCAATAGGTGCAAGTCATAAATATCCAACAATTGTCTTCAATCCAACTTTAATTTATGATATATTAAGACATGTAGTGTATAATATCACCTAAAATACCCTATCATCATTTCTTATGACATTTCTTTACAAAATCCTGATTTTGTGTGTGTGTGTGTGTGTGTGTGTGCGCGCGCGCGCGCGCTCATGCGTGTGTTTTGATATATTTTAATATAACATAACTATAATATTATATATTTAAATTATTATTACATTATTATATAATAAAAGTATATTATATATAAATATATTATAATAAATTAATAATACATTACTATATATAGAAATGTAGCATATTTATTATATATAATAATAGTATAAAATATTCACTATTATATAATATTATTATATTATAATATATTTATACATACATATATAAGTGTACATATATGCACACACATATATAATACAATTTTTATTAATATTATATAAATTATTTATGTGAATAGACATTTTATAATCGTACTAGTGGGTGGAGGTTAATAGACTAAGTTGTTCACTTTTATGTTTGATCTTATATTTAACATCAATTTAATCGTCACATGTAAATATCAATTTTAGAATTGATAACTATTGAGCATCGCTTAAATTTTTTTTCTTTTGCTTCGATAAATTAATAAGGAAAATTGTAATATAATAGCCATACAATGGAGTTTGGAACCTTTTTTGTTTTTTTTTTTTGAATTTTATTTTTTAAGCCTAATACATTGATTAGTTAAATGTATACCATTTGTCCCTAATTAATAAGAAAGTAGAAGAGAAGGCAATGAATCAATTTATCAATATGATTTGTAAAAAATTCTAAATAAAAATCTCAATACTGATATTTCTTGATATATTTCAAATATATATATTTAAGATATTTATACTAATAATGCATACACTCTCTTTCTCTCAATTTATCTATATTTATTGTTTAAACTTTCTTTTCTAAATAACTATTTAATAAATAATTTATCTTTTCAACATCCCTTTCATGCAATTAATTTGGTTTTAATTACATATGTGCAGACCCATATGATCCTAGAGTGTGCATGAAGTTTATGGGTATTTTTGGTAGTGTCGTTCACTATTTCAAAATACTTATATGCCCATCATTTTAATCTTATTATAAGTTGATAACTTTAATTAATTTTGAGTTTGTGTTTTTGGTTTTGTAAGATTACGAGTGTGGGAATTACTTTTGGAAAGATACAATAGTAATAGAGCATGAAAGTACATGTATTATTAAGGAGGTGGCAAGTGAAGTGAATTATGCACTGGTTTGTCGCATCATTTTTTTTAAACATTTAAGGTTGGGATTTGGGATTTGAAGTATAGGTGGGAATTAAAGATGTAGGGTTATGTTGATATGTCAAATATGTGAAATGAACAAAAGAAATTAAGAAAATAAGGCGTAGTTGAAATATATATTTTTTTAATACAAATTTAGAATGAGTGTTCAATTGTGTAAATGCTTCCAACATAATAATGAGATTGAGGATATTTTAAAATTAATTTATGTTTTAAGAGATTATATTTATTGCATAGTGATTGAATAATCAATAAGATTTAAATATAAAATTTTATATGTAATGTTGTTCAAATGATTATTATTGATAAAAGAAATAAGAAAAATAAAATTAATATAAACTAAAAAATTGAATATAATTAAATATTAAAATTGATTAGTTGTATTGTACATTATTATTAATCATTAGTAAATTGATTAATTATATTTTATATTAATATTATTTATTATTAAAAATTGTAAGTTGATTTTTGAAACAAATAATTTAATAAAAGTTTTTAAATATATTTTTAATATTTATATTTAAATAATATCGTAAAATTTAATTTTTTTATTCTAAAAATAATTATTAATTACTATTCAAATATATTAAATTAAAATATGATTTATCATCTTTAATCAATTTTTGTTATTCTCATTATAAAATATATTTACTAAGGGTCGGGGGGTGTAGTCGGTTGGTCTTCAAGTCCCCTACCGGCCCCGTGGTACCGGTATTAATCGTGTCTAGCCAGCAGCGCCGATCACGTTAAAAAGCTTACCCGACTTTTAATAAAGTGAATATAAAATATATTTATTAAATTTTTAAATAATAAATTAATAATATTAAAATTAAATTGCGAATACTTATTTTTAACTTCATGTTTAAGATCACCAATTACAATCTATCATTTAAAAAAAAAAATTATAATAATAATATATCAAAATTAATAATCAAAAAATTCAAACTAAAAATAAATAAATAAAAAATTAAATTTTAGTTTTCATAAATTATAAACACATATAAAATCTTTAAAAAGTTAAAATTTTAAATCGTCTACATTTAAGTTAAAAAATCATTGGCGATCATGTTTCTAAAAACTTTAAAATCTAATTTTCATAGAGATTGGATTTCAAATCAATTAAATTTATCAAGATTCTCTACATGTCGTTTACTATATTCAAAACAACTTGAAAATAAGATTTCAAAGTCAATTACGTTTACTTTCCAACTCTTCCGCAGTTTAATAAATTAACAAGTCAATTACATGATTGTGATTCAGTGAGAGATATTTCTTCAAGTATTGGATATGGACAGGAATGCTGTATTAGCATTCAATTGTTTACAATATTAGTGAGATTTATTTATTTGTTTATTTATTATATTTAATTTTTATTTTTTTTGTTTTGACTTATAATTAATATGAATAAGCTTTGGAATAATTATTTAAAACAAAAGTAAAGTAATAAATAAAATTAATACGTGAAACTTTGAATTTGTTTTTCAAAATGTAAATCTAGACTAAAATAGAATCTTAGGTTAATGCAAATGAAAATAGTGTTAGAAATTTAGAACCATAGTATATTAGTAAATAGTATACAATAACATTAAACAAATTTTAAAATAAAATAGTTGAATAGTAGGTTGTGAGTATTGTCTGATTTGAATAAATTGTTATAATTGACATAAATTAATCCACTTATTTAATATATCAATTTTGTTTAAAGAATTAAGTTGACTTTGGTATTGGTCATTTAAGACACTTTTAGATTATTAAGAAACTCCATATTTATAATTAAATAATCAATATTTATAAAATAAACTTTTAAATTTTCAACGAAAAAAAAAGAGAAACATATCAAATATACTAAATATGAAATAAAATTATTATATTTTTATAACTATAATGTATGAAATTTAATGAAATTAATATATACTCTATAAAATGAGAAAGGACATCCACTAAAAAATGAAACATTAACTCTATAAAATGAGAAAGGATATCCACTAAAAAAATGAAACATTAAAGACCACAAAAATGTGTTGATTAAAACATAATCTGAATGCATTATCTCTGCCAACACACATAATAAATAAAGCCACTTAAGCAAGAAAAAAAAGAAAGTCTATATGACATTAATGGTTGATGAGATTTACATTTTTATTTATGGAATGTTTAAATATTATTGTGAGGCATGGTCCCCATGAATATTGTCACAATACACGCTAAAGATAAAGCAGAACCACATCAAGATGTTGGTGTTTTTGAATGCATTTTTACAATTTAAATTATACATACAAGGTGTTTTATTTTAGCAAAGATTTCCAATGTAAAAATGTTGTCAACAAAATCTAAAAGTGCCTCATTTTTGGAGAGTGGAACTTCATCATGAACACACATGGCAAGTATCTAATTTAAAAAAATAAATGAATATTATATTTACAATTTAATATTTTATAATTATTTTTATACATGTAATTGTTTTAGAACATGATGAAGATTGAATAATTAATCGAATTGCTTGACTTAATATTTAATTAACATTTGATATATAATTTAATATTGATATTTTTATTTTTATTAAAATTTTGATAAAATACATTAAAATGTTTGAAATATTTTGATATACTTTGACATATTGTTGTTTGATATACTTGATATCATTCAAAATATTATTTTTATTTGTTGAGATACTTTGATATCATTTAAAGTCGATTTATGTCCCCTATGCAATTCCTATTTAATCGTCCTGTTAAACCATGGTAAGAGAGATATTTCTTCCACGTGTAAAAGCATATAATCCCAAACATTTTAATATTTGAAGTCAATTACGTTTAATTCAAAGTCATCCGCAATTAAATAACTTGGCTTCCGCGTCACTTATGAAAAAGGCCACTAGTAAGAGAGATTTCTTTTAGCTCTTACTATGCTGATTTTACTGCATTTGGAGGCACAATAGTTGATTCGTTCCGAAGAATATTATAATCAGTTAAATGAGTTAAACTAATCATTTTTTTTTTTAAATTTAAAAAGCATTAAAAAACTATTAAATCTTCCCTTCCTCTCATTTGAAAGCAAGGAAGTAATCATAATGTTATCATATATCTCAGGTAAACTTTTCTAGTAATCAAGTATATGAAAAAGTGAAAATATATAGGAGATGCAAATAATTAGCAGTTGTCTTAAAGGTGTAAGTTATATCAGAAGGGATATTATTTGATGTTTTGTTGAAGTAGAGTTGTAAAGTAAAAGAGTGTAAATTCAAAAACGTGTTTCACTCAAAATTAATGACTGTTTATTCCATCTCATTTTTGGTACACAAAGCGTTAAGCAATAATAATTTTATAAATAAGATAACCAATGTAATTATTTTAGGTGTCAATACACTGACAGCATGGACAAACAGAGACTATAAGACAAAGTCTAAGACCTGAATGTCTTCTCACCATGTGTAATATTCTAAATCGAAATATTTTACATTAACTTGGTTTTCTTAGAATCCTTTTATAAAATTATATTTTATAAAATAATAATTTAAATAATAATAAAATTAAATTGGGTTAATTGTTTATTTCTCAGTACACACACATTCAAATATACTCAGGGGAGTAAATATTTTTGTGAAAACATTTGAGAGGAAGTGAGAATTAAAAAGAGTATATTAGGTCGATGTTTCTTTATTAATGAATATTTATTTATGGGTTTTTTACCTTTATAAATTGTTCTATGTTATTTCTTGTGTTATCAGTCCATTGATCTAGATGTGTATGTTTTTTATTCAATTTCATTTCATATCTATCATGTGTATATACATTGCATATATATATATATATATATATATATATATATATATATATATATATATATATATATATTACTTCATGTATTCTTTCATGGAATCAGAGCTTGAGCAAATGTAGTTGTTTGACAAATCCATTTTAAGGAGCCTCATATTTAAATTTAATATTATTTTCTCAGCATGAGAAGGTGGTGTATGACATTTGAGAGGAAAAAAAATTATATTCTTCCCTTAAAATTCTTTCAGTTTGCATATGGAGCCTAATGATGCAAATCTGAGCAAACAAATGATTGCCTCGAGCAACCAGTAACCTGTTTTGATCAAATTATGATGTCAAAGCTTATGTGACATAATTATTGGCACTTGTACATCCTTCCACTTGAATAAATTGGTTTTTTTTATTGAAGGATATTTGATCTTTCTTTGGCCTAAGAGGATATATCAATGTATTAAAGCATCACATATATTTTTAAAACCCTGAGGATTATTCATAATACCAATTTGATTTTTTTTTATCTCACCTTTATTGGAACAACTGACGGTTATGTGGTGGTATTTATATACCCTTAATACATTAAATTATATTGGTTAAAAAATAATATATTTTAATATTTATCATGAGTTTATCCTTGTTTAAATAAATAGTAAAATATATTAAATGACCTTTACAGAGATTGGACCCATTAATGTGGTGGTTTCAAAAGGTCATTTCTAATGGGCAGATTACCTTGCCTATATAATCAAGAGTTTATATTGTAAGATGAAATGAGAAAAGTGAGAAGATAAAGCTTGTATTGGGTATATGAATTAGTCTACAATACATTAAACAATTTTACTTAAGAAATCATAGATCATTTAGACAGGCATGTTTATTTGTAGTAAGCATAATTAGTAATCTATAAGAACATGAAACACATGAACACAATATGTCTATGGGAAACCCTCAAAGGGAATTAAAAACATTGAAACATAGCTTTGAAAACATGTCCTATAAGACAATTAATCAAATTTAGTTTATCACCAACCCATAAATTTATCATGCACAAAATTGACTTTACCAAGCACCAACTTGCTAAGAGGCTATAACCCCCTTGTTGATCAAGCACCCACTCAGTCAACACTCTAAAAATGTTCACCATGTTCTTGTTTCTTTCTTATAATTTATGATGGTCTTATTTTTCTCTATCACACTCAAATATGCCTCTCACACAAGAAAAAACTATCCTTTTACTTCTTCGCTCAATTAGCCCTTCTATGGCTTGATACTGTCATGATATCCTTTAGATGTATATGACTAATTTATATCATTTATTTGATATGTTTCACCACCTATGTAATCTCACACAATCCGCTTCTTCTTTGCTTCACATCTACACTCTATACTTCACTTTTTAGGCATAATACACACACACACACACACATATATGAGACTTTTCTCTTTCATATCCTTTTTAGTCAGCCATGCACTCTTATCCTCTTAGGTCAACCATGGAATAGATCTCGTGACACTTCATAGACATGGATCAGATGTTCTTTCAATTCCTTTAGATATGACCTTTCTCAAATAGGCCTTATCTCTCCTTTAGGTCTCATGGAAGAAACACACCATATATCATCCCAATAGACCTCTTCAAAGCTCATCTAGGCTCCATAACACTTTTTAGCTCAAATCACTATTTAGAGCACATCATTAGAATAATTCATATTAGCCCTGTGTATATCCAAAAAGTTTGTTTAAAATAATTAAAGCATAAACATAAATTTTTCAAACAATGGAATATATATATATATATATATATATATATATATAAAGAAGCATCATAACCTCAGCGTCATCAACATGTGAAATAGACCTCATAACTCAAGGCAAAATTTCTCAAACCCTTATCTTCAAGTAGCTTACTTAGAATTGTCAATTGGTCGAACAACATAGTCATAGAACCTCAAATTTTTGACATTTGTATTAAGGTATTACAATGTGTGATTATGATCTTAAATAATTCTAAGGGAAAGTTAAATCAAAATGATCACAAGCACACATGATAACTATTGGTCTGACAAACCAATATATTGACCTCCTTTCTCATAGACCTTACTCAGTCTGACAAGACATTTTGGATTTTATATTTCAATCCTCTTATACTGACTATTAACCAAATTTGAATTCTAATTAAATTGAGTCAACCCATACTATTTTTTACTTTTTAATAAGGTTTCATGTGCCACATGGGGTCTCTTATTGTCCTATATGTCTCACTAATCATTGCCCTAGTCTTTGTTGAAGCCCATCCTCCTTGTACTAGACTAGTCAACTAAAGTCAACCTTGGTAAAATCTAGTCAAACTTAGTAAAAGACACAATTTATTTTTAAAATATACTAATGTGATCTTTTATTTGTTTTGAGGTGTCTACAAGTTATAAATTGGCCACATGCTAGTTTTCATGTGTAAAAAGGGTCATTTGGTCACATTTATAATCTATTAAATGACTTCTACAAATGGTGGAGTTAGAATATTTATCACCAAAGTGAATATAAATGTGAAAATGGTTAGAATAAATCACAACATGGTTAGTTTCAATTAAAGAAGTAATTATATGCAGAAAGGGGGAGTTTTCCCTTCATTTTAGGCCCTTTTGGGCACTTGTATAGAATGGATGATCTCACTTACAGATAAAAACATGGGTATAATGCCTCTTCACCTCCCCAACCTCTTTTCCACTCTTTTTGTTCAAATAACATGTCAAAAAGTTCTTTTTTTATCTTGTTTCCTCCATTTTTCTCTTTACAAGCCAAGGAAGGTCAAGTTCAAACATTTGGTGTGGACCATACAATTAGATTTGGAAAGAATGGTCTTAGAGGTGGATATTAATTTGAGTGTAATTCAAATACATATCAATAATTTTCAATTTGGTGCCTCCTCCTTTATAAATAATTGCTAACACTTCAGGTAGTTTTCTATGTATTTGCAACCATGAGGGGTCTCCTTTTGGGCCTATTTCTGATTTGTGTGTTTAGTTTTAATGGATTCTATGTTTTCACATGTCTATAATGAATTATCCATATATTATTCCTCCCAATTCTAGTATCAAGTTCATCAAATGTCAAAATAGCCTCTTCTAGGCTTGGAAGATTTGTAAATTGCTAGCTTCTTGAGCACCTAGAGGTGTCTTAAAGGGATTTTATACATTCGGATGAGAACATGAAGGTTGTTTTAGATGTATAAACAATGAATATATATTTTGAGATGATGTAAAAATTATTTAACCTTAAACATGCCAAATTAATGCTCAAGTTATGTTTCTCCTCATTGTCAGTGCTTGACAGTCAACATATATATTTACAAATGTAATCTACATTGGAATTTTTGTGTTGAAGCTGGTCCCATATATGTTTTGATGAAGAACATGTCTCAAAGGTTTATTAATTCTCTTACATGGTTTTGAAGGCCCTTCCTTTACATTGTCTTGTCATATCCATATCTTGCCTGTGTAGAGCATGCCAATGGACACCCACATGTGGTTGATCAAGATACCTATAAGAAATTGTATGAAGAAATGAGATAGATTGATATGTTCAGAAATATTAATATGATAAAAATGTTTCAAAAATGCATATTAGGATATCAAAATAGTAGGTTAAAGTGTCAAAACATGTAGAGGAAGTAAGGACTTATTTAGGACTGCCTGCCCTAAAACTACTAAATAAAGAGCCTCTTACTTTTTACAAGCATCATATTAGATGGATGGAGGAGTTTTCATTACCCTTTTAAGGTTTGGGATTGTTTTCCCTAGTATGGAAAAGGAATACAAAAATTTTGAAGAGAAAAGGATAAAGGGATAGAGATCCTTTGGAGATTTAAACTTGCCTAAAAAAACACTAAAACTTGATAGTGAAACCTAATGGATTTTGAAGGAAAGTTTGCCTTGCACTTCATATTGAGGGTCCTAAGCTATGACATAGAAGGGGGAACAATTCCAAATGGTTCAAAAGACATTTCTGAGCAAAATGTCATGAGGGAAGATGTTCTCAGATGTAATGACCTTCTAGGCCCACACCCTATCTGTACACAGATCAAAGTTTGCACTTATAATAGGGTTATTAGGTAGTGGTCATCAACTCATGTTTTTACATTGTCTTTGATATTTCAAGATGAATGAAAGATAAATGTTGATAAATTTATGGTTTTAAGAAAGAAACGCAACCCTCAAAGAAGTATCAAGGATCAGAAGGTGCACCTACAGTCTCTATACAGACTGAGATAGAGGTCAAACAAGGAAGTCAAGGACTGGGAATAGATTACAATGGTTTTAACCTTATAAGAGGGATTAAAATTTGTCAATCAAGTTTTAACATTTCAAGAGAAACTTAAGAATGTCTTATCTACCACATTACCCTAATCAAAACTATAAAGTGACCTACAACCAAGCTAAAGAGACCATAGCCGGTATGGCAAAGCCCTGCTAGAATGACATTACACTTTGTCTTTGAACATTGAATACAAGTCTAATTCTAAGTTATAACATTTTTTCTAACTGTGTGAGTGATGAATATTGAATCTAAGTTATAGTATCATCCTTACTCCCTTTATCCTTTTGTTGAAGTAAGAGTTCTAAATTTAACAGGTCATGTGAAGTGTGTTGATTGTACTAAGCTCTTTTTCAAGCAAACAATTATCTCTATGGCGTGAAATCTACCCCTAGATCATTTATCTTATTGATTATCCCATGTATTCTACCTTTAGATTAAATAAATTATGTTAGAATCCTTTAGTGCCTAGAATTGGTCTTGGAAAGATTTGTTGATTAGTAGGAGTTTGGTAGTCTATGGGATATATCTTGGTGTATCACCTCTTTAGGGTAGTTCCCATTTCATGCAAAAATTATAACTATTTTCATAAACAATCATTATATTAGGTGATATGCATTTAAATAAGAATATATGGAGCTAACCCTCATAAACTAGAGACTCATCTCTCTTACAAGTTCCCCACAATTTGAGAGATGATTCAATGTTGCATCAAATTATAGGATTTGAATAGAGTGTCCTAGGGTGCACAATTTGATTCCAACACTGACTTATAATATTTTTTAAAACATGGATAGAAGACTCATGTATTAAAATAAACATTATATGACTTTGATGCTTCAGGTAAGGGTGAAGTTTCTCTAACTCATCACTCCCAATTTCTTATTCAGACTTGTCAATACACCTTTAAACAAAGTCATGGTGAGAATGACTTTTAAATCTTATCTAGACACTTTTATAGAGACATGATAAATTTAGATCATCATTTTAGATAATTATGTAACTATTAGATATTAATATACCATGGTGAAGTGATAGTATTGGTCTTGCAGACCAATCTCATAGCCTTACACCTTCACTATCTCATCTGCACTAGATATGTCAACTTGTAAACAACATTATCAACATATTCACTAACTTTCAAATCATGTGTGTGTGTGTGTGTGTGTGTGTGTGTGTGTGTGTGTGTGTGTGTGTGTGTGTGTGTGTGTGTAGACACACACACACACACACACATATGTATGTATGTATGTATGTATGTATGTATGTGTGTGTGTGTGTGTGTGTGTATATGTATGTATGTGTGTGTGTGTGTGTGTATACATACATATATATACATACACATACACATATGCATACATACATATATATATACACACACACATATACATACATACATACATATATGTATATATATGTGTGTGTGTGTGTGTGTATATATGTGTGTGTGTATGTATATGTGTGTGTGTGTATACACACACACACACACACACATGTATGTATGTATATGTGTGTGTGTGTATATATATATATGTGTGTGTGTGTGTGTGTGTGTGTGTGTGTGTGTGTGTGTGTGTGTGTGTGTGTGTGTGTGTGTGTATGTATCAATTTAGCACATCTAAAGTATATAAATTGCTCAAAAATCATCATGGTCATAGTATATATGTCTCAATCTTCAACTTCCAACTATTTATCAACTTTGAATCGGTCAACCCTAACTGCTATAATAAATTTTTGAGAAACAAAGCTATTCTTATAAGGTCCACTCACTCACATGACAAACTAATGCCACTTGAAAATACCTTAGAGATTTCACTACATGATTTAATCATCAAATTAGGTAATCTGATCCATTCTAAGCCATTTCCATCAATATATTCCATATCAAGCCAAGGATAGGGTTTTAGAACAGTTTAAACCTCTTTATAGTATTAATGATCATTCATAAATCTTTAATCCTTAATCTAGAAACCAATGCTTGGAACATTGAGATAAGACCCTTCCCCATCTATCATGAATGGATTAAGTTCTCATGTAGAGGTTACATGTGCCAATGAGTACGTAAAAGTTCTTCTTGGGTTGAAAATCCTTTATTGTATTCAAATGGGAAACCTCAAAACCATATTCTATGACTTTTCTTGCATAATTTGACCCAATACTTGGTAAACATACCTAAAATAACATGACATACCTCTGTCAATACTCATATATCTATGATTATTTTTTAAATTGATCTTGATACCCCATTAGGCCACCATCTTTCTCTTTATTCTCTAAGGTTTTGATCTGTAGGTCATATTAGGCCTTAAAATAGACCTAGCTATTGTCCAAGAACTCTCCACCTCATTCATATGATTAAGCAACCTCCCACATGATCTATGACTATTTTTCATCATTTATAGATTGTGACAACACCTCATTACCCCTTATTAAGTCAGACAAATTCTAGAACTAATATATTTACATGTTAGGTCTATAGATATTACCTTTATAGGCTCACTTTGAAACACACCTCAGTGATCCAATGCCTCATGTACATGCTCAAGTGTCCTCAAAAAATTTATTATTCCTCTATACATTCATCTCATTATGCGACCATGATCCTTGTTTCACCAAACTAGGCATTCTATACACAAGCCTTCTCAAAAAACATGTTCTCAATAACAGGTACACAAAGATGCATACCATGTACTGATCTTTGAAATCAACTACAAAGAATTATTAGCTTGCCTTCAAATTTTCTCTCAATAGAGATACAATAGGTTGCCTTGAAACTATCTCTTGTCACATGTCACCTCACCATGTATCTTTACTAGATGCATTTTGACATCAGTGATATCCTCTTTGACCTTGACATCAATGAAAACACTTCTCACCGAAATCCCCTTTTATCATTGATGGAAAAACATCCTTCAATTTTATTTCTTTCATCTCCCCAAGCTGGTCAAACTCCTCTCTTGGACATTATCCCCCTTTGACATAAATGACAAAGGGTCATGCATAACTATCATCTGGGGTCATACATGCATAGATTGTCATATCCAAACTGCTACAAGAGCTCAACATATAGAATTTGAAACATTGAGGCTAAAATATCCCAATTACTAAAAGCATACCTCTTTTAGAAGAAATTTGATAACATGACCACTTCTCAATGCAAAACAAACTTAGTCACAAACCTAATAGCTCCCCCTTAACAAAGAATCCATCATACTTATACTACCTGAATAGTGTCTCCGTGAAGCCTAATGTAGTTACCACTTATTATAGGGAACTAAAACTCTACAAGTTTAGGTTATTCCTAGATCTCCATGATTTCATATGATTGAATTTCCTTCAATACCCTTTAAGACTTGATTTTCATTATAAATTTGATCTCTTCATCATCCATTTGATCATCAGTATGGGTTGACAATAAGAATTCCTAACTTATTTTCACATTTGAATCATGATCTATCAAAACAAGTAGTCCACTTGAGCCTGTGGACTGATCATGACTCATATTCATTATCTTTGGTTACTAAAGATTCATTTGTCTTCTTTCTATCACTATAGAGGCTAAAAACCTCCTATTCTAGCTTGATGACCTTCTAACCTTATTAGGAAAAAATATTACAATGTACCTTACATCATTAAAACTATATCAAACCACCTTATACACACCTTTTGACTAATGTGAGTTGTGACTCCTTGCATAGTCTTATGAATACTCCTTCCATTGTTGATAAATCACCCACTCAATGAACAATATGAAACTATCCACCTTGATCTCATTTTCTTATTACAATTTATGACAGTATTATTTTTTCCTATCATAATCAAATCTTCATTTCATGTAAGAAAAAAAATGTCCTTTAGCTTTGCTCAATTAGCCATTCTATGGCTTGAAACTATCATGAAAGCACTCATGAAAACTTGTAGATTTTTATGATTTATTTATATCATTTATTTAATATGTTTCATGACCTATGAAATAGCACATAATGATAATCCTCTTTTATTCACATATGTGCTCTCTACTTCGCTTATTAGGCCTAAAATTACTTAGTATACAGAAAAGACTTTTCTTGTTCATATCCTTCATGGTCAACCATGCACTCTTATCCTCTTAGAACAGACATGGAATTTATCTCTAAAAACTTCATATACATGGATCAAACATGCATTTATTCCTTTTATATCTTACCTTTCTCAAATAGGCCTTATCTCTCCTTTAGGTCTTATGGAGACCTAATCTCATTAGACCCTATTAGCATGTGTTACCCTTTGATCCTTTTAGAGAACATTCAAACATTTTACATGGAATAAGCACATCATATGTAATACCAATAGACCACTTATAATATTATCTAGGATCCATAACACTTTTTAGCTCAAATCACTGCTTGGAGCACATCATTATAATAGTTCATATTAGCCCTATGTATACCTAGAAAGTCTATCTAAAACAATTGAAGTATAAACACAAATTTTACAAATAACCATGGAAAACAAATATAGAGACAATAATTTTTACCTCAAGTTTATTACCATGTTAATTATACCTCATAACTCAAGGGAAAAAATGCTAAAACCCTTATCTACAATTATCCTACTTAGGATTGTCAATTGGGCAAACAACATAGTCATGGAACCTTGAACTTTTGACATCTGTAAAAGTATTATTAAGTTCTTCCAATTTATGATTATAATATATAATCATTATTAGAGAAAATTAAATTATAATTATCACAATAACACATGACAAATGTTGTTTTACAGACCAATCTATTGACCTCCTTTCTCGCAGACCTTACTCAGTCAAAGAATGCATTTTGGATTTTATATTTAAATCCTCTTATACTAACTTACAAGATTTTGTAAAGCATGGATAAGAAAATAATGTATTGAAAAACAATTTTATATATATATAGTTGGTTTTTAATACATTATTTTCCTATCCATGTTTTACATGATATATATATATATATATATATATATATATATATATATATATATATATATAGCTAAAGGTAGATAGCTTCCAACTCATCACTCTCATTTGCTTACTCAAGCTTGTCAATACACCTTCAAATATAGTCATGGTGAAAATGACTTTCAACTCTTGTCTAGATAATTTTGGAGACATATAATGTATATGTATGATCATTTTTATATAATTAGGTAGCTATAAGATAGAAATACCCCATGGTCATGTGATAATATTGGTCTTGTAAATTGATTTCATAACCTTACACTTTCAATGTCTCATCTACACTAGACAGGTCAACTTGTAAGAAATATTCTCAACATATTCACTAACATTCAAATTATATAATCAAAATTAGTGTGTACTATAGGTATTTAAAAAAAACCCCATGTATTTGGATTCATCTTTAATCTATGACAACACATCCCTAATCTCATTCTCACTTTTATATACTTTTTCTAACTATTTTTATCGCTAAGCCTTTTAGTGATAGGTCAATTTGCATGACCATTTTAACACATCTTAAGTCTAAAAATTTATCATAAACCATCAAGAGAATAAGATATAAGTCTCAAGATTCAATCTCCATTTATTTATTAACTTAGACTTGGTCAGCCATGCCTACTATAGTAAATTTATGAGAAATAATAATATTCTTATATGGTCCACTCACTCACATGACAAACTAATGCCACCTAGAAATACCTGGGAGAGTCCACTACATGATAAAATAATCAAACTAGGTCATCCAATCTATTATAAGACATTTCCATCAATATCTTCCATATCAAGTTAAAGTTAAGGTTTTAGAAAGGTTTAAACCACTTTACAATCTTAAAAATCATTCATAAATATTAGGCCCTTAATCTAGAAACCAATTCTTAAAAGTTTGATGAAGGACCCTTCCTAATCTACCATAAATGTATTAGTTTCTCATGTAGAAGTTACACATGACAATGAGTACATGAAAGTTCTTCTCAAGTTGAGAATCCTTTATTCTATGCATACAAAAAACCTCAAAACCACATTCTATCCACTTTATTTCATATTTTAACCTCAAACTTGGTCAAAATACCTAAAAAAGTATGAAATACCTCTATCAATTCTCATATAATCATTCTTACTTTGTAAATTTATCATAATACCCCATTAGGCCACCATCTTTATCTTTACTCTCTAATTTTTTAATCTACAGGTCATATTAGGCATTAAAATAGACCTTCTAGCTATTGTCCAAGTACTCTCCACCTCACTCACATGATAAAAAAACCTCCCACATTATTTACCATTATGTTTCATCCTTCATAGGTATTGAAAACAACTCATGACCCTTTATTAGGTCAAGCAAAATCTAGAACTAGTATGTTTGCATGTTAGGTTTGTAGGTCTTACCCTTGCAGAATCACTTTGAAACATACATGAGTGATCTAATGCCTCATATGCATGCTCAAATGTCCTAAAACATCCTTTTATATCTATATGCATTCATCTCACTAATCCATCACGCTCCTTCATACACCAGACTAGGCATCCTATGCATAAATCTTCTCAAAAACCTTGTACTCAAATATATGTACCATGTACTAAACCTTGACATTAAATTAAAAATAATCATTAGGTTGCCTTTAAATTATCTCTTAATAGAGAGATAATAGGTTTCCTTCAAATTATTTCTTGTCACATATTACCTCACTATGCATCTTTACCAAATATATCTTGACATCAATGATATCCACCTTGACCTTGACATTAATGATAAAAATTCTCAAAATAAAGTTCACATTGGATGCTCATGAAATAATTTTGGATTTTCTAGATTTATCTCTAATCAAACATAATTTCTTTCCTCCTTTATAGTCAAATTCAATCTTCAAATTATGTTATAAGAGTTGACTTACTGATAACAAGTTTTTGTTTAAACTAATTACATATAGAACATATGTGATTCTACATGTTTACTTGTCTAGGGTTAAGGTAATGTTTCCAATTCTTTGCACACTATATGAGGTGTCATCACATAAAGAAACATGATTTTTATTAGGTAAGTATTTCAAAATAAAAAATAATCTTTTCTACCTATCATATGTCAAGTTGCACTTGAGTCAACATACCATGTGTCACTTTGTGATTTGGATTTATCAAGGATATCTACAGAGAATAGGTAGTTATATTCCTCATCGTGTTCTTACTATTTGACGATATTTTGTTTTTGTTTTGATTTCTTTTATCATGTCACCTTTTTCTATCCTTGTGGCTTATTGAATGAACTAGGGGGTGATTATTTGTTAGTGGACTTATGACCACTAGAATATCCTTTTTTGAAGGTATTATACCAATAATATTTTAGTTCATGTTCTTGATGACCACAAATGAGACATTTTTTTGTGACTTTTTTGCTTATGAGTTTTGCCTTAAATTATGTTTTGATGAAGATTTGACTAGTTACTTTCATTTCTATTGATAAGAAGTGATTTAAATGATTTTCACTCTTCATATGGTTCAGAATAATTAATTAATATCCTATGTAATGGTATTTTTATTTTATGATGGGATATATATTTAATTACTTAATATCCCTTTTTAATAGTTTCTTAATTTTACCACGAGATATATTTAACTAATTAAATATCCTATTTAATAGTATTTTAATTTTACCATGGGATATATATTTAATTGATTACTATCTTATTTAATAATTTTTTTAATTTTATCATGAGATATATTTAATTAATTAAATATCTTATTTAATGGTTTTTAATCTACCATTGGATATTTTATCCCAAAAAATATATTATTCCCACTCCCACATGGATTGTTATTCAAAATAGTCATGAGATATATTTTTAATTATTTATCCCATAAATCAATAATATTATCACTCTTACATTATCAAGAAGACATAAAGATTCTTTTAAAGAATCGATGTGATAGTTTAATCATGGGTTATTTAAGATAAGTATGGTTGAATATTTTCTTGTAAATCCAAGTCTTTATTCCACCAAAGAAAAGTGAGTTTGAATTCTTGAAGGTTTGTTAAAAAACTCATGGGAATATTTTAATTCTTCAATCTCATGAGTTAAACTCCACTTTATATTCTCTACTTGCAAAAATCATATGGTTTGTGGAAAGATATTTAGTTCTTGATTTATTTTAGTGGAGAGATTATGTTTTTATTTTGTTAGAACTTTACATGCATGTTAATCTTTCGTTAAAAGATTATCCCAAGTATTTAAATCCAAGGTTATTCAAATACAACATGGCATTTTGTTTGAACAATTTTATTTCGTGGTAATCTTTATTTATCAAGAAAGTGCAAATCTTGATCCTAAATTACCAATTTTGATCTTGGCTTAAGGAGTCTTGGCATACATTTAATCTTGGCATGAAATCTTTTTAAAATATTATTTATACATTCAAGTGGAAATTACTGTTATTAATAGATTAAAAATTATGTGGTAATTTAATTTTTTAAAGCTTCTCAAATATTCTTGACAGATGTTGTATGCCAAAATATTGATGGTACCAGGTTTATAGTTGACAAAGATTATTCGACATACTATGTGGAGAAGTTTAATTATTTACTATTTATGATAGAGTGGATCAATTTTGGTACTAATTGTACACCATTATCCATGATCAACTATACATCAATGATGTTGAAATATATTTTATGATTTTTAGTTTTGATCGGTTGCAGACTAAAACTGAATACAGATAGTAGAAAGTCTATTATGCATATAGGGCCTTCCTCTCTCATAAGTACACAAATACATTCATTAAGTATTGTAAATGAATGTAAATCACCAATTACTTTTTATTTCCATCATGAATATGATAAAATAAATTTTTATAAGTTGAACAACGTACTAGAGGTATAGGTTCAAACTTATTTGTTAAAATAAGATTTAATGGAAAAGGCCTTGGAAAAGATGGCCAAGGCATTGCTAACCCCATTAAAATGAAGGATAAGCCTCATCATTAAGGGTTGGTATAAAAATATGGTATTCATAATGAAATAAGTGAATGCTCTAAGAAAGCAGAAGCAAGATATGTTATAGAGAAGTGTAAACCATCTTGGATGAAAGGTAAAACACATTTTTTCATCACACTTGCAATAATGTTGATTATCATTCTACTAGATGACATAAATATTCCAAAGCTCCTTTTGATTATGGTACACAAAATTTATGTATATTTATCCATGTAATTTTGTTGGATTATCTAACCACTGTATAACAAAATGTTGAAAATATAAATCTTTGTTGGGAAATAAATTAAAAGACCACTCTCCTAGATAGTATTTTGAGAATGACAATAAGAGTATATTTTTCAAAAGAGTGGACAAAAAAATTTATACTCATTTTATCAAGAAAGGGCATGAGCTTAGTAGGTGTTGGCAACTTCATCCTAAAAATCATTAAAAAGTTGTGAAAAAAGAACAACATTTTTAAACCAATAATTTTAGATATAACCCATGAAAAAACATAGGTAAATTCTAAGGATAAATTAGTTAAGTGGTTTGGAAAGTAATTCTTTAATTTCATGTTTGCATAGCTTAGATAGTTTATTAGCATGAAAATGTTCAAATCGATTTTAAAATGTTAATAAAAGGAATATATTTTGAACAATCTTAGAGCTACAAGTTTTGAAAAATTTCAAGTGACAGATTTATCATACTTGGATTATTTTCTCATGTTTATGGTTTTTTAAAGCTCTATTTATTCTCCTAAATAAGTTTTTGAGTTCTTGATGAATTGGTAAAGGAATTAAATCATATTTAAACTTGAAAATATTTTCAAATAATTTTAATATTTGAATGCAGTTTATTGGAATAACTTATAGAGAAAATTCAAGGGACAGGTTTATCATACTTCTATTATTTTTTTTTATGTTTGAATTTTAAAATGACTTTATTTTTAAAACCTGATAATAGTATATGCAGATTATATGAGGCATGATAAGTATGTTTATTTTGAAAAAAATTGTATTTCAATATATATATATATATATATATATATATATATATATATATATATATATAGAGAGAGAGAGAGAGAGAGAGAAGGCAGTTTACTTCTATCTATAATTTGGTATTGGATAGATATTTTTTCACTAGTATTTTAAGGATTTAATTTTATTTTTGAATTATTATCATGATAATTTACAGAATAATTATTTGCAGTTGCAGAGAGTGATTTGACCTTTTGGGGAGCAAAAAGGTCTTATTGGAGAGGTTTGATCCAAAAGATTTTCACTCTTCATATGGTTCAAGATAATTAATTATCTTATTTAATGTTACTTTTTATTTTATGATGGGATATATATTTAATTAATTAATATCCTATTTAAATATTTTTTTTATTTTACCATGAGATATTTTTAATTAATTAAATATCCTATTTAATGATATTTTTATTTTACAATGGGATATATATTTAATTAATTAATATCTTATTTAATGTTTTTTTTAATTTTACCATGAGGTATATTTAATTAATTAAATATTTTATTTAATAGTTTTTATTCTACCATTAGATATTTTATTCTAAAAAATATACTATTCCCACTCCCACATGGATTCATGAGATATATTTTTAATTATTTATTCTATAAATCAAGAATCCTACCACTCTTATATTATCAAAAAGTAAAGATTATTGTAAAAAATTAATGTGATAGTTTAATCATGCGTTATTTAAAATAAGCATGGTTGCATTTTTTTTTAAATCTAATTCTTTATTCCACCAAAGAAATATGGGGTTGACTTCTTGGAGGTTTGTTAAAGAAATTCATGAGAATATTTTAAATCTTTAATCTCATAAGTTAAACTCCACTTTAAATTTTCTGCTTGCAAAGAATCACATGGTTGGTGGAAAGATATTTAGTTCTTAATTTATTTTAGTGGGAAGATTATGTGTTTTATTTTGGTAGAAATTTACATGCATATTACTATTTTGTTAAAAGATGATCCCAAGTATTTAACTCCAAGGTTATTCAAATATGATGTGATATTTAATTTAGATAAGTTTATTGCATGGTAATCATTATTTACTAAGAAAATGCAAATCTTGATCTTAAATTGCCAATCTTGATCTTGGCTTAAGGAGTCTTAGCATACATTTAATCTTGGTGTGCAATCTTTATAAAGAATTATTTATACATTCAAGTGAGAATTATTATTATTATTATTATTATTATTATTATTATTATTATTATTATTATTATTATTATTATTATTATTATTATTATTATTACATTGAAAATTATATGGTAATTTAATTCTTTAAAGCTTCTTGAAGAGTCTTGATAGATGTATGTCAAAATATTGATGACAAATAGTTTATAACTGGTAAAGATTATTCCTCATATTATGTGGGGAAGTTTAATTATTTTATATTTATGATAGTGTGGATTAGTTTTGACACTAGTTTTATACCATTATCCACACATATTCATCTATGTGTCACTGATGTTGAATTCCATTTTGAGATATTTGATTTTGATCAGTTGTAGAGAAAAATTGAATACAGGTAGTGGAAAATCTTAGAGATCTAATGCCATGCTGTCAAAATAGAAAAATCCTTATTTGGAAAAATTATTAGTACCCAAAAAATTTATTGCCTAGCCAAAATTATTTTTTAGAATATAGATATAACTATGGGTTATTTTACAGAGGTAGAAATAGTGTTTTGACGGAGATAACAGGTGATTTTGTACAAAGAAATTTTTTAGATAAAGATATATCTAGATTTCAGAGGCAACAAGAACCTTGGGTAAATTAAAAAGGTTTATTTTTATTTTTTGCACAGATAAATTATTTGGTAAGGAAGAATTTTATTTTACTCAGAGAAGATTTGTAATTATTCTTGAAGCATTTTTAATAGATTAGAACACTCATAGAGTGGACTCAGGGACATATCCATTTGGTGAGCCCCATAAATAAATATTCTATGTCATTTTTCAATTTATTCTCCATGATTTGAAATTGATTCAATTTCTTTAATTAAATTATAGAGAAAATTGAAAAGTAATATTAAGTTTTTAGATGAGTTTTTAATTATTTTTGTAAAATAATTAAGAGATTATTTTACAGAGATAAAATATATTATGGAATAGTTTAAATGAATAATAGATTATGATTCTGTCAAAATTACTCGTATTTAGAATTGTTCAAATTTATATTTTGATTAAAAAGTAAATTCATTTTAAATAAATTTAGAAAAAATCATTTCTTATTTTATATAATTGAGGAAATTGGAATTGTGCAACAAATTATATTTTACTTATGAAATTAATATTTTTTAGTTATTCATTTGAAAAGCTATGTGATTTATCTATAGGGGTAAATCTAGTTTTCGAATCAAGAAGCTAGTACATGTTCTTGATTGTCATGAGTATTGAAGGACTCTTCCTATTACAACATATTTACCAATTTTTTAAAACTTTATTTTTATTTTATGACAATCAAAGTAGTCACAAAAATATTATATGAAGATTGCAATGCTCTCAAGACAATAGATATACAAGAGTCATCTAAAAATGTCTCAACCAAAGATTGAAGTGATGCCCTCAGTGTTGCAACACATCTTAAAAAGAACTCTATTTTTTCTCTTAATCTCAATTTGAGAGAGTAGATTTGACTTTGCAAATGTAGAATGATACTCTCATTTTTTGACTTATATATAATTTGGAGCTTGTCCCAAGCTTCTTTAGTTGTTTTGAATTCACATATGTACAGTTGAACTTCATCTGATACTTAGAACATGATTATCAACATGGCTTTTTAGTTGGCTTTATCAAATTTACATTATTGATCAACCTCTTTTGTATATTAGGTATACAAGCCATCTACTATAGACCAAATTTTTTCAAACTCCAATTGAGTTATGAGGTTTGTCTTTCAAGCATAGTAGTTGTCACCTTTAAGGAGATGTGAATATGATAGAAGGAATTTTGGAGCCTGTGTAGCTATTATAAATACTATGGATGATGAATTGGTTATATATATATATATATATATATATATATATATATATATATATATATATATATATATATATATATATATATATTCCTTCTTAAATACCTTTAGACCGATATACCAAATCTTTATTTACACACACCATTTCTTTATACCCATTGGTATGAAGAAGAATCTCATCCATTCTATATACTTAGTAGTACAAGAAAGAGGCATAAATAGATGGGGAATAATATGATACTTTATACTTAGATAGTACTGAAAAGAGTTCATTCAATCACTATAACCTATTTAGATGGATTTTTACATACATGCACATAACCTTTCTATATACTTAAAAATTTCATCTATCAAGATTTACGCCTTTCGATTATACAAAATGGGTAAATGAAGGGAAGACTATGAGTGTATGTTCCTTATTTTTTTAATTATTTAAATAGTTTATGCCCATAATTTATTGTTACAGATATGTTTAGGTGTTATATGCAGTAACTCAAGAATGATGACATCATCCATAAACATGAGTCAAAGACATAGCTATGATCAAACACTGTGTCGGGTTTAAAACTTGTGATTTTGTGTAATACAATATATAATTTCTTGTAATACAATATGAAAAATAAATTTACAATGCTTATAAAAATAAAAATTCTATTTTTTCGTGTTTGGGCTCTTTGGTGTCTTTTTGGCAAAAAATCACTTTTTTTTTTTTTTTTTAAATTTTACCTTTTTTTTATAATTTTTTTTCTAATTTAGTTAGGTATAACTAAATTTAGTGTATTTTTATATTTAGATGGTTTTCTAAACCTTTTACAAAAAATATTCTTTTGGGGGATTTGAACTTCCCACCTATGCTTTAATAAAAGTATTCTTTTGGGGGATTTGAACCTCCCACCTATGCTTTACTAAAAGGGTTTCCCACCAACTCATCTATGCATCATTTCAAATATTTAAAAGGACAAATAAGTATTTAAAGGCTATAAATGTATTTTTTGAAATAAAAACTACTCCTTATCCAATATCATAGGTTAGCTAATAAATGCTTTCAGATAAAAATTACAGCAAAAGAACAGTAAGTGGAGTGGTTTTGAGCATTCAAAAAGAAATTTTGGGTATATTTGTAGCAAATAAAATATTCTAAATATGGAATGGCAGTTATTTGCACCTATGTTTGAATTTAATAATTTACAGACTTCATATTTTTAGTTTATAAATTGAAAAAAAAAGACCAACCTCTTTTGAATTGGTGTCAAAGTGATATATGCAGCATTTGAAATTTGAAGTTGGCAATATCTTTGGCATGATCCTTGAGAAGGTCTACGGTTCGATCCCTCATAGAGGTACTAAATTCACTTGTCTAAATGGGTTGCATATGTATTTCTTTGTTTTCATTTTTTTATTAACAAATAAATTCCAGGTCTAGTTGAGCAAATGCTAGTCACAGCTTCTAAAGGATAAAAGTTTTGCCTAGCTGAAATATTCAATGCCCTAGGCTCATGACTCTTTTTTCACTTCATTTCTCCTTATGATGCCACCAATACTGCAACATCAATCTCCAACACTATATATGTTGGGCTTGAGCTATTCAAGCCTCACTGATTCTTAAGTAGATGTTTGGCATTTTGATTGCCTTAATATTACCAAATAATAGCTTTTGGAGGACCAAAGAAATACCTGGATTGATGCCACCACTTATACAGGTTGATATAATGCCCTTTTAATTTGAGCACCAAAGAATATATTGGCTTATCTTCACGCTAGATATATGTTTTTTTTAATGAGAACCAAAGCATTCATATCTTTACCACGACATGGGCAACTGCTGGATCGTTCTACGCCTTTTATTTAATACGAATTTAGGATGAGTGTTTTATTGTGTAAATGCTTCCAACATAATAATGAGATTGAGGATATTTTAAAATTAATTTATATTTTAAAAGACAATATTTACTACATAGTGATTGAATAATTAATAAGATTTAAATATAAAATTTTATATATGATATTGTTCAAATGATTATTATTGATAAAAGAAATAAGAAAAATAAAATTAATATAAACTAAAAAATTGAATCTAATTAAATATTAAAATTGATTAGTTGTATTTTACATTATTCTTAATCATTAGTAAATTGATTAATTATACTTTATATTAATATTATTCATTATTAAAAATTGTAAGTTGATTTTTCAAACAAATAATTTAATAAAAGTTTTTAAATATACTTTTAATATTTATATTTAAATAATATCTTAAAATTTAATTTTTTAATTCTAGAAATAATTATTAATTATTATTCAAATATATTAAATTAAAATATGATTTGTCATCTTTAATCAATTTTTTTTATTTACACTATAAAATATATTTACTGAATTTTTAAATAATAAATTAATAATATTAAAATTAAATTACAAATACTTATTTTTAAGTTCATGTTTAAAATCACCAATTATAATCTCTCATTTAAAAAAATTTATAGTAATAATATATCCAAAAATTCAAACTAAAAATAAATAAATAAAAAATTAAATTTTAGTTTTCATAAATTATAAACACATATAAAATCTTTAAAATTTTAAATCGTCTACATTTAAGTTAAAAAATCATTGACGATCATATTTCTAAAAACTTTAAAATCTAATTTTCATAAAGACTGGATTTCAAATCAATAAAATTTATCAAGATCCTCTACATGTCATTTGCCATATTCAAAACTACTTTAAAATAAGATTTCAAAGTCAATTACGTTTACTTTCCAACTCTTCCGCAATTTAATAAATTAACAAGTCAATTACGTCCCCGTCCCTGTGATTGTGATTTGGAAATGGGCAGGAATGCTGTATTAGCATTCAATTGTTTACAATGTTAGTGAGATTGATTTATTTATTTATTTTTTATTTTTTATTTTTTTCTTTTGACTTATAATTAATATGAATAAGTTTTGGAATAATTATTTGAAACAAAAGCAAAGTAATAAATAAAATTAATACATGAAATTTTGATTTTGTTTTACAAAATGTAAATCTAGATTAAAATAGAATCTTAGGTTAATGCAAATGAAAATAGTGTTAGAAATTTAGAACCATAGTATATTAGTAAATAGTATATAATAATATTAGATAAATTTTAGAATAAAATAGTTGAATAGTAGGTTGTGAGTATTGTCTGATTTAAATAAATTGTTATAACCTAAATAAACTAATCCACTTATTTAATATGTCAATTTTGTTTAAAGAATTAAGTTGACTTTGGTATTGGTCATTTAAGACACCTTTGGATTATTAAGAAACTCCATATTTATAATTAAATAATTAATATTTATAAAATAAACTTTTAAATTTTCAACCAAAAAAAAAAAAAGAAACAAATCAGAAATATTAAATATGAGATAAAATTGTTATATTTTTATAACTATAATGTATGAAATTTAATGAAATCAATATATACTCTATAAAATGAGAAAGGACATCCACTAAAAAAAGAAATATTAACTCTATAAAATGAGAAAGGATATCCATTAAAAAATGAAACATTAACGACCATAAAAATTTGTTGATTAAAACATAATCTTAATGCATT
The DNA here is from genome assembly GCA_037957365.1 of Torreya grandis. Classification (NCBI taxonomy): domain Eukaryota; kingdom Viridiplantae; phylum Streptophyta; class Pinopsida; order Cupressales; family Taxaceae; genus Torreya; species Torreya grandis. The sequence goes on from JARHVA010001052.1 coordinate 1,470,129, forward strand.
ATCTCTCCCAACACACATAATAAATAAAGCCACTTAAACAAGAAAAGAAAGAAAGTCTATTTAATTTTAACAGTTAATGAGATTTACATTTGTATTTATCAAATGTTTAATTATTGTTGTGAGGCATGGTCCCCATGAGTATGGTAACAATACACGCTAAACATGGAATAGAGCCACCTAAAGATGTTGGTGTTTTTTTTCATGCATTTTTACAATTTAAATTATGCATACAAAGTATTTTATTTTAACAAATATTTTCAATGTAAATATGTTGTCAACAAAACCTAAAGGTGCCTCATTTTTAGATCGTGGAGCTTCATCATAAACATACATGACAAATATTTGATTTTAAAAAATAAATAAATATTATATATACAATTTAATATTTTATAGTTATTTTTTTGCATGTATTAATTTCAGAACATGGTGAAGATAGAATAATTAATCAAATTCCTTAACTTGATATTTAAATAACATTTAATGTATAACTTAATATTGATATTTTTATTTTTATTAAAATTTTATTAAGATACATTAAAATGTTTGAAATATTTTGATATAGTTTGACATATTATTTATTGAGACACTTGATATCATTCAAAATATTATTTTTCTTTGTTGAGATACTTTGATATCATTTATGGTACTATGCAATTCCTATTTATTCGTCCTCTTAAACCATTAGTAAGAGAGATATCTCTTCCACGTGTGGTGGAGAAATAACATTATGGAAATGGCCAATAATAATAGATCTGTCTGGATGATCCCAAACATTATGGAAATGGCCAATAATAATAACTTAAAAGCATATAATCCCAAACATTTTAAAATTTGAAGTCAATTACGTTTAATTCAGAGTCCTCCGCAGTTTGATTATTTAACTTACGCGTCAATTACGTGTGTCTGAACAGCGAGAACATTATGAAAACGGGCACTAGTAAGAGAGGTTTCTTTGAGCTCTTACTACGCTGATTTTACTGCATTTGGATGCGCGTTTCTATAAATAATACTGTATACACCTCTGAGGAGGAGGGCTTCAACCTCTGAACTAGTGGTTAAGAGGTACAATAGTTGATTCGTTCCGAAGAATATTAAAATCAGTTAAATGAGTTAATTTATTGAAGGCTCTTTGATCTTTCTTTGGCCTAAGAGGATATATAAGTGTATTAAAGCATCACATATACTTTTAAAATCCTGAGGAGGATTCATAATACTAATTTGATTTTTTTTTTTTATCTCATTTTTATTGGAACAATTAATAGTTAAGTGGTGGTATTTATGTATTTTTAATACATTAAATTATATTGGTTAAAAAATAATATATTTTATTATTTATCATGAGTTTATCTTCATGTAAATAATAAAATATATTAAATGACTTTTAGAGAGATTGGACCCATTAATGTGGTGGTTTCAAAAGGTCATTTATAATGGGAAGATTACCTTGCTTATATAATGAATAGTTTATACTGTAAGATGCAATGAAAAAAGTGAGAAGAGAAAGCTTGTATTAGGTATATGAATTAGTCTTCAATACATAAACAATGTTACTTAAGAAATCATAGATGATTTAGATAGGCATGTTCATCTTTAGTAAGTATAATTACTAATCTATAAGAACATGAAACAGATGAACACAATATGTCTATGGAAAACCCTCAAGGGAAATAAAACATATTAAAACATAACTTTACAACATGTCCTATAAGACCATTAATCAAATTTTGTTTATCACCAACCCATAAATTTATCATGCACCAAATTGACTTTACCAAGCACCAACTTGTTAAGAAGATATAGCCCCGTTGTTGATCAAGAACCCACTCAATCAACACTCTGAAACTATCCACCTTGATCTTGTTTCTTTCTTATAATTTATGATGGTCTTATTTTTCTATATCACACTCAAATTTGTCTCTCACACAAGCAAAAACTATCCTTTAACTTCTTTGCTTAATTAGCCCATTTATGGCTTGAAACTATCATGAAACCCTTTAGATGTATATGACTGAGTTTTATCATTTATTTGATATGTGTCACCACCTATGTAAGGTCGCACAATCCTCTTCTTCTTCGCATCACATCTATGCTCTCTACTTCACTTATTAGGCCATAAATTGATTAGTATATATACAAGACTTTTCTTTGTCATAACCTTTTTGGTCGGCCATGCACTCTTATCCTCTTAGGTCAACCATGGAATGGATGTGATAACACTACATAGACATGGATCAAATGTTATTTGAGTCCCTTTATATATGATCTTTCTCAGATAGACCTTATCTCTCTTTTAGGTCTCATGGAAAAAACACACCATATGTCATCCCAATAGACCTCTTCAAATCTCATCTAGGCTCCATAACACTTTGTATCTCAAATCACTACTTGAAACACATCATTAGAACAATTCATATTAGATCTGTGTATACCCAAAATTTTTGTCTAAAATAATTGAAGCATAAACACAAATTTTCCAAACAACCATGGAAACAAAAACTATATAAAGAAGACTCATAACCTCAAGGTCATCACCATGTGAAATATACCTCATAACTCAAGGGGAAAATGCTCAAAACCTTATATGTAAGTATCTTATTGAGAATTTTCAATTGGTCTAACAACACAATCATATAACCTCAAACTTTTGACATCTATAGGAACATTATTAAGGTATTACAATGCGTGATTATGATCTTATGTCATTCTCAGAGAAAATTAGATCAAAATTATCACAAGCACATATGATAAATATTCATTTAACAAACCAATCTATTGACCTCCTTTCTCACAGACCTTACTCAGTCTGAAAAGACATTTTAGATTTTATATTTCAAGCTTCTTATACTAACTATTGACCAGATTTGAATGCTAGTCAAATTGGATCAACCCATACTATTTTAGACTTTCGAATAAGGTTTCATGTGTCCCATGGGGTCTCTTATTATCCTATATGTCTCACTTATCCTTCCCCTAGTATTTGTTGAAGCCCATCCTCCTTGTACTAGGATAGTCAACTAAATTCAACCTTGGTTGAATCTAGTCAAACTTAGTCAAAGGCTCAATTTATTTTAAAAAAAATTTAATATGGCCATTGATTTGTTTCAAGGTGTCTACAAGTCATAAATTAGCCACTTTCTAGTTTTCATGTGTAAAAAGGGTCATTTGGCCACATTTCTAGTCTATTTAATGACTTGTATGGATGGTGGAGGTAGAATATTTGTCACCAAAATGTGGAAGTCATTAGGATCAGTTAAAATTTGGCTAGTGTCAGTTAAAGAGTTAGTTATATGCAGAAAGGGGGTGTTTCTCCTTAATTTTAGGCCCTTTTGGGTACTTGTAAATAATAGATGATCTCACTTACTCTTTTCCACTCTTGGTTTTCAAAGAATATGTCAAAAAGTTCAATTTTTCTCTTGGTTTCTCCATTTTTCTCTTTACAAGCCAAAGAATGTCAAGTTCACACATTTGGTGTGGATCATATAGTTGGATTTGGGAAGAATTGTCTTTGGGGTGGATATTAATCTATGCTTAATTCAAATCCATAGAAATAATTTTCAATTTTTTGCCTCTTCCTTTATGAATAATTGTTAACACTTTAGGCAGCTTTTTATGCATTTACAACCGTGAGGGGTCTCCTTTTGAGCCTATTTCTAATTTTTGTGTTTGGTTTTGATGGATTTTATGTTTTCACATGTCTCTAATGAATTATCTATGGATTTTTCATCCCCATTCTAGTATCAAGATCATCAAATGTCAAAAGGGCCTCTTTTAGGCTTAGATGATTTATAAACTGCCAACTTTTTGAGCACCTACAGGTGTCTTAAAGGGATTTTCTACATTGGGATGAGAACATGAAGGTTTTTTTAGATGTATAAACTATGAAGATATATTTTTAGATGATGGAACAAGTATTGAACCTTTAACATGCCAAAATAATGCTCAAGTTATACTTCTCATTGTCAGCACTTGACAGTCAACATATATATATTTAAAAATGTAATCTACATTGGAATTTTGGTGTTGAATCTGGTCCCATATGTGTTTTGATGAAGAACATGTCTCAAATTTTTATTAATTCTCTTACATGGTTTTGAAGGCCCTTCCTTGACATAGTCTTATCATATCCATATCCTACCTATGTAGAGCATGCCAATAGACACCTACAAGTGGTTGAGCAAGATACCTATAGGAAATTGTATGAATAAATGAGATATATTCATATGCTTGGATCTATTAGTATGACAAAAAGGTTTTGGTAATGAATATTAAGATAACAAGATGGAAAGGTAAGATGTCAAACCATGTAGAGGAAGTAAGGACTGGTTTTGGACTACATACCCTAAAACTACTAAATAGAGAGCTTCTTAATTTTTATGATCAGCATATTAGATGGATGAAGGAGATTTAAATGCCCTTTTAAGGTTTATGCTTGTTTTCCCTAGTATGTAAAAGTAATGCACAAAGTTTGAAGAGCAAAGGATAAAGGGAGAGAGATCCTTTAGAGATTCAAAGTTGCCTAAAAACCACTAAACCTTGATAGTGAAACCTACATGATTTTGAAGGAAAGTTCACCTTGCACTTCATATTGAGGGTTCTATGTTATGACATAGAAGGGGGAAAAATTACAAATGGTTCAAAAGAAATTCTTGAGAAAAATTTCATGAGGGAAGATGTTCTTGGATGTAATGACCTTCTTGGCCTACACCCTATCCATACACAGGGCAAAGTTTGCACTTACAATAGGGTTATTAGGTAGTGGTCATAAACTCATGTTTTTACATTACCTTTGATATTTAAAGGTGAATGAAAGAGAAATGTTGAAAAAATTGTGGTTTTGAGAAATAAACCCAACCCTCAAATAAGTATCAAGGATCAGAAGGTTCACCTATAGTCTCTATACGGACTGAGATAGAGGTCAAATAAGGAAGTCAAGAACTGGGCATAGATTATAATGGTTTGAACCTTATAAGAGGGATTTAAAGTATTTAATTAGGTTTTACCTTTCAATAGTAACTTAATAATGTCTTATCTACCACATTACCTTAATCAAACCTATAAAGTTGCCAACAACCAAGCTAAAGAGACCATAGCTAGTATGGTGAAAGCCTGTTGGAATGACATTACACTTTGTCTTTGAACATTGAATACAAGTCTAATTCTAAGTTATGAACATTTTATCTAAGTGTGTGAGTGATGAGTAGCGAATCCAAGTGATATTATCATACTTACTCCCTTTCCCCTTCATGTTCAAGCAAGAATTATGATTTTAACAAGCCATGTGAAGTGTGTTGACTATACTAGGCTCTTCTTCAAGCAAGCAATTGTCTCTATGGTGTTAGCTTATTGATTGTCCCATGTATTCTCCCTTTCCATTAAATAAATTTTTTTATAATCCTTCAGTGCCTAGAATTGGTTTTGGAAAGCTTTGTTGATTAGTAGGAGTTTGATAGTCTATGTGATATATCTTGGTAGATCACCTCTTTAGTGTATTATTCATTTCATGAAAAACTTCTAACTCTTTTCATTAACAAGAATTCTATTAGGTGATAGGAATTTAAATAAGAATATAAGGAGTTAGCCTTGATAAACTAGAGATTCATCTCTCTTACATGTTCCCCACAACTTGAGAGATGATTCAATGTTGCATCAAATTATAGGATTTGAATAGAGTGTCCTAGGGTGCACAATTTGATGCCAACACTGAATTCTAATATTTTTTAAAATATGGATAGAAAAATCATGTCTTAAAATAAATATTATATGCCTTTGATGCTTTAGGTAAGGGAAAAATTTATCCAACTCATGACTCCCACTTTCTTTTTCAGAGTTGTCAATACACCTTTAAACATAGTCATGGTGAGAATGACTTTTAAATATTATCTATACACTTTTTGAGAAACCCAATGTATTTAGATTATAATTTTATATCATTAGGTAACTCATAGATATAAATATACCATGTTCAAGTGACAATATTAGTCTTGCAGACCAATCTCATAACTTTACACCTTCACTATCTCACCTACACTAGATATGTCAATTTGTAAACAACATTATCAACATATTCACTAATTTCCTAATCATATAATTAACATTAATGTGTAATATATATATTGAAAAATAATCCCATGCACATGGATCAATCCCTAATCCATGAAAACACATCCCTAATCTCATTCTCACTTATGCCTAGTTTTTATCATTGTTTGCATTGTTAAGCCTTTTAGAAATAAGTCAACTTGCATGATCAATTTAGCATATATAAAGTATATAAATTAATTAGAAACTACCATATTAATAATATACGAGTCTCAATATTCAAACCCCATCCATTTATCAACTCTGACTTGGTCAACCCTACTTGTTATAACAAATTTCTGAGAAACAAGGCTTTTCTGGTAAGGTCCACTCACTCACATGACAAACCAATGCCACTTCAAAATACCTTAGAGAATCCACTACATGATTAAATCATCAAATTAGGTTTTCCAATACATTCTAATCCATTTCCATCAATATCTTCCATATCAAGTCAAAGATAGGGTTTTAGAGAGGTTTAAACCACTTTATAGTCTTAATGATCATTCATAAATCTTTAAACCTTAATCTAGAAACCAATATTTATAAATTTGAGATAAGACCATTCCCCATCTACCATTAATGGATTAGTTTCTCATGTAGAGGTTTCATGTGCTAATGAGTATGTAAAATTTCTTCTCGAGTTGAGAATCTTTTATTCTATTCAGATAGGAAACCTCAAAACCATATTCTATGACTTTTCTTACATACTTTGACCTTATACTTGGTAAACATACCTAAAATAACATGAAATACCTCTTTAAATTCTCATATATCCATGATTATTTTTGAAAGTGATCTTGACACCCCATTAGGCCACCCTCTTTCTCTTTGTTCTCTAAGGTTTTGATCTGTAGGTCATATTAGGCCTTAAAATAGACCTTCTAGATATTGTCCAAGAACTCTTAACCTCATTGATATGATCAAGTAACCTCCCACATGATCTATGACTAATTTTCATCATTTATAGATTCTGAGAACAACTCATTACCCCTTACTAGGTGAGATAAAGACTAGAACTAGTCTATTTGCATGTTAGGTCTATATGTCTTACCTTTGTAGGCTCACTTTGAAACACACCTGAGTGATCCAATGCCTCATATACATGCTTAATTATCCTCACAAATTTAATTATTACTATATACATTCATCTCACTGAGCCACCATGATCCTTCTTTTACCAGACTAAGCATTCTATACATGAGCCTTCTCAAAAAACTTGTTCTCAATAACAGGTACACAAAGATGCATACCATGTACTAATATTTGAAATCAAATTCAAAATAATCATTATCTTGCCTTCAAATTATCTCTCAATAGAGAGATAATAGGTTGCCTTAAAATTATCTCTTTTCACATGTCACCTCACCATGTATCTTTACTAGATGCATTTTGAAATTAGTGATATCCACTTTGACCTTGACATCAATGAAAACACTTCTCAACAAACTCCCCCTTTATCATTGATGTAAAAACATTATTCAATTTTCTTTCTTTCATAACCCAAAGATGGTTAAAATCCTTTCTTGGACTTTATTCCCCTTTGACATAAATGATAAAGGGTCCTGCATAACTATCATCTGGGGTCATACATGCATAGAGTGTCATAGCCAAACCTTCTTGCTACAAGATCTCAACATATATAATTTGAAACATCAAGGATAAAATATCCCCCTTACTAAAATCATACCTCTTTTAGAATAAATCTGATAACATGACCACTTCTTAATTCAAAACAAACTTAGTCACAAACCTAATAGCTCCCCCTTAACTAAGAATCTATCATACTTATACTACATGAATAGTGTCTGAATGAAGCGTAATATAGTCACCACTTCTTGTATGGAAATAAAACATTATGAGTTTAGGATATTCCCAAATATCCATGATTTCATATGCTTGAATGTCCTTCAATACCCTTTTAGACTTGATTTTCATTATAAGTTAGATCTCTTCATCATCCATTTGATCATCAGTGTGGGTTGACAACAAGCATTCCTAACTTATTTTCACATTTGAATCATTATATATCACAACAAGTAGTCCACTTGAGCTTGTAGATTGATCATGATTGATATTCATTATCTTTGGTTTTCAAAGATTTATTTGTATTCTTTCTATCAATCTAGAGGCTTCAAACCTCTTGTTTTGGCTTGATGGCCTTCTAACCTTATTAGGAATTTTTCTTACAATGTGTCCTACATCATTAAAACTATATCAAACCACATTATACATAGGTTTTGATTGATGTGATCTATGACTCCTTCCATAGTCCCGTGAATACTCATTCCTGGAGAGTTTTTATAATTTATTGTTCTATGACCAAACTAATTTCATGCAAAGCAATAAACATTGATTAATTAGCATACCTTATAGTATTTAGTTGTTTTATAGGTTTCATTTTGTTGTTATTATTGTTTTCAATAGTCTATTCTTTGACTTAGGGTACCTCATTTTTGTCTTGTTTAAAACCAAGACCTATTTTATCACATGCAAACTTTTGAAAACTCAAGATATCATCTAATGACTCAAATCTCTTTTCAAACTTTATAGAGGTTCTCACCTTGTTCGATATATGATTCAATTTAGCTTTCAAGGATTCCATTTCATTTTCATTCCTGATGCACTCTTCCTCTTTATCCTTTAGGCTTGCCTTAACTACATCCATCTATTCCTCAACTTGATTGATGATCTCATCATACTCCTTGGAAGTGTTACTCAACATTTCCTTAAACAAGTCAATTTGATCCTCATAGTTCTTAATAAATGCTCTTATTTTTTTATTTTTTTTCTTTTCTAACTTTAATTATTATAGTGCATTTACCAATTTTGCCTCAAGATCTACTTTAGATTCTTTTTTATCTAATTACACATCAGCCATAATTCCTTTGCCACTTGAACAACTGCCATTGTCTGATTATATGGCCATAAATAAAGTTTTGTTATTTTCATGTACAAGTTCATGACTACCATGATCACTATCAGATTCACTTGAGTCACTTATATCAAAACAAAATCCTTCCTTACTATAGAAGCTTTTCTTATTATTTAAAGTTCCTTTTTGCCTTCATACTTCTTGAACTCATTTTTGTTATTATATGGCTCATACATATTTATGTCATCTCCATGATGATTAGTATGTTATTCATTATGATCATATTTATCCTTTTTAGGACACTTGGATGCAAAGTGACCAATATTTCCACATTTGAAACATTTTAAGGAAAACATAGATTTGTACTTACCAGATCCAAAACTCAACTTACTTGGAAACATGGTTATTAGACAAACATCATCAGAATTTGAGCATTTCTCATCCTTAAACTTCTTAGCTTTTGACTTCTTCTCAACTTTGAAATATAATTCTTTCTTGAAATTTCTTACTTCATTAGTTCTCATCTCATAGGCAATCAAGATGCCATGAAGCCCATCCATTTTTAGTTTGTCCAAATATTGCATCTCTTCTATTGAAGATAATTTAGAATCAAAATTAGGAGTTAGTGATCTCAACAAATTTTGAACAATAGTTGACTTTTTTACTTCTTCTCCCAATCATCTAATGATATTAATAACTTCATTATCCTTTAATAGGAAGGATGTAATGGTTTCATCTTCAGGCTTTCAAATTGTCTTTGGTGGGTTTATAATTTACCCATATTCACGTGCGTGTTTCCTTCATAGATGGTATTCAATCTATCCCATATATCTTTAGTTATATCATAATGAATTACCTTCACTAGCACTGCCTCTCATAGACCATAAAAAATGGCATTCATTGCCTTAGAGTTATTTTCACTAGCCTTCTTACCCGTTGCATTTATTAGAGGAATAAGAGGAGATGTATAAGCATCCACAACTGAATACCAAATATCATGTCCTTATGAAATCAAATATATATTCATTTTGACACTCTAAAAAGTATAATTAGATCCATTGATTAATAGATCCTTAATAATAGATAAACTACCTTGAGCTTGCTAACTAAACATCCTTGTTTCTAAGATCTACTTTAAGTTTTTAGACCAGCTTCAAAGGACTAGGCTATGATAAAAAAATTTATAATTAAAATGATTGAGTGTGGGGAGGGGTGAATTATTCTTAAATATGTTAATTAATCTTATTTAATCAATAATAGATCATTTAGATGATCATATTCATCTTTAGTAATCATAAACACTAATCTATTAGAACATGAAACACATGAACATATTATATATGTGTAAAACCCTAAAGGGGAATAAAACTGACTTAAATACAAATTGTAAAATTTTTATTATAATACCATTAATCAAATTAAGTTATGCACTAACCCAACAAGGAACATCAGGCCCTAAATATATCAAGCACCAACTTACTAGGAGGTTACAACCCCATTGTTGATAAATCACCCACTCAATCAACACTATGAAACTATCCACCTTGATCTCATTTTATTATTACAATTGATGATGGTATTATTTTTCTCTATCACAATCAAATCTTCCTCTCACACAAGGAAAAAATGTCCTTTAACTTTGCTCAATTATCCATTCTATGGCTTGAAAGTGTCATGAAAGCAATCATGAAAACCTATAGATGTCTACGATGGATTTATATCATTTATTTGATATGTTTCATGACCTGTTCAATCTCACATAATCATAATCCTCTTTTCTTCACATCTATGCTCTCTACTTGGCTTACTAGGCCTAAAATTTCCTAGTATACATAAAAGACTTTTCTTGTTCATATATTTCTTGGTCAACCATGCACTCTTATCCTATTAGATCAGACATAGAATTGATCTTAGGACACTTCATAGACATGTATCAAACATTCTTTGATTCCTTTTATATTTGACCTTTCTCATATAGGTCTTATCTCTCCTTTAGGTCTTATGGAGACTTAATCTCATTAGACCCTATTAGCATGTGTTACCTTTTGATCCTTTTGGAGAACATTCAAACATTTTATATAGAATAATGGCATCATATGTAATAAAAATATACCTCTTATAATCTCATCTAGGATCCATAACACTTTTTAACTCAAATCACTACTTGGAGCACATCATTAGAATAGTTCATATTAGCCCTGTGTATACCCAGAAAGTTTATCTAAAACAATTGAAGTATAAACACAAATTTTATAAAAAAAAACCATGGAAAAAATATATATATAAATAATTATTGTTACCTCAATTTCATCACCATGTGAATTATACCTCATAACTCAAGGAAAAAATTCTCAAACCCTTATCTGCAAGTAGCTTACTTAGAATTGTCAATTAGTCTAACAACATAGTCATGGAACCTTAAAATTTTGACATCTATAAGAACATTATTAAGTTATTTCAATGCATCATTATCATATTAAATAATTATTAGAGAAAATTAAATTAAAATTATCACAAGAACACGTGACAAATGTTGTTTTTACAGACCAATCTATTGACCTCCTTTCTCGCAGACCTTACTCAGTCAAAGAAGCCATTTTGGATTTTATATTTCAATCCTCTTATACTGAATTATAATATTTTTTAAGTCATGGATAGGAAAATAATGTATTAAAAAACAAATTTGTGTGTGTGTGTGTGTGTGTGTGTGTGTGTGTGTGTGTGTGTGTGTGTGTGTGTGTGTGTTTGTGTGTACTATAGGTATTGTAAAACAAACCCATGCATTTGGATCCATCCCTAATCCATGACAACACATATTTAATCTTATTCTCACTTCTATATACTTATTTTAACCATCTGCATCACTAAGCCTTTTAGTGATAGGTCAACTTGTATGACCATTTTATCAAATCTTAAGTCTATAAATTTATCATAAACCATCATGGTAATAAGATATAAGTCTCAAGATTCAATCTCCATCAATTTATCAACTTTGACTCGATCAACCCTACCTACTATAGTAAATTAATGAGGAATAATAATTTTCCTATAGGGTCCACTCACTCACATGACAAACCAATGCTACCGACAAATACCTGAGAGAGTCCACTACATGATAAATTAATAAAACTAGGTCATCTAATACATTCTATCAATATCTTCCATATCAAGTTAAAGTTAGGGTTTTTGAGACATTTAAACCACTTTACAGTCTTAATAATCATTCATAAAGATTAGGCGCTTGATCTAGAAACCAATTCTTGGAAGTTTGATCTAGTACCCCTTACAATCTACCATAAATGGATTAGGTTCTCATGTAGAGGTTACACATGTGAATGAGTACATGAAAGTTCTTCTCAGATTGAGAATCCTTTATTTCATGCATATAGGAAACCTCAACACCATATTCCATCTATTTTCTTGCATATTTTGACCTCAAACTTGGTAAAAATACATAACAAATATGACATACCTCTATCAATTCTCATATAACCATGCTTACTTTGGAAATTGATCATAATACCCCATTAGGCCACACCTTTATCTTTACTCTCTAAGTTTTTAATCTATAGGTCATATTAAGCCTTAAAATAGACCTTATATCTATTGTCCAAGTACTCTCCACCTCACTCACATGCTCAAGAAACCTCCCACATGATTTACGATTATGTTTCATCATTTATATGTATTGACAACACCTCATGACCCCTCATTAGGTTAGGCAGAGTCTAGAACTAGTTCATTTTCATGTTAGGTTTGTAGGTCTTACCCTTGTAAGATCACTTTGAAACACACCTGAGTGATCTAATGCCTCATATGCATGATAAAGTGTCCTCAAACATCCTTGTATTCATATATGAATTCATCTCACTAATCCATCATGCTCATTCATGCACCAGACTAGGCATCCTATGCACAAACCTTCTCAAGAACCTTGTACTCAAGAATGGGTACATAAATATGTGTACCACGTACTAAACCTTGACATTAACTTCAAAATAATCATCAAGTTACCTTTAAATTATCTCTTAATAGAGAGATAATAGGTTGATTTTAAATTATTTATTGTCATAAATTACCTCACTATGCATCTTTCGTAAATACATCTTGACATCAATGATAAAGCCTTTCAGCATACATTTCACATGGATGCCCATGCATTAATTTTGGAGTTTCTCAATTTATCTTTGATCAAACATAATTTCTTTCCACCTTTATAGTCAAATTCAATATTCAAATTATGGTCTAAGAGTAGACTTACCGATAACAAGTTTTTGGTTAAACTAGGTACATATAGAACATATATGATTCTACATGTTTACTTGCATAGGGGTAAGGTAATTTTTCAAATTATTTGCACATTTTATGAGTCATCATCACATAAAGAAACATGATTTTTATCAGGTATGTATTTCAAAGTGAAAAATAATCTTTTCTACCTGTCATCTGTCAAGTTGCACTTGAGCCAACATAATATGTGTCACTTTGTGATGTGGATTTAACAGGGATATCTATAGAGTATAGGTAGTCAGATTCCTCATTATTTTCTTCTTTTTTTAAAATATTTTGTTGTTGCTTTGATTTATTTTATCATGTCACCTTTTTATATCCTTGTGTCTTATTCAATGAACAAGGGGATGATTTTTTTTAATGGACTTATGACTACTAGAAGATCCTTTTTTGAAGATATTATAACAATAATATTTTAGTTCATGCCCTTGATGACCACAAATGTGACTTTCCTCCTTGTGAAGTTTGCCATAAATTATGTTTTGATGAATATTTTATTAGTTACTTTTCTTTCTGTTAATGAGAAGTGATTCAAAGGATTTTCACTCTTCATATGGTTTAGGATAATTAATTTATATCTTATTTAATGGTATTTTTTATTTTATTATGGGATATATATTTAATTAATTAATATCATATTTAAATAATTTTTTAATTTTACTATGAGATATATTTAATTAATTAAACATCCTATTTAGTGGTATTTTAATTTTACCATGGGATATATATATTTAATTAATTAATATCCAATTTAATGGTATTTTTTTATTTTACCATGTGACATATTTAATTAATTAAATATCTTATTTAATGGTTTTTAATCTATCATTAGATATTTTATTTCAAAAAGTATACTATTTCCAGTCCCACATGGATTGTTATTTAAAATAGTCATGGGATATATTTTTAATTATTCATCCCTTAAATCAAGAATCTTATCACTCTTATATTATCAAAAAGACATAAATATATATTTTTTAAAAATCAATGTGGTAGTTTAATCATGGGTTATTCAGGATAAGCATGGTTGAATGTTTTCTTTTAAATCTAAGTCTTTATTCTACTAAAGAAATATGAGGTTGACTTCTTGGAGGTTTGTTAAAGAAACTCATGAGAATATTTTAATTCTTCAATCTCATGAGTTAAACTCCACTTTATATTCTCCACTTACAAAAAATCATATGGTTGATGGAAATATATTTGGTTCTTGATTTATTTTAGTAGGAAGATTATGCTTTTATTTTGATGGAAATTTATATGCATATTAATCCATTATTAAAAGATTATCCCAAGTATTTAACTCCAAGGTTATTCAAATACAACATGGTATTTGATTTAGACAATTTTATTTCATGGTAATCTTTATTTACCAAGAAAGTGCACATCTTGTTCTTAAATTACCAATATTGATCTTGGCTTAAGGTGTCTTGGCATACATTTATTCTTGACATGAAATATTTTTAAAGAATTGTTTTGACATTCAATTAAAAATTATTATTATTACTACATTGTAAATTATGTGGTAATTTAATTCTTTAAAGATTTTCAAAAAAATTTGATAGATGTTGTACGCTAAAACATTGATGGTAAAAGGTTTATAGTTGGCAAAGATTATTCAACATATTATGTGCAAAAGTTTAATTATTTAATATTTATAATAGTGTGGATCAATTTTGGTACTAATTCTATACCATTATCCATGATCAACTATACATCAACGATGTTGAATTTCATTTAGGGATTTTTGGTTTTGATCAGTTGCAGAGCAAAACCAAATACAGGGAGTATAAAATCCCAAAGACCCAATGCCATGCTATTGAAAAGGAAAAAAAATAATTCAAATAAATTGTTAGTACCCTAGTAAAATTTGTTATTGCCTAGCCAACATTATTGTTGAGAATATAAATATAACTATAGATTATTTTATAGAGGTAGAAATAGTGTTTTGATAGAGGTAGTAGGGGATTTTGCACAAAAAAGTTTTTGAGATAGAGATATATGTATATTTTAGAGGCAATAAGAACCTTAGGTAAATTAAAGAAGTTTATTTTTATTTGTTGCAAAGATAAATTATCTGGTATGAAAGAATTATATTCTACTCAGAGAGATTTTGTAATTATTTTCAAAGAGTTTTTCATAGATCGAAACACTCATAAAGTGGAGCCAAGGACGTAGCCATTTGATAAACCCCGTAAATAAATTTTTTGGTCATTTTTAAATTTATTCTTTGTGATTTAAAATTATTTCAATTTTTTAAATTAAATTATAAAGGAAATTGGAAAGTAATATTCAGCTTTCATTTAATCTAATCAAAATATTAAAAAAATTATAATCTTAGATTTTTGGATGAGTTTTTAATTATTTTTGTAAAATAGCTAAGATATTATTTTGTAGAGATAAAATATTTATGGAATGGTTTAAATGAATAAAATATTATATGAGTTTATCAAAATCACTCATATTCAAAATTATTTAAATTTACATTCTTGTTAAAAAGTTAATTTCTTTAAAATAAATTTTATAAATTGATATATTTAAAAAATCCATTTCTTATTTTATTTAATCAAATAAATGAGAATTTCGCAACCAATTATATTTTAATTATGAAATTGATAATTTTTAGTTTTCATTTGAAAAGTTGTGTGATTTATCTATAGGGGTAAATCTAATTTTCAGGTCAGTTTGGTATCAGCGTAGTTAGAATGCAAGGATTAACTTTTGATTATGTAAAAATTTAAATTTAGTTTCAGTATTATTTAGATATTTTATAGATTATTTTTTACTCTATTTGTAGTGTTGGAGGTATAGATGGTTTGATGAAACAAGAAAACATGGGCAAGTTATCCAAACAAAAGAAGCTTGATGAGCTCAAAGCATTTAATATATAGATTTAGGAAGAGAACTCTTTCCTAAGAGTAAATTTCTACTCCTTGGAAGAGGAGATTAAAAGGTTGAAAAAAGAGTTACAAGCCAAGGATGAGATCTTACTGAGTTGAAAAATGATAATGGCATGAAGGAGAAAAATAATTCCATTATGCATATAGGGCTTTCCTCTCTTAGAAGTGCACAAATAGATTCATTAAGCACTGTAAGTGAATGTAAATCACCAGTTACTTTTCCTTTCCATCATGAGTCTTATAAAAAAAAATTTTGTAAGTTTGAACAACATACTAGAGGTATAGGTTTAAAATTACTTATTAAAATGAGATTTAATGGGAAAGTCCTTAGAAAAAATGGCCAAGGCATTACTAATCCTATTCAAATAGAGGATAAGCCTCATCATTCATGTTTGGGATATAAATTTAGTATTCAAAAGGAAATAAGTGAATGCTCTGAAAAAGCAGAAGCAAGAGGTGCTATAGAGAAGTGTAAACCATCTCGAATGAAAGATAAAAACACATTTTTCATCACAATTGAAATAATGTTGACTCTCATTCTACTAGACAATGTAAATATTCCAACTTTCCTTTTGATTATGGTACACAAAATTTATGGTATATTTATCCATGCAATTTTTGTGGATTGTCTAACCACTATGTAGGCAAATGTTGATAACATAAATTTTTGTTTAAAAAAATTAAAAGACCACTCTCCTAGACAATGTTATGAGAATGAAAATAACAGTACTTTTTCTGAAAGAGTGGACAAACATTTTTATACTCATTGTAGCAAGAAAGGGCATGAGCTTAATAGCTATTGGTAACTTCATCCTAAATAGCATTGGAAAGTTGTGAAAAAGTAAAGCATTTTTAAACCAACAATTTTAGATATAACCCATGCAAAAAATTAGGTAAATTCTAAGGATAATTAGGTTAAGATATTTGAAAAATAATTCCTTAAGTACATGTTTGCATAGCTATAATAGTTTATTGGCATGCAAATATTCAAAGCAGTTTTGAAATTCCAGTAAAAAGAATATATTTTGAACAATTTTGGAACTACAAGTTTTGAGAAAATCCAAGTGACAGGTTTATCATACTTGAATTATTTTCTCATTTTTATGGTTTTTTAAGCTCTTTTTATTCTCCTAAATAATTTTTTGAGTTCATGCATTGGTAAAGAAATTAACTCATATTTAAATTTAAAAATATTTTCAAATAGTTTTAAGATTTGAATGTGATTTATTGGAGTAACCTATATAGAAAAGCTAAGGGACAAGGTTATCGTACTTTTATTATTTATCCCACATTTGAGTTTTTGAAAAAATTTCATTTTTAAAACTTGACAACAGTATATGCATATTATATGGGGTATGATCAGTATGTCTATTTTGAGAAAAAATATATTTCAGTATATATATTGAGCATGTAGTTTACTTCTATCTACAATTTAGTATTGGGTAGATATTTTTTTCACTGACATTTCAGAGATTTAGTTTGATTTTTAAATTTTTATCATGATATTTTTAGTGATATTTTATAGAACTATTTGCAGCTTTGAAGAGTGATTTGACTTTTTGGAGACCAAAAAAGTCTTATTGGAGAGGTTTGATCTAGAAGATTTTCAATCTTCATATGGTTCAAGATAATTAATTAATATCTTATTTAATTTTATTTTTTTATTTTATGATAGGATATATATTTAATTAATTAATATCCTATTTAAATAGTTTTTTTATCATGAGATATATTTAATTAATGAAATATTCTATTTAATGGTAGTTTTATTTTACCATGGGAGATATATTTGAGTAATTAAAATCTTATTTAATAGTATTTTTTTATTTTACCATGGGATATATTTAAATTATTAAATATCTTATTTAATATTTTTTAATGTATCATTAGATATTTTATTCCAAAAAATATACTATTCCCACTCCCACAAAGCTAGTTATTTAAAATAGTCATAGGATATATTTTTAATTATTTATTCCATAAATCAAAAATCCTACCACTCTTAAATTGTAAAAAAGACATAAAGATTATTTTAAAGAATTAATTCGGTAGTTTAATCATGAGTTATTTAAGATAAGCATGGTTGCATGTTTTTTTTTTAAAATCCAAGTCTTTATTCCACCAAAGAAATGTGAGGTTGACTTCTTGGAGGTTTGTTAAAAAAACTTATGAGAATACTTTAATTCTTTTATCTCATGAGTTAAAATCTACTTTATATTCCCCACTTGCAAACAATCATATGGTTGGTGGAAAGATATTTGGTTCTTGATTTATTTTCATGGGAAGATTATGTTTTTATTTTGGTAGAAATTTACATGTATATTAATATTTTGTTAAAAGATGATCCCAAGTCTTTAACTCCAAGATTATTCAAATAAAATGTGGTATTTGATTTGGACATGTTTATGGCATGGTAATCTTTATTTATCAAGAAAGTATAAATCTTGATATTAAATTGTCAATCTTGATCTTGGCTTAAGGAGTCTTGGCATACATTTAATCTTGGCATACAATATTTTTAAATAATTATTTCAAAATTCAAGTGGGAATTATTATTATTATTAATAAATTGAAAATTATATGATAATTTAACTCTTCAAAGCTTCTCAAAGATTTTGGACAGATGTATGTCAAAATATTTATGGTAAATGGTTTATCACTGGCAAAGATTATTTAACATATTATTTGGAGAAGTTCAATTATTTTATATTTATGACAGCATGGATAAGTTTTGACACTAATTCTACACCATTATCCACATTCATCTATATGCCAACGATGTTGAATTCCATTTTGAGATTTTTAGTTTTGATCGATTATAGAGCAAAACTAAATACAGGTAGAGAGAAATCCCAAAGATCCAGTGCCATGCTATCAAAATAGGAAAAATCATAATTCAAAAAAATTATTAGTACCAAAAAATAATTATTGCCTAGCCAACATTATTGTTGGGAATATAGATATAACTACGGTTTATGTTATAGAGGCATAAATAGTGTTTTGACAGAGATAGTAGGTGATTTTACACAAAAGAATTGTTTAGATAAAGATATATCTAAATTTTAGAGACAACAAGAACCTTGAGTAAATTAAAGAGGTTTATTTTTATTTGTTTCACAGACAAATTATCTAGTATGGAATAATTTTATTTTACTTAGAGAGGTTTTGTAATTATTCTCAAAGAGTTTTTAAAAGATCAGATCACTCATAGAGTGGACTCAAGGACGTATCCATTTGGTGAGCCCTGTAAATAAATCTTTTTTGTCATTTTTCAATTTATTCTATATGATTTGAAATTCTTTCAGTTTTTTTAATTAAATTATGGAGAAAATTGGAAAGTAATATTTAGTTTTCATCTAATCTAAGTAGATTGTAAAAAAAATTATAAGCTTGAATTTTTGGATGATTTTTTAATTCTTTTTGTAAAATAATTAGGTGATGATTTTACAGAGATAAAATATGTTATGGAATGGTTTAAATGAATAAAATATTATGAGTTTGTCAAAATCACTCATATTCAGAATTATTCAAATTTATATTCTGATTAAAAAGTCAATTTATTTTAAATAAATATGAAAAAATCTATTTCCTATTTCATATAATTAAGGAAATGAGAATTGCATAACCAATTCTATTTTACTTATGAAATTAAGATTTTTCAATATCCATTTGAAAATCTATGTGATTTATCTATAGGGGTAAATCTAGTTTTTCAATCAAGAAGCTAGTACATGTTCTTGTTGATTGTCATGAGTATTAAAATACTCTTTCTATTACAACATATTTACCAATTTTATAAAATTTTATTTTTATTCTATGAAAATCAAAGTAGTCACAAAAGTCCAATATGAGGGTGGCAGTGCTCTCAAGATAATAGATATAAAAAAGTCATCTAAAAATGTCTCACCCAAATATTGAAGTGATGCCCTCAGTGTTACAAGACATCTTAAAAATAACTTCACTTTTTCTCTTAATCTCAAATTAAGAAAATGGATTTGAATTTGAAAATGTAGAATAATACTCTTATTTTTGGACTTATATATAGTTTTGATCTTGTCCCAAGCTTCCTTAATTTTTTTGGCTTCACAATGTATGGTTAAACTTCATCTGATACTTAGAACATGATTATCAACTTAACTTTTTGGTTATATTTATCAAATTTATATTTTTAATCAACATCTGTTACATATCAGGGACACACACTAATTTTTTTAGACTCTAATTGAGTTATGAGCTTCGTCTTCCAAGCAAAGTAGTTGTTACTTTTAAGGAGATGTGAATCTGATAGAAGGAATTTTGGAGCCTATATAGCCATTACAAATATTTTGGGTGATGGATTGGTTACTTATCTCTCTCTCTCTCTCTCTCTCTCTCTCTCTCTCTCTATATATATATATATATATATATATATATATATATATATATATATATATATATATATATATATATATATATAAGTTTCTATTTTTAAATACCTTCAAATTGATATACCAAATCTTTATTTATACGTATCCTTTCTTTATACCCATTGGTATGAAGAAGAATCTCATCCATTCTATATACCAGTAGTACAAGAAAGAGGCATAAACATATGGAGAATAATATGATACTTGGTACCTGAATAGTACTGAAAAGGGTTCATTCAATCACTATAGCATATTTCGATGGATTTTTATATAGATGTACATAACTTCACTATATAATTGGAAATTTTATCTATCAATATTTACGTCTTTCGATTATAACGAATGGGTAAATAAAGAGAAAGATATGAGTGTATGTTCTATATTTCTCTTAGATGATTTAAATGGTTAACTCCAATAATTAATTGTTAGCTATATGTTTAAGTGTTATATGCAATAACTCATTCATGATGACATCATCCATAAATATGAGTCAAAGGCATAGTTGTGACTGAACATTGTGTCATGTTTAAAACTTGTGATTTTATATAATACAATATATAATTTCTTGTAATCCAATATGAAAAACAAATTTACAATGATTACAAAAAAAATTTTAAAAAAAAATCATGTTTGGGCTCTTTGGCCTCTTTTTGGTAAAAAAATACTTTTTTAAAAAAAAAATTACCTTTTTTATGACATTTTTTGTTAATTTAGTTAGGTATAACTGAATTTAGTGTATTTTTATATTTGGATGGTTTTATAAAACTTTTATCAAAAGTTTCTTTTTGATGAATTTGAAACTCCCACCTATGTTTTACTAAAAAAGCTTCCCACCAACTCATCTATGCATCATTCCAAGTATTGAAAAGGACAAATAAGTATTTAAAGGCTATATATAGTTCTTTTTAAATCAAAACTAATCCTTATCAAATACCATAAGTTAGATAATAAATGGTTTTAAATAAAAATTATAGAAAAAAAATAGTATGTAGAGTGGTTTTGAGGATTCAAAAATAAATTTTGTGTATATTTGCAGCAAATAAAATATTCCAAATATGGAATGACAGTTATTTGAACCTATGTTTGAATTTAATAACTTATAGATTTCATATTTATAGTTTATAAATTTTTAAAAAAAGACCAACCTCTTTTGAATTGGTGTCAACGTGATATATGTAGCATTTGAAATTTGAAGTTGGCAATATCTTTGGCGTGAGCTTTGAGAAGGTCTACAGTTTGATCCCTCATAGAGGTACAAAATTCACTTGTCTAAATGGGTTTCATATGTTTTTTTTTTTTTTTTCAATTTTTTATTAACAAAAAAATACTAGATCTTGTTGAGAAAATGCTAGTCACAGCTTCTAAAGGATAAAAGTTTTGCCTAGTTGAAATCTCCAATGCCCTAGGCTCATGACTCCTTTTTCACTTCATTTCTCCTTATGATGCCACCAATATTCCAACAAAAATCTCCAACACTCTATATGTTGGGCTTGATCTATTTCAGCCTCAATTATTCTTAAGTAGATGTTTGGCATTTTGATTACCTTATATTACTAAATTATAGCTTGTGAAGGACTAAAGAAATGCCTAAATTGATGCCATCACTTATTCAGGTTGATGTAATGCATTTTTTATTTGAGCACCAAAGAATATATTGGCTTATTTTCATGCTAGATATATGTATTTTTAATGAGAACCAAAGCATTCATATCTTTACCATGGCCTGGGCAACTTTTGGTTGGTTCTACACCTTCTATTATGGATTCTCTTTGCCAAGCATCATGCTCAATGTGCCCGAATGAATATATTTTTAAAAAATATTGAAATATTTTTTGTTTCATGCTATTTTTTTCTCTTCTAGGGGATGTGATGTGGGAGTGCACAAGCTTCTCATAATAGGTTCAGAATCTCTTATGAGCTTTGATATCAGATATGGAGGAACAAAAAGATTATATTTATTCCAACATGAAATACATTTCAAAACTTCATATTTATATGAGAATATGAGATTGTAATATTTCCTATAAAATAAGAGAGATAAAACTAAATTAAATAGAATGTCTTCCAAATATTACAAAAAAGTAATAAAATACAATGATTAAAATATATTTCATATTTACTATCATAAATAACCCAATAACCTATCTACGATACATAATTGTATACTAATTACTAATTATAAATAATTATGAGTAATTAAATATTACTTATTTATTTAGAATAATGAATTAATCACCTTAACAATGACTGATTGTGGTATTTAGTAGTTATGTTTTAGAACACTAGACTATGATAACATAGGTTTTCATAGGATGTAGTATATTTGAAAACTATTTATAGAATTAGAAAGTACATTTAAATATGTATTTTACTTAGATGGTATAAATTATTTCTATTATGGGATAGATATTATTGTGAAATTTATTCATACGTTTGATGGAATAAATATATGATTTGAGATTATCATTTTCTTAACATGTTATGTGATTGCTAGTAGGATGTAATCTATATAAATCTATTGGTTACTCTATGTTAGCCAAATCTTACATTGCTGATATTGAGTAAGTAGTGAGATTGACTTCACTATCTTATTATCACTACAATGCCATATGAAGGTAATCCAATCAAGTGGTGTGTATGAATTTTGACTGATCTATATATCATTTATTATTTAAAAACTTTAGCTAAAGTAATATTTAGTGAGACATTGTTATTTCATGATTATGATTTACATGTTTGTGTGATATATTGAGTAGAATGGGTTTCTATGATACATTACATGTTTAGTTTTAGAAATCATACAACACATGATTATTAGCTTTTTCTCTCGATTCCCATGCCATCACTATATACACATCCATGAAGGGAGGGTCATTCCTTGATGGGTTAAGCGTAGGGGATTGTTAGTCTGTGATTGAGATTAAAAAAAATGATTGGATGATGCTTTCCCTCCCCACAATAGTACTACTTTTGATATGACACTTGAGACTGTCATAGATACTAGAGTCCAGAGAACTATGTTTCAAAGAGCCATGTATCTTATATATGTACATTTTATTGTATTATATTTATTATATAAATATTATCATGAGGAATTGTAATTAATTACTTATTATATATTGATAATAGTGGATGTAGCACAAATCCACAATAGCTAGTTAATTGTAATTACTTTCTTGTATTTGTATTCAGATGTGTTTCTTATGATGACAGTGATCAATG
This sequence comes from Torreya grandis, assembly GCA_037957365.1. Lineage (NCBI taxonomy): Eukaryota > Viridiplantae > Streptophyta > Pinopsida > Cupressales > Taxaceae > Torreya > Torreya grandis. The sequence goes on from JARHVA010001052.1 coordinate 1,493,897, forward strand.
ATATATGATGTAGTATGATTTATTTACAGTCATCAAAATTAGAGTATTTTATATGAATTTTGATTAAATTCTCATGGTGTAATCTATTTAAATTATATGTATTTATATTTTTTTTAAATCACATATTTCTAAGTAGATCTCAGTGGAGATGTGACATGTGGTATCAGAGCTATAACTCAAACTCTAAGACCTAATGAGTCCACTAACATTTTCATATCCTAATCTTTATAGAAATGAGGATGGTGAAATCTAGAGTTTCTAGCGAGGGTCCGTTGAATGTTAATGATAGTAACTCTCTATTTTATCCTACCCAATTTACCATTGAGTAATTAAAAAATATGGATCAAATTATTATATCCATGAATGAGACCAAAAATTTGATTATAGTCTTAGATCAGGTGGTTCATGGCCATGAAGAGAAAAAATATCAAGATGCACCTGAAGATCATCTCATTGAGTAGTAAAATCCTTAGGATGTGAGATCTCAAGTAGTTGTAGAGTTGGCTAGAGACATGAAGAAAGTGAACCCACCTAACTTCAATGGGAATATTCTATATGATGGAGCTAAATCATAGATGAATGAAATGAAAAAGTATTTAAAAATTCAAAACTAAGCTAAGGTTACTAAGTTAGTATAGGAGCATACCAGTGGGCTAGTGAGGTAGCTATGTGGTAAGATAATAAGAGGTTGGAAATAAATTTTATCTCAACCAACATTACTTAGGATAAGTTTGTGACTTTGTTTAGGTCACGGTGGATCCCATATCTATATTTTCATTAGAAGTTCATAAATTTATATAATCTAAAATAAGGAGATTTATCAGTGAATTAGTACTAGGAGTAGTTCACCAAACTTCTAAAGTATGTACATTAGTACTAGGGAGATGAGAGGGTTAGGATCATAAAGTTTATCATGGTATTGAGACCCTAGATCAATAGAGAGGTAGATGTTCATAGACTTTCTACCATGGACCAGGACTTGAAGAAGCTAGTCAAATAGGAATAAAAGTTGAAGTCTCTTTCACAAGCCAAGGATAAGTTTTAAAAAAATTATAAATTCTAAGTCAAATTTAAAAAAATACTAATTGGAAATAGAGGAGTGGAGATTCTAAGAAACAATTCGAAAACTAGAATGCTAAATTCAACAGTAGTTTACAGAACAAGAAATAGGGTAATTGTTCCAAAGGAAACCAACAGACTAACAAGAAATCACTTAAGACAAGTCAAATAATAAGGGTCCTATTCCTCAATAGGGTAGTTTTTAATAGCATATTCATGTAGCAGTTGATAATCAGTATGCTAAATTTCAAGAATTACTCATATAGCTATCAAGTACTTTATTTGAACATCCATTTTCTAGTTTGATAGATATAGGAGCCACACAATGTTTAATAGATTCTAAAATGCTTAGTAAGTTAACTAAGAGATATCAATGGTAAATGCATAGTCAGTATAGTATAAATATGAATCAAAAGTCATGGTTGAAAAGTGTTTAGATAAAGTAAAGATTAGGTTACCTAAATATACAATAGTTTTGGATCTATATGTATCACTACTAGGGTCATATGATGTGATCTTAGGAGTCAAGTGTATTTAAAAACATAAGACTAAGGTTGATTTATACATATAGAAGGTTGAGTGTCTGGATGATTTTGGGAATCAGACATGAATTCAGGATAAGAAAAGAGAGTTGAGACTTAGACAAATTTATATTATGCAACTCAAGAGGGATGAAATAAAAGGGTGCCAAGTATTTATCATCAAGTTAAATTTAATGAGGAAACTAAGTAACCATCTTTTAAAGATTACCCATTTATTAGATATTTTGTTGGTGTGTTTCTAAAATAATTGCTAGGATTGCCCCCTAGACATGAGTTTGATTTCTCTATCATTTCATACCTAGTTAAAAACCATAATCTAAGACACCATATATGATGACAATCACTAATTTGGTTGAATTAAAGGCTCAATTTTAAGAATTATTATCTAAGTGTTGATTAGGAAAAGTGTGTCACCACGGGGTACACCAATTGTCTTTATCAAGAAGGATGGTACTCTTCAACTTTGATTTGATTATAGAATGCTTAATAAGGAAAGTATCAAAAATAGGTATTAATTACCTTGTACAGATGATATTTTTGATTAAATGCTGGAGAAAATGGTATTTTTTAATATTGATCTTAGGGCATGATACCATTTTCTAAAGATAATGGATGAGGATATTGCAAAGACAATGTTCAAAACTCGTTATGGGTACTATAAGTTCATATTGTTACCATTTAGGTTGACTAATGCTATAGAAACATTCTTAAATGTCATGAATAGTGTGTTTAGAGATTATCTTGATCACTTTATTCTAGTTTTTATAGATGACATTACTATATACCCGAAGATGAAGAGGAGCACCTTTAGCATCTCGAACTAGTTCTAAAATTATATGGAAGCACAAGTTATATGTTAAGTTATCTAAGTATACATTTTTCTAAGAAAGAGTCAAATATTTGGGGCGTATTATGTCAAAAGATGATATCTTAGTAGATCTGGGAAATATAAGAGCCATTATAAAATTATTGACGCCAAATAATGTGCATGAGGTAAGAAGTTTCATTGGATTAACAGTCTATTATAGGAAGTTTGTTTTAAATTTTTATAAGATAACTATTTCAATTACTTCTTTGTAATGTAAGAACTAAAGTTTTGTGTAGATAGAGAAGTGTGAAGTAGTTTTTTAAGAATTGAAAAGAATGATTTGTTTAACACGAATGTTAAGAGTTTCTAATCCCAATGGTCAATTTACAGTGATCAAAGATACATTAGGATAAAGACTAGGAGGTTTCCTTATTGTAGATAGTGTAATGGTGGCTTATGAATATAGGAAGCTAAATCCCTATGAGGTTGACTATGCTGTTCATGACCTGAAACTTTCAACAATTATGCATGCTTTGTAAATTTGGTGGCATTACTTATAGGAAAAAGCATTTGAGCTCAAGATAGATAGTTTTGGACTCAAGTACATCTTCACCCAACCAAATTTAAATGCTCATTAGAGACACTAGCTAGAGTTCTTGTCTGATTACGATTTTGACATCAAATATATCAAAGGTAAGGAGAATAGAATAGTAGAAGGTATATAACAATCATGGATACTATTACAATTAATTTCAAGGATTGAATGATTGAATTCTTGCCAACATATGAATTTTATGATTAAGTCAAAAAATCATTTACTGAGAATGCTTACAATCTTTGATATAAAGGATTCAAATTGGAGAGTGATAGTATTTTGCATTATAATAGAAGGATGTAAGTGCTAGACTGAGAGAATATATACAAAAAAATACTAAAATAACTACACAATGCCCCATATTTGGTATATCCAAGAGTAAATAAGATCATGGTGTAGCTTAGACCATTGTATTTTTGGAAGGAAATAAATAAAGATGTAGCAGATTATGTCATATTGTCTAGAATGTCAACGAGTGAAATCTAAACATGTTTATTTAGATGGATTATTATAACCATATGATATAATAAAATGTAAATGGTAGGTGATCAGTATGGATTTTCTCCAAGGTTTACCTATGTGATGAAATAGGTATGATATGATTTTGGTATTTTTTGATAAACTAACCAAAGTGGCTTATTATATACTATGCAATTTGATAGATAATGCTCCAAATAAGATAATTTTGAAACATTATCTGAAGATGACTTTTAGATTTTGAGTAACTCTAAATTTAGATTTGGGTATGTAACTAAATTTTAGCACTATATATCACCCAAAAATTGATGATTAAACTGAAAGAGTTAATCTAGTGTTAAAGGATCTTCTTTGTATATATTACATAGAAGAAAAATAAAATTAAGAAGATTATCTTCAGTTGATTGAGTTTGCATATAATAACTCATACCAATCAGCTTTAAATATGGCACCATTTGAGACAATATATGAAAAAAGGTGCAGGATACCAATTAGTTGGGATAGGTTGGAGGACATAATAGTCTTTGGACCTGAGATGCTTTCAAAAATGAAAAAAATGAGATTAATTAGGTAGATATTGGCTAAGGCCAATGATAAGTAGAAGAGTTATGTTAATCTGAAGAGGATAGATAATTAGATTTTAGTAGGTGACAAAGTATTTTTGTGGGTTAACTTGTAAAATTTTTTGATTAAATTCAATAACTCAACAAAACTATCACTAAGATATGTGAGACCCTTCAAGGTGTTAGATGTGGTCAATCTTTTAGCGTATAGGATTGCATTGCCACCAAACCTAGTTCTATTACATAATGTCTTCCATTTTTATTACCTTAAAAATTTTATAGTTGATCCTAAGTATATGTTGAATTAGAATGCTCTGTAGGCTCTAGATCCTGGAGTGGTCATAGTAGAATCAATCAGGATAATTGGCACTCACAAAATTGATTTTCATAATATAGAGATGTCATAGTGTAAGGTCTAGTAGGATCAATACTCTAAGGGTAGTGTTATTTGGAAGCATTGTGATGACTTCTATAAATTATTTCCACATTTATTTACTTGATTATATAATATTATAGTATGTTTATTTTTTGTCGAACAATGTTTTAATTCAGAACTTATGTTTGAATAAGAGTTATCTGGGACAATGAATAGCTTTAGGGAGAAGGATATTATATCTTGATTTCTTGTTAAGAAAACTACTTGAATTATCTATGGATATTTATAGCTAATAAAATTTATTTGATCATTTTAACTAAGATTTGAGATATATATGGTTAGTAACCTATCATTAGGAAGTTTTAAAGGAGGAAATGCAATTGTTTTATGGATATCAATATAAAATTTCATCAAGAGCAGATTGAGGGATGATGACTACGAGCGGTGGAGCCAAGAATGCCTACCTAACTGAAGTCGTGAGGGGAGATTGCTCAGTGCCTGGGAAGAGCCTGCGAGAGGGGGAAGCATATTATGTAAGTGAACGGGCCAAGATTAACAAAGTCAATGGATGCTTGTTGCAGAGTCAAGACCGGCCTATGTTGGTCATTCCTACAGTGGCAGTTCAAGATGATGTTGATTATTTGGCATCCAATGCATTAATCTACAAATTTTTGGGCACTCAAATTTCTCTGATAGCTCTGGAAGCCTGGATTCAGAGGTCATGGTAGATAGAGGGAGATTTTGACATTATGTTGGCTGGTAATAGCTATTTTATGGTAAATTTCTCATTTGTTTTTTATCAGAATAGGATCTTTGAGGGAGGCCCATACTTTTATGACCGTATTGGTCTCTTCATCAAACCCTGCCATGTAGGGTTTAATTCTGTAGAGGATCTTCCTTCTTGTGTCCCTATTTGGGTCTGCCTCTCGTGACTCCCTTTGGAATTTTGGCAAGAGAATATCCTACACCAAATTGCTGCCATGCTTAGAAATTTGACTACAATAGCGCACCAGTCACTGGACAAAAAGGTTATTTCTTATGCCCGTGTTTGTGTTGATATTGATTTAAATAACCCTTTGCCAAATTCTATGGAGATTTGCCTGGGTTCTTCTTCCTGGATTCAGCAAATAAAATACAAAGCTATCCCTTTTTGATGCAGAATATGCCATGTGTATGGGCATCTACACTACCAATGCCCTTAGGCTCCTATAGGGTCTAGCGCACCTAATGAGCTTGTTACTCCTCAGACAGATAGGGATAGTAGGAGGAACGGCCAATCAGAGTAGAATGGAATGGTATATAGCCAGTATGATAGAGTGGCCAAAGGGAAAGCTCTTTCGATAGCTCCAAGTACATGGCAAGGCCCCTCTAACTATTCAGCTCTAAATAAGGATGGCTTTACCCCAGTCTAATGTTGTGCAAAGGGGCATGGTTAGAAACACGTGCATCTTGACAGGGAATTAGAGTCTAGATTTAACCGATTCGAGGCACTTGACAATATGGTCATTGAAGATGGTATTCTGGTAGCAGAGTAGGGAGGGGCTTCTGACTTAGAGGAGAAGCATCCCTTTCTCAATGACTCTCAGGACATTGTGGGACAGCAACACCCAAAGACTAATCTTGAGCCTGAATTGGGTGCCCCCATGGTTTTTTTGGCCTCACAAGACAAGGATGCTCGCTGGGCTGATCTGGTTAAAGAGGTGGGTGCCTCCAGTAAAGAAAAAGGGACACTTCCTACTCTAGGGTTAATGCAAATGCCGTTTAAGAAAGTCTCCTTCTCTACTCCCTCCAAAGCAGGGCGTAAGAAGGACCAAGATAGAATTAAAATTACAGGTGATTTATTGGTAGAATCAAGGGTTGTGAAAACCTTGGATGAACATTTTCCCCATTCTACTCAATGATTATTCTATCATGGAATGCGAGGGGCCTGAATAGCACCCCTAGACAAAAATCTATTCAGAAGTTGGTGATTGTCCATTCTCCAGACATTCTTTGTATCCAAGAGACCAAGCTATCTGTGGACTCCCTATTTACTTGTGTCTCTAATATTTGGTTTCCAAACCAGTGTCAGTGTGTGGGTGCATTGGGGAGCTCAAGGGGTATATCCATGTGTCGGGACCCTAGAAAGATCACTCCACTTCACTGGATGTCTTGTCTCTTGGCTCTCATGATGGTTGCTTCATCTTTGGAAATTGGAGAACTGATCATGGTTACTATGATTTATGCTCCTACTGATCTTCCTGGTCAGCTCAACCTCTGAGAGCACATGAGGTATGTCAGAAGCTATCATCCTTTCTTGCCTTGGATTATGATGGGAGATTTAATGTTGTTCTTAGTCTGGAGAAGAGAGGGAGTTCGGCTCGTCTAGGCCCCTCTTCTGAGCTCCTTCGACAAAATATAGAGCTGATACACCTCTTTGATTTTAAGCCTCTTAATGGGCTCTTTACTTGGAACAATAGGAGAATAGGTGATGCTGTGATCTCTGAATGCCTGGATAGGTTCCTAGTCTCCTGCTTTTGGCAGTCTTGCTTTATTTCCCTTGTTTATGAAATTTTTGATTTGAAGAGGTCTGACCACTAGCCTATTAAGCTTTCTACCAATCATATTGTTGTCCCCAGGAGGCCACCATTTAATTTTTATCTGATGTGGCTTTGGGACTCCTCCCTTCATGACCTCATGACTAGCTGGTGGAGACAGGGTGCCCCTGCTTATGGTATGGCTATGTTCTCCTTCACTAACAAATTGTAGTTTGTCAAAAGAAAGTTAAAATACTAGAATAAGAATAGTTTTGGTAATCTTCAATCTATGAATAAGAATGCTCAAGACCACTTAGATGCTTTTACCCAGTAGATTTGAGATCATGGCTTGACAGAAGATATGCGCATTGCTGAGTCCCAAGCGTCTATTGCTCTAGTTGAGTGGGAACTACAAGAGGAAATTTTATGGAAATAGAAGGCCCGCATTCACTAGCTCCAGGAAGGGGACAAGAATACTACTTTCTTCCACAAATCCATTCAAGCCCGATGCAACAAGAATGTCATCACGTCTCTGAAAACTTTGGACGAGACAAGGCTGACCTCCTCTCGTGCTATATCTAGGGAGGCCATTCAATTTTATTTAGCCCTTTTTTTAGAAGATCTACCTCATGACAAACTTGAAAAAAACATAGTGTTATCATGTATTCCCTCGGTGGTGATAGAAAAAATGAACAATTCTCTTCTTCGGCCAGTTGGTATGGAGGAATTGGAAGGGGTGGTTTTAAGTCTGCAAAAAGGCAAGGCCCCGGGGCCTGATGGGTTTCTAGCTGAGTTATTTCAAGAGTTTTGGGATATTATCAAGCATGACCTTCTGGAAGTGGTGTAGGATTCTTACTCTAGCAAGGAAATGCTATGTGTGTTAAATGCTACCTTCTTAGTCCTGATCCTGAAAAAGGAGCAGGCCAACCAGCTGGACCTCTTTAGACCTATTGCACTGTGTAATGTGGCCTACAAGATCATTACCAAGCTTCTTGTAGAAAGAATCAAAGGCTACCTCCCCGTGGTTATCTCTAAGGAACAAGGGGGTTTTGTTACTAGTAAGCAAATTCTGGATGGGGTGGTGATTGCCTCCAAAGCTATTCACTCTATGAGCATTTCTCAGGAGCGCGCCATGGTCATGAAGCTTGATATGGCTAAGGCTTATGACAGAGTTAGCTGGGGATTCCTGCATAAGGTCCTTTTGGCATTTGGTTTCAATTAGGCCTGGGTTCGATGGGTGCTAAGTTGTGTCACAACACCCTCCTTCTTAGTCCTTATTAATGGTGAACCCACAGAGCTTTTTGGTGCCTCTAGAGGGCTGCACCAAGGGGACCCACTTTCTCCTTACCTGTTTATCATCCTAGCTGAAGGGCTGGGGAGACTTACCAAGATTCAAGTAGCTCAAAACATGTTGTAAGGATGGTAATGGGGGAATGGGTTGCCCACTTTAACCCACCTCCAGTTTGTTGATGATACAGCCCTGGCAGGGAGAGCTTAGATTTGTGAAGCAGAAGCTTTCTGGCGTACTTTAGACACTTATTTGGCTACCTCTAGACAAAACATTTAATAATAACAAATCCTCTATTTTCTTCTTCAACACCCCTAGGCTCATTCAGTAGAGGATTACTACTATTTTGAGGTTTCAGATTCAGTCTCTTCCTCTCACTTATCTAGGGATCCCTATTGTGGTGGGAAGACAACTCAGGGTTTTCTGGCAGAACATTCTAGACAAACTCAAACAAAAAGTTACTCATTGGACTCATAGATGGCTTTCTATTGCCAGAAGGGTGACACTCCTACAATCGGTGATTCAAGCTCTTTTTATATATCAAAGTATGGTCCAGGCTGCCCTAGTATACTTCCTCAAGGAATTTGATGCTCTTACTAGCCAATTTCTCTGGAGTGGGAATATGTAGAACACCAAATGGAGCCTCATTAATTGGGACATAGTTTGTAGACCCAAAAAAAGGGTGGCCTTGGCCTTCGCTTGGTGATTTTGTGTAGCCAAGCTGTCACTGCCAAGTTATACTTGCGATGGTGCTCTAGCCCATCGCACCATTGCGCCCGTATCTTGTATCTCAAATATTTTCCTAGAGTTGAGCCCCTGATATCTCTAGGATTCTTGTGGAGGGGTGAGGGTCTATGGTGTGGAATACACTCAAGCTTGGTGCCCAACTGGTAAAATGTAGCATCTTTTAGATTTGCAACAGTGGTAGGATGGCTCTCTTTTGGAGTGATTCATGGGATGGGTTGCCTCCTCTCTTGTCCACTCATCCACACTTGCGGGATCTTTACAATTCCTTTCACTCTGCTGGGCGGAACACAATGGCACAATATAAGGAGGCCTTTAATCTGGGTACGATTGTTGGCTATCGATGGAAGAACTCCTCAGACTGGCTGCCAGGGGGCACTATAGAAGATTGGATGGAGTTATCCTAGATTCTCACATCCAGGAGATGCAGCTTTCTACAGGATCAAGATGTTTTGGCCTGGGTAGGAGAGCCATCTAGGAAATATTATGTCTCTTCAAGGTACCTTTCCCTGACCAAGCATCTTTTTAGCAGAGTGGAAGTTCCTTGGTGGAAGAAAGTATGGAATCATTTCTCCTGGCCTAAATGCAATTTTTTCCTTTGGGCTTTGGTCTACAATAGATGCCTCACTTGGGACAACCTCTGCAAACGAGGCTTCTAAGGACCATCGATGTGTGTGTTATGCTGCAATAGTAATGAGACTGTCTCTCATTTGTTCTTCAAATGTTCCTTCACCAAATAGATTTGGCATCTTTGGTGGAGTGTACGAGGTTGTCTTTGCTGGCATACCTCCTCATTATCAGACTTTTTGGATCGCCTGGGTCAACCTCCCTCAAAGGCACCTTTTCTCAAGATAGCTTGGTCCATTAGTCCTTCTTTCATTTTGTGGCAAATTTGGCTTGAGCGGAATAGGAGGATTTTTTAGGATGCCTACCTAGAGCTCAGGCACATGTGGGTGAAGATTCTTAACTCGCTCTAAAAAACTCTACAAGCTAAGTGCGAGATTGGTGAAAGACTAGCCCCATATGATGTTGTTATTTACACGAGACTCTCCCCTATTTCTCCACACGACACCTCTTCCACTCCACACCCACTCCTAGCAAAGAGAACCCAATGGCAAATGCAACCGGTCATTCAGTAGGGTCAGTGGACTCCTCTGATGATTGGTGTCCTTAAAGTAAACACCAACAGTTCTTCGTGTGGAAATCTTAGAGCTGTAGGGATTAGGGGTGTGGGGCGTGAGAGCCTAGGGAATATGCAATTTTGTTTTTCTATCTAAAAAGGTCATTACTCCAATAATCTCATGGAAGCCACAGTGATCTTAGAGGTGGTGCAACAGTCCTGCCAGCATGGTTGGAAGAAGCTTATTTGTGAATCGAACTCACAAGTGATTGTTAACCTTATGAATAACCAAAATTTAGCTAATGTTGAGTGGCACTTGGCTACAGTGGTTCACCAGATCCTACAGCTAAGTACCTCTTTTGATTGTGTATCTTTTGTGCATATTCTATGTGAGTGGAATGGTGTTACTGATTATCTAGCCAAATGGGCGGCCGAGCAAGGCTCGCCTTATAGCATTGTCGATCACATGATGCTCCCCCCGAACTTATCTCAGAATTTGTTCCAACTTATTGACCATGATAAAGGTCTGTAATTGTCTTTGTTTCTCATTTTGTTATCAATAGATGTTTACCCCTTTTAGTTAAAAAAAGATTTGAGATATATATTATTATGGGATAGTTTGATATTACATTATTATGAATTAGTTGTAGTGTATATGTTTACATTATAATCATATTGATTTGTTATTTAATCCATATTTTATGATGTGTGTATATCATATTATTATGGTCTAACTACCTTCTTGTAGTTAGATTGACATAAAAAAACTCATCTCTCATAGCATGATGAAGAGAGAGCATCATCAGAGAGGGTGATGTAGATGGAGTTGCTAAGAGAAAAAAAAAATTGGCTAAAACCTTGCACACACCACATTAGCGAGCACATGTTAGATGTATAGTAAAATAGTTAGCATAATTTGTTTTGATGTCATTTGCATTAGATAGTTGTTTAAATATGGTTTGTTGCCATAGTTTAATGGTTTAATGGATTTCATATTACATTATTTACGTGTGTGA